>JAEQBH010005773.1:0-348578 GCA_016808115.1 Tetrastigma voinierianum | reverse complement strand
CATTGGGGATATGGTACTGTGCATAAGGCCCAACCGTACTGCCTATTTCTCGCTTTCTTTCTTCCCATCCGTGTCTCGCTGCTTCTCCTCTGGGGTTGGGTTCCTCAGCCTCTCGATCTTCCCATCGAACTGCTCCACTACCTTAGTTTTCTCTTCTTACTACCGGTGGTGGCCCCTGCAGCTAGCCTGCACTAATTTCTTAACGTGATAGCTTTAACATGTTCCTACCGTCACCTCGCCAGGGTTTTCTCTCAATTGCTTGAAGCAGCGAACTCATACCTCTCGCAAGTATATTAGCCATTTGCCCCATTTGCGCCTCCAGGTTTCTCAATTGTGCTGCCTGATTGTTCAATTAGGTGGCCAAGTTTTGCATATTTGCCTTTGTCTCATTCATGAAGGCAATATGAGAAGTAAGCATTTGAGCAAGGGCTTGTTCCAAGTCCACTTTTTTCTCTGCTGGTGGTTCGCTCACTCAGGGTGGTGGCATGTTGTTCAGATTGTTCCTCCATCCATAATTCTGATTGCCTGACATACACCAACTCGCCCCGATTCTAGTTTTGATAATCAAGGTTCTACATCGACCCCCGCAGCATGGGCCGATTAAACCTAACACATACTGGCATGCTCTAACGCTTGTCAGTCTCCAATTGACATTCCAAAACTATTGTGTCAGTTCCTCCATAGGAATTCACATAACCCCATGAGCCAGTCTCGATGGCATTTACTACACCTTGTCGCTTAGTGAGCCGAATGACATGGCAACCATATCGCCGAACCTCGTTATCTGCACCTCCCATAGCCTTTCCCGGTGTAATCCTATCCTTAGGCCACTGATTGTTGTTAGTAGCAATATCCTCTAGGATCTCATATGCTTGGTCCGTAGTTTTCTTCATTATGCACTCCTTGCTAAGGCATTTATCATCGCTCGGGTCGCATCCCTCGCATCGCTATAAAAGGTACGGACTCGTGATCCATCCGGTCACCGTGGTGGACACCTCAACAAAGCCATGAAATCTCTCCCATGGTTCGGCCAAGTTCTCTTCCTCTAGTTGTCTAAAAGTATTGATCTCTTCCACTAGCTATGCAATCTTCGCAGGCGGGAAGAACTTTGTCAGGAACTTTTGCACTAAGTCGTTCCATGAAGTAATGGAACTATGGTCGACTTGTCAACCGCGGCCGATCATTAACTGTTTAGCCTCATCACTTAGTGAGAGCAGAAACAATCTCAATCTGAGATCCTCTTCGGTCACCCCCATTGTACTTGATCGTGTCACATACTTCAATGAAGTTGGTTAGGTGCATATTCGGATTCTCACTTGGCAATCCGTGGAACATAATGTTTTGAAGCATCTACAAGGTCACTACTTTCAACTCGAAGTTGTTTGCCTGAATGGGTGGTCTTCAGATAGTAGACTAAACAACTGTAGGTGGTAAGGCGAAATATTCATAAACATAAACGACTATCCGCCGTATAAACGCCCAGGTGCATAATTCCTACCATTATTCCTATCAGACCCTTTGCGCCGCTTGTTCGTCCCGACTATTTCTTCATTATTATGCATATTGTTGATTTTTGCTTGCGGCTCTTAGTTCTCTACGTAACTAGTAAGGTTCTTCGTTCGATCAAACTATAGTTCACCAATTTCCATCCGCATTATTGCCATCTGGCTACAACTTTCACTGTAGTCACATGCACAAACACAAAGACCATATTACAAGCACTTTTATAGCCAAAATAAAAATAAATAAAAAATTAAATTAAATTAAATTCCAGAGTAATATCTAATTGCGCTATTGTCAATATCAACACAAAAACTTTTCCCCGACAACGGCACCAAAAACTTAATAGGTAGATAGTGTGATGTGTGATTTGTATAAACTAGGTAAAGCGCCTATGTGCGCAAGTGCACGCTTCGTATCAAGTAATATAGTATACCTCAGTATGGATATCAATCCACAAGGAGAAGTGCGTTGACTACTGTACTTGGCCCTATGATATTATCTGAACTTAAACTCTTAATGAATGTCTAATTAATGTATGGAATTAAAACTAAATCTAATTAACTTGTGAAATTACTTTTTGTGAAAACTAGGGTTTGGCCTCCCCCTGTCACATTTGATGATTATTTCCAGAGGAATTATTATTCAGTCTATTAATGAATTCTCGATGATGGGGTGATCGTGCCTACGAGATACGCTCTCTCGAGGTATATCCGCCTATCTCGCCAATAAGGTTGGGTGCATCTCTGCCCCGAGCCTATACCCGGGGCAACGCTTTAAATGCTCAAACCCTAATCACACACTCGCACCTGAGAATGCGATCATTGACACCAAGGCCACTTACTCATATCCCTAGGAGTCCATATCTCTCGATGTCGGATACCCAGTATGATCATGTCAATGTTGGCCAGACATTACCATGGAAATAAACCACAGACATAGAGCAAATCGATATAAATCATAAATAAACTGAATAAGATTAGATTTAAACCTTAATCCATACAACTAAAGCAGGGTTCAACAAAACCCTAGAAATAAATCTAGAACATATCGGAATTTAATACATGCATAGTTCTATATATCATTAATGGTTTTGAGAAGAGAAATACAAAAACACGAGTCTTTTCGATCTCTCGAGTCGCCCCGCCGCTTTCCGCTCCTCATCCGTACGTCTCTCGATGATCTCAAAAATTGGGTCTCCCGTGCTTTTTATAATTCATGCAGAATCGGAACGCCGTGACGCCGACGCCGCCGACGCTTCCGCATTAGAAGTCGACGCCGCGACGCCTCGCATCGCGGACGCTGGGCTAACTTCACCGTTGTTGACCAAAGTCGGGCCGTTGCAACGCCATGACGCCGAACGCCACGTATGTTGGCATCGCCAACGACATTGCCGGGTTTTCACTCCTTCTTCTTCGTGATTCCAAAAGCTTCGAAACCACCATATATTCACCTACAATGCACACAAGATCCAAAAAATCGACATCGTGCAATAATGCACTTATTGATATATAAAATGTAGTTCAAACGTAGTAAAGGATGCGATATGACATAAGCGCTTTAGACACTTTATCATACATCACCGTGACAAGACAAGCATAACAGCGCAGTGCATGACCTGCAAACGAGGCCCAAGTAATGACCAAATAAATTTCCGCTGCACGCGAAGTCGCAGCATTGAAACTTTCTATAGGCATGCCTATCTATCCACTAATTCGAACATAAGGTATTCAATTATTTTGCTTCCAAAAGTTAGTCATAATCGGGTATCCTTAACATAGGTTCTTTCACATATTTATCATGAACGTTTTAATGCACTTGCACTAATTCATGTAACATTAATGCCTTAATCCACATCAGACATCATCTAAGAAGGTTAGGCAAATGCCTACATTATAAACCAATTCTGCCTTAAACAATACAAGGCAAATCCAAAGTCCATTTTCAACTACAATTTCGACCTAGGAAATGAGGTTTTTAGACAAAGCGATCATCTTACAAAGTGTTCAACTATGTCTAAAGTTTCCAAAGGTTCATGAATCAGGACATTTGGACCTTTAAATTAGGAGGTATGGCCCAAACATTACGAACTGCTTCTGGACAGTTTCCAAGAACAAAATCTGGAATTGTGTCCTATATTTGAAATTTTTTTGGGAACGATAGGGACGACTCACCATATTTTCATGAAATTTATCATTCTAGGGTGTCTAGTTTAAGTATAATTTTGATTCACCTCATTTGAATTAGTATAACTCAAGATATGGTCCTAACATCCGAACTGTTCCGAGACAGGTTTCAGGGATAAAATTGTTCCCTTACTTTGACGAGTTTCTAATAACAATGGGGACTAAATTTGGCTATACTTCCTTCATAAAATTTGTTCTCTCAGATGTCTAGTTTGTACAGAAATTTGAATCAACAAAACTCAAGTTATGATTCAAACAACTGGAATTACTCCAGTTCAGGGGATGGTTCCGATAACCTGACTTCAAACTCAATTTTAGGGGAATTAGGACAAGAATTCGATCTAGGTCTCTTCTAGGAAAATGTAGCCATAGGTCTTAAATTTCCTTACAAACTATAATCATTTAGTTTGGAGGTCAGTGGGCCAAGTTATGGCCAAAACAAGAACATAGGGTCTGGGGAAATTTTGATAGAATCTCCCCATAAAACCCTACTTACCTTTTTCACGCAAATTGTTCTTCATTAGAGGTTACAACCAACAAAAACAAAAACAAAGGGGAGAGTTAGGATATTTTTCCTAACACGCATGTAACAAGAAAGAAGGTTGAAGAATTTTCAAACCTTGATTTCTTGAACACTTCAACTAGCCTTCCTTTACTCACTTCTTCCTTTCCTTCTCTTTTACTTGATCAAGTAAAACTTCAAAAGATGGAGAACTATCAAACCAAAATGGCTTCTTCACCTCAAACCCTGCCCTAATCCTCAAAGCGAGAAACAGAATTGTTTTCTCTTAGAAGCCAAATTGTCCTCTTAATATCATTTCCTCAACTTTTCCCCTTTGCTATTTAGTCCTCGAACTCCTATCAATTTGTAATTCAACTTATCAAAATTCTATCTTAATAGACAATCTTCTTATCATATGTCCTTTGAGTCCTTAATTTGATATTTTACTAATTATTCTTTAGACTTCTTCAAAAACCCTGGTTATGTCATTTTTCATATTTAGCACTTAACTTTTTAAAAAATATGAATTTAACTTTTATTATATCCTACATATGTCATAAAACTACTATAATATACCTGAGGTATTACATCCATCGATCTAATAAGAATAAACTTTATCTCCAAGGTATATTTCATACCACTTCATAAAAAGTTTTTTTTCAATAAGAGGAGGGCCTGCTTCATGATCTATGATGCCTCGAAAGTATAAATTATTAATGAAGGGTGTCCAATTGTCCCCTCCAAAGATGCCCTCGCCTGAATTTCAATGGAGTAAATTATTATGAGTGGAGAAGAAAGAGTTAGATTAGCATCCTGCTAATCGGGCTACAAAGAAAACAAATTATCATGATTGATTTTTTGAAAATTCAAATACGAAGATTTTTAAACAGTAATGTAACTCGAACAAAACCCATTAAATACAAAAAAATAAATATGATAGCTTCAATGTCGTTGAAAGAGGCTCTGATATCAATTGCTAAATTATTTTGTAAAAACAAAAGTATTTATTGAGCCTAAAAACAATTAATCAATAATTAAAAGACTTAATAAATACATTACAAAATAATAACTTTATTAAACAAATGAGCATATCAATTTGTATTGGGTAAAAAAAACATATCTAATATGGATCCAAAATTATTAGCCACCATTTGTCTCCAAAGAAATCCATGTAAGATAAAAATTTTTTTTTTTTTTTTTTTTTTTTTATTGGCTAGAGTTGAAGATTAATCTTTTCTTCTCCCTAAAATGTGTTCTACCAAACCCTTGTAAAATTCTAGGACTCTATTTATTTATACATTTAAAGCACAAGGGAACAATTGGGCTTTGGTTCAATGCACTTACTAAAGCAAGGAGAAAGGTAGAACATAGACCCATAGCTAGTTAATATTAAATCATCTCCTAAATGACTCATAATTAATATACATAATTATACAATTAAAATTGTAATATGATTATACTTCATAATTAATAAATTAATCTAAAAAGTTCTCATTGGGGATTGATTTTTTGGTTAAGTTTGAATATAGCAATTGATTTTTTTGGTTAAGTTTGAATTTTTGAACCTTGTTAGCTCCACAATTTGAATTAATCCTCAAGAGACACGTTTCGCATTTCACCAATAAAGAATTTTTGTTATAAACTAAAGGTTTTTGGAAATGAATGAAGCCACTCTCACTCCAAAGTATCACACACAAAGTCGCTCAATTCGTTGTTTTGCAAATGAATGATTCATCTCGAACTCAGATACATAAATCAATACACACGTAATTGATACCCTTATTAATTCATACATTAATGAGGATATTGGAAGGTCACTTTGAGAGCCTATAAATATGCCTTCCCACCCTATGTATGATTTATCCCGAAAAAAGCAAAGCTATCTTCCTTCCCATCTTGCTTCCTTACTCTCTTTGACATTATTTTCATCTCTCAGGAAATTCTCTTATTTTCTCATACATAAGAGGGACTATTTCCTTTAGATCATCATTCAGCAACATTTTCAAAACGTTATCAGCACGAGTTTGCTCTAGAGGTAATCATCTAAGTCCTACCTTAAAGTTAACCTTTGATTTTTTCATCACATTCCAAATGATTTTTTAGAAAATGTCAAATCTTACAAAATTAGAGTTTGTGGCCCTTGATATGTATGGAAAAATTCATTTGTCATCCTGATACGAGATCCACCTGATGCTAAGGAATTTGAAAATACAAGGAAGGAAATCAAGCATTCCACAGGATCAAGAAAGTCATTAATTTTCCTTTGGCATCATCTCCATGAGGACTTGAGAAAAGAATATCTTACAATAAAAGATCCTCTCACTCTGTGGAATGACTTAAAAGGGAGATATGACCACTTGAAAATAGTAATCCTCCCAAAAGCTCGATATGACTGGATGCACTTGAGGTTGCAAGATTTAAAATGAAAAGGAATATAACTCGCTTATTTAGAATCACCCCAATTGAAGCAGCGGAGAAAAGGTCACAAAGGAAAACATGCCAGAGAAAACATTCACTACATTCCAGCCTCGAATGTGCTTCTGCAGCAGCAGTATCGAGAGCGTGGGTTCAAAAAGTATTATGAACTAATTTCATGTCTACTTGTGGCCGAGCAAAATAATGAGCTTTTAATGAAAATCACCAATCCCGCCCAACTGGAACTGAACCATTCCCTGGAGTGAATGCGATATCATCTTAAACTAATGGTCGTGGTCATGGAAGGAATTCTCGATACTATGAAACTCATGATAATAATTCTACCAATAAAGGGAAAACTTCAATGCACCACCGTGGTGGATATTACTAGGTAGTAAGAAATTTGAGTGGTTATTTAAAGATATTCACATAAATGGATATCATATCGAAACCACGAATGATGGTAATAAAGAGTGTCTTTATATTACCTCTATTGTTTCTGGCAAGAAACTTGTTGTTGAGATACTCTTAGCTTTCTCCATTGGGTTGTATCATACAACTATAAAGCTTATTGAGTCATACGGTCGGAACTGTGGTTCAAAGACTAAAACTTTGTCCTTTGGCATGACAGGCTAGGTCACCCTGGATCTTCAATGATGAGAAGGATCATAGAAAACTCACAAGGGCATGAATTTAAAAACCAAAAGATCCTCTTGTCCCATGAATACCCATGTGTTGCGTGCTCACAAGGCAAATTGATAGTCATGTCATCTCATACCAAAGTCAAGTTTGAGTTCCCAATATTTTTAGAAAGAGTACAATGTGGGACATTCAAGGACCCATTCATCCACCATGTGGACCTTTCAGTACTACAGTCCTAACTGATGTTTCAGATGGCCCTTGCTGCTTGTCTCCTTGCAACCCGTAATATTGCCTCTAGAATCCTTGCAATAAATAATAAAATTACGAAAGCACAATTTTCTCGATTATATTCAATCAAAAGTATTAGACTTGATAATGCTGGTGAGTTTACCTCCCAAACTTTCACTGATTATTATATGTTAGTCGGGATAAACATTGAGCATCCTGTTGCTCACACTCATACCCAAAATGGTTTAGCAAAGTCCCTTATCAAGCATCTTCAGTTAATAGCCAAACCACTATTAATGAAAACTAAATTACCCACTTCAGCATGGGGACATGCTATTATGTATGCTGCAAACTTAGTTCATATTCGACCTACTGCCTACCATGAATACTCCTTTCTAAACAGATTTCATAGCTACCAAATATATCCTCATATAAGAATATTTGCTGGGCAATTTATATACCAATTGCACCAACACATCGCGTGACTCAAATGTGGTCCACAAAGAAGGAATTTGGGATTTATGGGATATGATTCCCCTTCCATCATAAGATACCTTGAGCCCTCAACATGAGATGTTTTTACAAAGACGCCACGGGATCAAGTATTTTAATGAAAATTTATTCCCACCATTAGGAGGAGAAAAGTCGATTCTAGAATAACTACGAGAAATCACTTAGAATGCATTCGTAATGTCTCATTTTGATCCACGTACAAATCAAAGTGAACTGAAGTTCAAAGGATCATTCATTTGCAATATCTGCAAATTAATTACCGATCCATCTCACTGATACAAAGAAAGGACAAATTCACATGTCCTAGCTACAAATACTCCAAAGATTGCATTGATGTCCCCGGGTGACAACTAGCAATGAATCTCAAAACGCCTAAAGCGTGGGAGACCTTGGCTCAAAGATACAACTCCTCAAAGAGGAGAAACACAAAGACACAATGCTAATATAGAATATGGTACTGCTTATGCAAAGGCATATATTGAACAAGTGGACCCCCTCAAGAGGTCCACAACAAAGAAGTAGCCCTCAAGAGGCACAAGTACTCAAAAATAGTGAAATCTCAATAAATTATGTGCAAAGGAGAGATAAACGGGATCAAAACAATATCAGGATTAAAAATACTTTGATTTCCAAGGGCCTGTATATCATAAGAAACATGAAGATCCCAACCACAAAATGTGGAAGAATGTCAAAATAGAAATGATTGGCCAAATGGTTAGTTATGCAGTAATTAAACTGCGACAAACGAGAAGTTTTTAGACCTGTAGTCCAAACACCTAAAGGTATAAAGCCTGTTTGGTACAAATGTGTATTTGTAAGAAAGCGCAATGAGAATAATGAGATCATGAGATATAAAGCGTGATTAGTAGCACAAGGGTTCTCGCAGAGGCCTGGTATTGACTACGAGGAAACATATTCACTGTGATGGACGCAATCACTTTCCATTTTTTAATAAGTTTGGCAGTCTCTAAAGGACTGGATATGCGTCTCATGGATGCCATCACAGCATATCTATATGGATCCATCGATAATGACATATATATAAAAATCCCTTAAGGATTCATATTATCTAAAGTGGTAAATGCAAAACCTCGTAGTATGTGCTCAATCAAATTACAAATATCTCTATATGGATTAACAAAGGGAGTCCAGATGTATGTGGTACACCGCTGTGAAGGTGTGATGATAAAGAAGGGTATCTAACAACCCAGTTGGCAATTCGTGGGCTTTTATTTGCCGTCGCCGATACCGGGCCAAGGGTATAGTCGGCCGCCCGATGAAACCGGCACATTTTGGCTGCCTAGCTCCGACTCTATATCCGGGCCGGCCACCTCATCACTCTATGTGTGAAAAAATTAAATTATTTTATTCAATAAATTACTTTCCTCCTCTAATTTTATCTTACTTTACTGGGTTTTCTTGATGATAGTATAATAGTATAATTTTATTCAACTATTGTTTTTTCCTTTTTTGATTTTCTTGATGAAACACTGTTCTAAATTAAGGTGAGTGAGAGATCCATTTGAAAAGTAATTTTCCATCTGATTCCCTTAGGCACATCCTGTAAATAAATAAATAAATAAAGAAAAAACATCCCTAGTCTCAATAAGTAGCCTCCTTGAACTTCAAAATGTCGCTTAACTATCCAACCCCGCTTCGTATATCAGCGGTTTCATGCAAAGGGGTACCGATGCGCTGAACATGGCTACAAAGCATTGATATGGCTTGCTACAAGCTTAAACATTTATAAGCACTGAATATGTGCGAGATTAACGTAATAATTTAGAAAGGCAAACCTACTCACTAAAAAACCCCAAACAATGCCCCCCAATTTTAGAATATTTCCATATTCAAAAACCATCGATAAAGCCTCATAAAACTAATTTTATTCAATATCATTCAGTAAACCAATTCCATAACAATTATCTTACTTTATGAAATTCCTATATAATATATTATTTTGATAATTAATGAAATTTCAATATAGTATACTATTTCAATTATTATTATAATGTAAAGATTTTTGTTTTTTTTTCATCTATACAAATCCATTACCTACAATCGCTTCAACTTTATAAAGATTATTTTAACTTCAATAATTTAAGTAATATAATATACTATTTTGATAATAAATATATTTCAATATACTTTACTAATTTTATGGGGGTTTTTATTTAATTTGTCAAACCGGGCCAACCCGAAAAACTGCCAAAACCCGATCCTAGACTGCTTTTGGCCTAATTGGGGTTAATCAATAAAGCAATTTAGCCCCGGTTTTTTCGGGGCTGTAATTAGAGCCCAAATTCACCCTAATATCTAAGTTGGTCTGCTAGCCCAACGAGCCGAGCTCAAATCACGCCGCAGCTATAGGCCCATGCATTTTATTAAAATCAAAATCGGATTTACAATATTGTCGTATATGTCGATGATCTAAAACCTTATCGGGACTCCAAGAGCCTACAAGAATGGAAAATTACTTAAAAGGTGGTTCTGAGATGAAAGATCTCGAAAAACAAAATTCTATCTTCTCTTGCCATAGATGTGAGCACCTACTTGCCATTTTGGTTCACCAATCAGCCTATACTAAGAAAATTTTAAAACGCTTTTATATGAATGAAGCTCACCCTTTGACTTCTCCAATGGTTGTCCATTCACTTTATGTGAAAAAGGACCCATTTCGTCCTTGTGAAAAGGGTGAAGAACTACTTGGTCCTGAAGTACCATATCTTAGTGCTATTGGTGCCCTTATGTATCTTTCTACTTGTACACACCCAGATATTGCTTTTTCTGTTAATCTATTAGCCATATTTAGTTTTGCTCTAACCCAAAGGCATTGAAATGGTATCAAGCACATATTACGATATCTTAAAGGAACGTTTGATATGGGGCTCTTCTATTCAAAAGAATCAAAACAACAACTACTTGGATATGTAGATGCAGGGTATCTTTCAAACCCACACAAAGCTCGATCCTAAATCGGGTATGTATTTAGCTGTAATGGTGTTGCTATCTCATGGAAATCTGTCAAGCAAACAATGGTAGCCACGTCATCAAATCATTCAGAGATCTTGGCCTTGCATGAAGCCAGCCGTGAATTTATATGGTTAAGATCGATGATCCAACATATTCAGGAATCATGTAGCCTCCCCTTTTCCAAAGACAATCCAACAACATTATTTGAAGAAAACGCTGCATGCATTACACAAATAAAGGGCGGATACATCAAAGGAGACAGAACTAAGCACATCTCTCCAAAGTTCTTTTACACTCATGAGCTCCAAAAGAATTGTGAGATTGACGTTCAACAAATATGCTCGAGTAATAATCTAGCAGACCTATTCATCAAGGCATTACCAACTTCAACGTTCAAAAAACTCAGATATAAGTTTGGAATGCGTCAACCAAAGGATGTTGACATGAGGGGAAGTCCGCTATGACCTAATGTTGCATCAGACTCTTTCCCTTCGTCCGATTTCGTCCTAATCGGGTTTTTCCCAACAAGGTTTTTAATGAGGCAGCATTCAACATACGAACGTTGTACTTTTTCTTTCGCTAGTTTTTTCCTATCGAAGTTTTATTAGCAAGGTTTTACAAGGTGCCATTCGTAAGGGTGGTAATTCATGGGAAAGTGTTATAAAGGAAAGTGTTTTTTAAACGAATCGGGTTTCGAATTCAAGATCACACAATAAAGTCGTTCCTGATTCGCATTTGCAATGAATGGATTCATCCGAATTCAGATGCATAATCAATATTATACAGATGATGTCTCTCATTAATTTATACATTAATGAGGAGCATATTGGAAAGTCACTAGGGAGCCTATAAACAGTCTTCCCACCATACGATTTATCCCCTAAAAAACAAAGATATCTTTCTCCCATCTTGCTTCCTTACTCTCTCTGACACTATTTCAATCTATCGGGAAATTCTCTTATTTTCTCGTATATAAGAGGGACTTTCTCCTTTAGATCATCATTCAGCAGCATTTTCAAAAAATTTTAAATTTTAAAACTTTATTTGAATTTTGAGTATTTGAGTCGCTTACTTGCAATTTATATTGTGTTAGGTATTTGAATAGCTTCTTATAAATAATTAAAATACTAATTTATAATTATTAAATTATTTAGCTTTTGTATTTATTTATTTATTTAAATCATATACTCTTAGAAGAACAAAAATAGAATCATCTATTCCCTACAATTCTTTGATTATGCAAGCTGCAAATTGCATAATAAGAGGGTTCATTCATTTGATTTTTATCTTTTTAGAAAATAAACCATGCTCAAATTCTCTTCCATTTTTTACTTTTTATTTTATTTTACATCTATTTATTTTATATATTATGTTGTAGTACGATATTCTTACATGTAAACAAATTTAAAAATGATTTGAACACCTGCTCATCGTTGCCCTTTCTCACCCTCTTACTATTTGAGTTAGGCCTCAAAACCCTCAATTTCAATTTTTATTAATAATTATTTATTCACTTTTCACTCTAAAAGTTTGTCCAACAAAAATGGTCAAAAGTGTTTTTATTATAAGTAAAATTATGTGTTTGATAATTGATAAGTTTTAAAATATAATTTTAAAAATATAGAAAAACGATATTTGCTATTAGAATATTACTTAATATTTTATCATAAAATACTTTATAAGTTATTCAAATAAGTATAACCCTATATATGTAATTTTAAATGTTTTTATTTTCTTACATCTATTCCCATTGTACTACATCATTGTAGTATTTATGTTCATATGTCCTGCCCAACCCTTTAATCGTTAAATCAAACCTCATTAACATTAAAGTGTTTTAAGGAGTCAAAAATAAAATATTTCTAAAAATCATTATACCTGTTTCTGTTGTTTCTTAAATTTTGGAAAATACTTAATATTATACAAAAATATTTTTGTAGTAAAAAATACTTTTGGTATAATCATTTGAGATCAAAATCTTATGTTTAAATTATATTTGCAAATTTAATCTTCAAAATACCAATGAACTTGTAAGTCAATTACCTTAAAATGAAAGTTTTAACATTAATTTAACAATTATTATCTTATTCTTACTCAATATGTCTTCACAAAATTAACTTAAAATTCATTCAACAACCAAATAACTTTTTATATATATTTATTGACATCTGTTCACTTTACATTACAACACTGAAGTAAAAACTCGAACCTAGTCCCTTTCATATGTCCTGACTAACCCTTTAATCACTGAATCATACCTTATTCACATCTTCTCATTTTATATGAAAAATTAACAAAAATATTATTTAAAGGTTTATATCTACAAAAACAAAATATGTATAAAAAAAAGGGAATAAAATACCAATTAAGTTACATTTACCTATTATATGAAAAATAAAAAATAAAAAAGGAGGTGAGTGAAATTATAAACCTAAAATAAGTATTTGACAAAATTTCAAATTAAAATGCCTAGGTAACACATAATTCAAACACAAACCTCAAAGTCAGTCTAATCATTCATGACAATCAAACAGAAAATAGCTTTACCCCTCCCTCCCTCAACAACCAAATAAAACTTGAAGACTTTAAAGGAGGGCAACAAAATCTTTACAAAAAGGGATTAAGAAATAAGCTATGCCTTCAACCAAACAGCCTTCCCCCAGCTTTAACCTTGTCAATTATCAAAGCTAGTGCAACTCTACAGTATATATAATAATTAGACTTCCATAAAACATGACACCAATTTCAAAATTTGAAGAAGTACTTTGCGCCTCATTTTATTCATATTTTTTAAAAATCAGTTTTAATCTAAGTTTCAAAACAATAAAAACACTGCTTTTGGGATTGCTCTTCAAAACTGTACTTTACTGGCCTAAATTTAGTATTTTATGTATTCTCCGTATTTTTCAGAGCAAAAAAACATTGAAAACCAAATATGTTTTTCATGTTTTTTTTATTCTCCTTATTTTTTAAAAGAAAAAATAGTTTTCAAAAACTGTAACAAGCCCTAATTCTCCAAAAAGATCAACCAATTTCTTGGGCAGGTAAAGAACTTCAGCATTTAACAACAAAAGATGACACAAAAATCAGGCAAAGAGGGGATTATGCAAGTTGTCTAAAGAGAACAAGAGAGGAAATCCTTGGGATAGCTTAGTTGGTCCTATTTTGGGTTTGCTCCTCAATGGGCCACCGGTTGAAGTCCCCTCAAGGCCACTTGAGGTTTTATCCGGTCTTTAACTTTAAGGTCCCATGGGATTAGTCGAGGTGGACGGACGTAAATTGACCTATACACCCACGATTATCAAAGAAAAGAAAAGTAAAGAACACAAATGCAGTTCATTAAATAAATAAGGGGCATCCAAGCAGACTAAGCTCTAGGCAAAGACACATTATAAATGTATTTGCAACTCCAAAAAAATCTAAATAAAATGTACTTAAAAAATCCAAGCACTTGGTGTAATAGAGACAATTCTTTAAGGAGATAATGGCCTCTTGTATGCTCCTCCAAGGCTTCCCTTATCTGTGCATCTATAACAAACCGTCCCAATTGGAATAGAAGAAAATTCCCCAGAACCAGAACTTTTCACTTCCATAATCTCCTCATCCAATACCAAAACCCTCAATATCTCTACAATTTGCTGTCTTGAGCGTCCAGGAACACAGAGGCCTATCATATTTATATGCTCTGCAATTCCCTCTTCCGTAGCAACCTTGAGTTTAGATATGACATTAACACATGACTCTTTAAACCTCTTTATATATTCTGTTTGAAGCTTCCCATCCACATACCATACACCGCCAGTAAGTTCATCGGATGGCTCAAACTCTGCAGCCACATAGTATATTCTTCCTTTGTTTTGGATGTTCACAAACTGTTTTACTAATTTCTTGATCTTCAGTGCCCTGAGGGCCTTAAAGACTACATTGCGGCGAAGGTTTGTTTCTCGTTTCATTTCTTGTGGCCAGATTCCCATGTCTTTTTTACTTTGTATCAGATTATAAAGAATCATCTCAGCTTCTAATTCTAACAGCGGTTGAGAGTCTGTGTCGTCCGGCTGTTTCCTTATCTCAGCATCTAACAGCAGTTCAGAGTTCGTGCCGTATGAGTGCTTCCTTTTACGCGATGATCCTTCTGAGCAGCTCATGATTCCTATTAATTATAGATATAATATAGAATAAGACGAAGAATATGATCAATGCATATATAAAGCCCATATTCTCATGGGTGGAATGAATATATGCAAATTCTTAATCGAATGTGATTAGGTCACATTGTCATGTGCATCAAAATATATATTAAAAGGCAAAGAGAGAGAGAAATGGCTTAGCCAACAGAAAACTTCTACCTAACCTATATTAGCATATCTGGGGTGTAAATCCAATCAAACTGATTCAGAGCCACTCAAGCTCAAATTTTAAATACCGAATTCGACTTAGAGTTAATCGAAATGAGTCTCGAGCATCACAATCCTCCACTCGAGCTATTCGTGAGCTTAAATGAGCTTTATTATTTTATTAATCAAGTCGATTTCAAGTATAATTATTTATTAATTTTTAATTAATTCGAGTTTTATCGAACTGAGTTCGAGTAACTTGATTATTTTTCAAGTCGAGTTTCAAACATCTGAAAAAACTGTGCTTCTGCCGTTTTAATCAAGCCTGCTCAAATCGCTTTGTATTGACTGACTGACCTAATTACACACCTAATAAGCACCAAAGAAAGGAGCACAACCTCGTGTATAAAGGTAATGTACACAATAAGATAAGATGATCATAATACCACAAAGAAAATACAAGAAACTGCTTTCAGAAAAAACCTCTAGAGTATATATTCCACCCAATTCCATGAATTTTCTTATAGCAGTCTTTCTCCACACACTCTAACAATACTCTAAGACCAACCTCCTCCACAAATTCATTTGCCTAATAATGTTGGATTACGCCCCATCTCTTAATATCCAAACCTCTATATTTTCATCCTTGGCAAAAACATTAGACTCACACAATGTTTTTTCCTAAAACTTTCCACAAAATCATTTTTGCTCAGTTTAGAATTGAATAGTACTAGGAAAAGAAAAACAAACACTGGAGGAAAACGATTTTCAGATATTCGATTTCACCAGAAAATATGTTAAAATAAAATATAATCAAACTTCCTTAAGTTCGCCGTAATGTAGGTGATCGATAAAGAGTACACACAGTGAAAATGATTTTCTTCTCATGCTTCGATAAGTTTAAACATATTTTTTATTTTCCTCCGGATTTTATTTTCTTCTACTTTTCCTTCATATTTTCCTCTTTATTTTTTTTTTCTTTCGGTACTTTTCCGGTTCCAAATAGAGCCTAAAATTTTATATATTTTTAAATTTCTTAGTGAAACAAATAAAATAAGTTTGAATAAACATACATAATTTTTTTGACAGCAATAAACATACAAAATTAATTAATTAATTTTAAACTTATTTTTTATTTTCTTTCAAATTTTCTTTCCTTCCATTTTTCCACCATATTTTCCTCTCAAAGGCAAACAAAGAATTCAATTTACTACATTGTATCTAAAGCATTTAATTCTCAACCTACCTACCTTACTCCCAAATAAAGCCACAAATGTGCACTATTCCTCTATTCTTCTCATTGGCCTCACTTTTTTGCATGTTTAATTAATTAATTCTCAGACCTAACACAACCCCAAAACGAATTACATATACGGAGTCATCTTCATCTTCTCAGAGGTGAAGCCTGTTTCAATGACTCTATTTTTTTACTGTGTATTCTGTGATTTTATCGGTGAGCAAAATCCAGAAAATAACAAAAAGAAAATAGGAAAATAAGCTAATGCTGCAAACATGGGACAAAACAAAGAGAAACCATTTGATCTGCCTAGTGAGAAAACAAAAGAAACTATAATTTAAAACCTAAGACTAAACTGATACCTTAATCCAACCAAAGCCCAGCCTTTCGCCCAAACAGAATCGGCGGCTAACAATGGAAATTAAACCCTAAAACAAGAAACAAACCATAAATGATCCTTACTGAGAACCCTCTGTGTCGCCTTACAAATAAATTGAACCTCCTCTCTCAAAACTTGAAAAAAAGAGCAAAAATGATTATGGTGGATTTATTTAGGGTGATTAGATTGAAAGACCTTTTCAAAAACGGATTTTGGAAATTTGACATTCCAATGGGTTATTTGAAAAAAAAAAAAATAGATCTATAGATTTAGGGGTATTTGATGTCTTTTACCCAAATATTTCATTAATTTATATTATAGGAATTTTATATAATATATATATTTATTATTATTTTTTATAATTAATCCATATATCTAGTTCAATTGATAAAACGTTTAAAACTATAAATGACATAACATTAGAGAGGGAAAGGGTCTCGGGTTTAACTCTAATGGAGCAAGTTCATTACATTGTAATAAAATACTTGGTTGTAAAAAAACTAACTCTCATAATAAGTTTAAAAATATCAAATACAAAAATATTTTTTTATTATTCTAAGAGACTTATCAATAATATGAAAATTTTCAAAATAATTTTTATTTATATTTTTAAGGGGAATTATGTTAAAGTGTACCATTGAACTAAAAAGTAATGGATATCACCTTAAAATGCAATAGTTCCATGACATTAATAAAAACATGCATTTTTTAGTAACTTTTGTTTTTTTGACAACTAAATAGAGGTAAGTTATAATGTAATAATTGTCATTATCGAATCTAACTTTAGACTCCTCCCTCTCAGATATTTATTTTAAATATTGAATATTATATCATATGAGTCATATGCAGTGATAGCAGTAACTTTGTTAAAACTACAAATTGGTGTTTTGCAGTTTACTGCAGGAATCATCAAGGCCTCTATATGGGAAAGAATCGTCCCCCTTCCATGTGATTTTTGAGTTTGAAAACAAATGAAAAAAGTAATAAAATTCATTGAGACCAACTTCCATTCTGTGATATAGTAGGGAAGATAAATTTCTATCCAAAACCTAGTCATCCATACATAAAAATGAAGCTCCAAAGTCATTCAAATGCATAAACCTTAAAAATATTTTATTACATTTTAAATAAAATTTTGATTATTTTCAAGATTTAATTTCTAAAGTTTTACTGCTTAAAGAAATTTTTTTGTTATTTACAAGTAAGTAAATTAAAATTATTAAAAATTATGTTAATAATTTATTGTACCAAATTATTTTTTATATTTTTATAAAATTTATAGTTTTAAGATGAAAAATAAAATATTCAAAATTAAAAGGATAAATATAAAATTAATAAATATAAAGTTATGACAATTTTTTACACTAATATTATCATATTGAATGATAATATATTTCATGTTAAAATTATAATTTATTTAAAATAAATTATTATATAATTTGGTCAATTTTGAAAAGGGAATTTTGTAAAACATAAAATTATATATATATATATATATATATATAGAGAGAGAGAGAGAGTATATATATATATATATATATATATATATATATAATAATAATAATAATAATAATAATAAACTTTCAAAATAATTACCATTAAAATGTTTCTTAAAAGGTAATGTATGAGTTCATTATACCTTTCTAAAATTTAAATATATGGGACAAAGATTAAGCCATGCTTGGTTCAACTTATAGCTAATGTGATGGTGCTTGTACTGATAGTTTATTAGTAACATTACTTAAACTATCTCCAACAATGTGAGCAAAACTTAATTTAGATTGAACAGTTAAAAAGGGCTTTCCAACGCTGAGTAATCCAGATAGTAAGATTTGTATTTCTCGAACAAGAATCGCTATATTCTGGACAAATATAACTGGAACTGTTTCATCGCAATAAACTGAAAACTCTTCTACCTCAAAGAATATTATCGTTGAGAGACGATTCAAAAAAATTTGACATCCAAGCACTGCTGAAAGAACAAAATTTTTCTCGAATCAAAAGACTTATAAATATGAATAAAAATCCTAAATTTTTGACAAATTATTATTTTTCATTATTTATAAAAGAATCCATAATATTTTAAAATTTATTTAATATGATATGGAAATAATTTTCAACTACTTTAATCATTAATATTTATTTTATATTGCTGGCTTTACATGAGATTAATAATAGGGCTTAATGTAATGATACGAAGATAAATCAGAAATCTAATACTTTTAAAAGATAAATGAAAAGGTTTTAGCATGCTCAATTGTCGAGATACGCCTTGCCTTTTAAGCCAAATCTCAAAAGTTGCTTTGAGTAAAACAGCTAGACGCCTTCCAATTTCATGACCATCGAGACGCCTAGTAAAGAATCCACAAATTTCAGCATTGACAAGACAAATTTACCTATATAAACAATATAGAGGGATATAAAAAACAATGCACATACCATAGAGAAAATTTTTTTACAATGATTATGCCATAATAAGACAAGAAAAATCAAACTTATGAGAGGTACTTATTTATTGTTTTTGAAGTGACTTTGAGTGATAGTAGTAGAGATAGATAAGAAAAATAAACTACAGAAATACAAATTTTCACCAAACCATGTAACACAGCAGATCTAAGACAGATTCTCTCACTGTTGAAAATAACATAAGAGAATCTTTATTTTTCTATATATAAACCCTAAACTTTATTCACCTTTTGTTTGATTTCGGTTTTCCCTATATTTTCATTTGATCAAAATATTAATAAAAACTAAAATATAATAAAAACTCTAATCTCATCTTATAATTATTATAATTTTCATTATCCTGTCACAGATTAATAATCAGGTCATTAAGCAATGTTAATATATTTATAAATCATGTCATACAAAATTCATTTTGAAGTATAATTTATTTTGAGTTAGATTTTGGCATATTGTGTTAACTAAAATAAAATTAAAAAAATTAATATCAGATTAAAAATGAATTTTTTGAATCAGTATAATTATCAAGCAAATAAATTAAAACTGAATTTTGTTTAAAATATTTTATCTGTATATAAATTAATTAAGGATTAAAATTTCAATTTAAAAATATAATCATAGTTTATAAAAATAAAAGTTTATTTTCAGAATTAAAAATTATATATATATATAACTATATAACATAATTTTTGTGCATATTACTGTAATTGTTTATGCTTAAATATTTATTTTACATAAATAAAATCTTCATTGATGTATTTTCTTTTTCATAAATCTTTTTTCATATAACTACTTTAAAGATTACTTAAATAATAAAATAATGATAAAATGGAAAATGCATTATTTTTATAGAAACATTAAAAAAGCTAAAATTTGTAGCTTTTTTTCAGAGTCAGTTAGGCCTTAATTACCTATCAATACTGACAGTGTTTTATCAAACACCCTATAAGAAAGAGGTGAATGTTTATCAACTCATGACCTAAGGATAGGTATCAAGATTGATGTTATAGGATTAAAATTTTAATGATTTTTTTTTAATTTTCATTTATTTTAAACTAAAATAACTGGGAGAGAGAAATCATTATCTCTCAACCTTTGTGGGTCTTACAAACTGGCTCATAAAAGGATAATTTAGGATTTAACAAAAAAAGTTACTCAAAAGTGCATGTTTTTATTAATTTCATAGAGATAGTGCATTTGAAGGTGAAAATCCATTAATTGGGTTCTATTTTTCTTTTTATTTGTGCAATAGTTCAGCTTAACATAATTTCCCATATTTTTAAAATTCGCTAAAAAAATTTTAAAATTCTAAGAGAAATGTGAAAATTTTCAAAATATTAATTTTAAAATTCCAAGAACTATGGCTTAGGGTTTTATTTTAAAATAAAAAACTCCTCAAGTTGTTTTTTTTAACTTCTATATTCATTTTTGCACATTATTGTATTCTTACAAGGATTTAATTATGGTTCCCCTTATGCTCTTACATCCCCTTTATTACTTGAGTCAAGGGCAAACTCCTTTATGTTAAATATTGAGAAATTAAAATTAATTTTTATGTTTCTTACTTTTAATATTTACTTTTGAATATTATGTTATAATACTATTTTATGCGATTTAATTCTTTTTTTTATATTCAATTCTGGTTTTCCATGAGCAATATCCCCTTTACCACTTGAGCAAAGGGCAAACTCCTTTATGTTAAATATTAAAAGAAATTAAATTAATTTTATTTTACTTTATATCCACTTTCAGATATTATGTTTAGTACTCTATTCTTACAAGAATTCAATTCATCTTTAAAATTCAATTGGTGAATGCAATTTTCAATATTAATTTGATAATTATTTTGAAGCATGTTTTAGTTTGAATTTTTTTAAAAGATATTTTTTTTTTGGGACATCACTCTATAAATTAATATATATTTCAAAATAATTATCAAACTAGTATTCAAAATCGTATTCACTTATTTTTAAAAATTTATAACCTTAAAAGCTCCATTCACCGATTGCGATTTTAAAGGAGTTGATAAATGTTGTTTTAAAAATTAACATTAAAACAGTATATTATAATTTTAAGGTTAATTTTTAAAACCGTGAACGTGGATTTCAAGACTATTATTTTGAAACAAGTTTGAATTTTTTTTTAAATTATATGCCAGGGGCAAACGACGTCGTTTTAAGGGTAAGAAAGTAGACATATGATGATCTTGCGTCGAAGTGAATTTTTCTGATCCGTCGTCCGCATCACCCGCGCGAAGGTACGTCGCCATATCCACCTGCAACACAGCACAAAAATTCTGGTCGACATCAAGAAACTCTAATTTTCCATTTGTTTCCAGAGAATCTGCTGGAAAAGAGGAGAGAAGAAAAAAAATTGTATTGTTGAACTCATTGGCACTTCAACCGTCAATGCTTTTTAGATTCCAAATTATCATTCTTTTTTTTTCTTTCTATGTTTTTTCGACCCAAATCGAGTTTTGTGGTACTTCGCAATCCTCTGCGGAGGCAAATTGAGTAGGATATCCGAATCTCTGTTTTCATTTTTGAGACTTTATCATAAACCCTAACCCTAGTGCCGTGCATGTGATTTTTCTGTTTATGAATTTGGTTTGTTGATTGAACAACTGCTTAGTCTGGAGAGTGATGAAGAAGAATTTCTAAAATGTACATCAAGAAAAAGGATTTATATTTATTACAATTAGAGTAAAATTAGGTTTAGAAGTTTGAGTTTATATTTGTTACAATTAGAGTAAAATTAGGTTTAGAAGTTTGAGTCAAATTAGGATTAGTAGTTAGAATCAAACTAGGATTAGAGTAGTTGGAATCAAATTAGGGTTGTTAGAATTTAGCATTTTATTTCTTATAAAAGCATATAAATAGGATAAATGATGTGAAATCAAAGAAGAGAGATTTGATTTAGCAGTAGTATTTCGTTTTATTTCCAATTGCAATTCTAGATGGTGAGTCTCCATTGACATTCTAGAAGACCTTAGTGAGGTTTTAAGGTTTCCATCTATTCCCTTAATTTTATTATTCATTTTACTCTATTATGAACTTGAATATTAGTTCCTCTCCTTACAGTACCCTAAATAATAAAAACCATAGCCCACCTTGAGAGTTGGCAACCTTCCTAGGGTTGTCCTACATGAAAGTGAGAAACATAAGAGTAATAGAGAAAACTGGTATATGGGATTACTGAACCAAAATTTGGTTTTACTCTGAAACGTGACTTTATTGTTTGTTTGGCTTGTGAAATTCGATCAGAAACATATTTTCTATTCCATGAGAAAATGGGTGTTATTTGTTAGAATGATTCTTTCAGTTGATTCAACTGGCGATCAAGTTGGATTTAAATTCTAAAAACAATTTGTAATTCCCTTGTGTCTCTCTGCATATGACAAATTTTATATTCATTGTAGAATTGTTGGTGGTGGCCTAATATTGAAAAATGGAAGAGCTTTTCATGGTTATACTTATGCTCCTTGTCACTGCATTAATTCCGCTTTACTCTTGGAAGAAGCGCTAAAATTTCTAGAACAAATGATGAACGGTGAGGAAGAAAATCAGGTGTGATTTTTTCATGGTTTTTTCTTTGTTTCCCTTATTAATGAAATTATTCAAGTATTTGGTCCTCATTATTGCTGAAGATTTATTACACATGTTTCAATGTTTTGGATTTCTATTGATTTCTGCATTTATATATTGAATAATTTTGAAGTTAGGATCTTTGCGTTTTTCATTTATTCTCTTGTTGGAATAAATTTTAGGCTCAACAACGGGAAACTGTTGTGCGGGCAACTGGTGCTCGTCGGATGCGTCGGAGACCAGCTTCTGGTGCAAGCACATCATCAGCTGCAGCAGCAACTGTAGAAGGTTAGTGGCTTGTCACTTTCTTTCTTTCTTTGTTTTCTCCCTCATTTTTTTGCTATGTACTATTTTGTAATTTGCCTCTTTGGTTTCCATTTGTCTCAACAGTAGGTTAATAGTTATTGAAAATTCATCTAGATGTATCTTATGGGTAAAGCTTGGAAAAATATATGATACCTGTTCATGTTAAGTCAGGAATAGTTATCTTGTTGTAGCTTTGAAGTGCAGTGTTGTACTATTGTTATGTTGAAGTCTTCAACTTTGTCAAGTTCTTGTTAGTTCTATTAGGTTGCAGGCTTGGGGAATTGGGTGACCTCATTAGCGCAAAAGATTTTTTTTTTTCAGGAAATTGGAAAATTGGGTGACCTCATTACTGCAAGACATTTTCTTTAGAACATGTTTTGTTTGTGCCACACTTAGTACTCCTCTAAATACAATGCGCATTTCGCACAAGACGTATGATTGGGCCATCGGAAGATGATTTTTTCTTCTCTCCTTTCAGGTTGCTCATCATCTTCTCACTTGCCATAGTGATTCTCTCTGGTTTTGCTCCTCTTTGTTATCATTGATAGATCTCACCTTTACCAAATTTATGAATTGGCTAACAAACTTGGAAATTGAGCTTCTTAATTCAGAATTTTGGCTTTTTGCTGAAAGCTAAATGGCTTTCAGCATTCAGCTTGTTTGTTTTTTAATTTTTTCATGACTTATTGCTAAAATTTCTAAAAAAAATTCTGAATAGAAAAAGTCAAAATATTTGGCATTTTCTATTCAGAAAAAGTCATCTTCCAAAACAGAAAACACCATCCTTGCCCAACAAGGAGGAGAGTTAGCAGCACTCACTACCTAATGTTAAAAAACAAACAACTTAATACTTACTACTGTTAAGTACTATTTAGCATTAAGCTGAAAAAAAGTTCTATTTAGCATTAAGTAAAAAAAACAAATGCCACCTTAGTTTTTGATGAATGACAGTTATTTGCATGATTCCAAATTGTGAGTTTCTTTGGGAAAGTGTATCTTCCATATAAAAATAATATACATACAGGTTACTATATTAATAACTGTAACAAAAAAGAGTTGTGAGAATGTTGATTTTAAGGTATAACAATTTCCTAACATGGATATTTGCATTTTGCCATGTTCAAGTGAGTTTGTTAATCCAAAAATGGCAATCATCTTTGCTATGAATGTAGGATCAAACTCTTCAACCAAAAGAGTAAAGTTCCTTATTTGTGATCCTAAAGCAGATTGATTTTTTAAGAGCACCTTGGGGAGGAGATATGCCCTAGTCGATACTTAACCTCACTAACTGTGAGGAGACTTTGCGGATCAATTAGCCTTAAGAACCGCTCTAGTGTTCGACTTGGATGGATGACCTCGACCTGTTCCTTATAGTGAAGCAAGAACCTTGGTATAGGAGGATGCCAAAATTGGTGATGGAGATCTGATTGATAAGTCTTGATGAACGCCTTAGAATAATAACTGATAAGTTCAAAGAGTTCTTTTAAGAACCAAAGAGAAATTTAAACTCTCAATTTCATTAATCTGTAAACTGTAGAAAGTAGGGATAACACGCCTATAAATAGGTCCAAAATTATGAAGAATAAACAAAGATTTGGATACTAAGGAAACTAAATATTCGGCCAAACACTAGAAAGGAAACTAGATAATTTTTAGGACAAGACTTGGTAATAAAAATCAGCCCCAAATCTAGAACAAATCAGTGGACAATTTAGTAGCAAATCAGGAACAAATTAGCATCAAATCAACACCAAATTTGAAGCAATCTTTTCTAAAAAGAAATAACAACTCCTATTTGACTAGCAAAACAAACTTTCTAAATTAAATAAAACAACTTCTACTTTGACTTGGAGAACAAATCTTTCTAAACTAAAACAACTCAAAATCAAAATAGTAATAAAACTCAAAACACTTGGAAATAGAAATATATTAGGTGTCTCCAAGGTTTCACAAATTCTCCGAATCTGAATGAATTCTTCCATAATTAAGATTGAATTCTCAATGTATGTTGTAGAAGCTCCTGCATCACAGATCCTTTGTGCTTTGATTCTCATCATCAGCCAATTTTTTGCTTGCTTAAAACATCTTGGCTTAAGCTCCACAACCCAAGAACTTTGCACCAAATTCTTGTTGCATATTGCTTTATGAATGGGCCTCTACAACTTTGATGGGATTGGGAAACTTTGCCTTACCACATTTTTTCTTTCAGTGTTCATGGGCAAGTTGAGAGTGGGATTCTGTTGTCAACTTGGCTAACCTTCTTTTGTTTAATATCTAGCCTCAAATGAAGCAGTGTAATCAATTTTATGCAAAATGTAACAAGTAGAGTTGAAAATACATCCTTTTTTTATTTTTTTGATAGGTAAATGTTTTTTTTTTTGTCCACATCGGGACTCGAACGTGGAACCTCCCATAACCTCATCTCTTCCCTTTACCACTTGAGCCAGACCTCAAGGGCTAGTTGAAAGTACATCCTTAATTTGCCACAGAATATCTCAGTCCACCTTTCTTTAAGGTACACAGACAAACACACGCACACTAGAGCCTGCCTTAAGACCTGCATTCTATTACATTAGTAAAAGAATGCCTTAAGATCTACATCCTATTACATTAGTAATATATTGTGAATTGTGTGTGTTGTCATGTGGAATTTAACCTGGAACCTTCCCATCTCTGCCCCAATCTCTCCTCTGGAACCCTGTTCTGCTAGAGCCTGTACTAAGACCTGCATTCTATTACATTGGTAAAAGAATGCCTTAGGATCTACATCCTATTACATTAGTGAAAGATTGTGAATTGTGTGTGTTGTCATGTGGAATTTAACCTGGAACTTTCCTATCTCTGCTCCAATCTCTCCTCCAGAACCCTGAAACATAGAGCATGTACCTTATCTACATCCTATTAGACCTCACTATTGCACCATCCCCTATCTGTGTAATACGATTTGGCTGCATTAAGGTTACATGGTTTTACTGTTTTTACCAGTTCAAAGATAGGTTTTTCTGTCTACTGCCATAAAAAGTGAAGTGACTGTCTGAAAGTGTGACAGAAACTGTTGATGGAAGTGATGAGGATGTTGCCTATGGTGAGTATGAAGCTAAGCATTCAAAGAAAAAAGAGAGGAAACGACAAGAGCGGGAAGCACAAAGACAGGTTTCTTCTTTTTCTTTTCTTTTTTTTCTTCTCTTTCATTTTAATATGTTTCATTATGTTTTCACCATTCTTATGGTGTAATATGGTTGTGAATGTCAGCAACTGCATGTCTAAGAACAAATTTCATTTGACTAAACCCCCAGTTTTTTGCAACACATGCTATAATCTCTATTATTCTTACATGATCGCTTAAATCTTCTTTTTCTTATTCTTTCCTTGTTTTGAAGCTTTAGTAATTTTGTAACTCTTGAGTTCTGATTTGTAGATCTGAAGGCTGATGAAGCTGCACGGAGTCAAGGCATTCAAAACAAGATAGATATGCAGAAATGAGGAGGAAAAAGGACGATGAGCGTGAAGCAAAGGAGCGGCAGCTTGTGAGTCTGTCTTCTTTGCTTTTCTGGTTCTGGAATATACTTTCTTTTGTTCCCTTCCTAAGAATTTTGACATGGTTTATTCAGGAAGAAGAAGTTAAAGCTCAAAAGGCCAAGGAGGAAGAAGCTGCTGCATTAGATTTTGAGAAGTGGAAAGGGGAATTTTCTGTTGATGCTGAAGGTACAACAGAAAATGAGATGCAAGATGGAAACCAGGGGTTGCTTGTGGATTTTGTAGAGTACATAAAGGTGGTATTTTTGTCCCTGTACTAGTTTGGTTCTTTTTGCAGGGTTCTTTCTTAAATTTCATACCAGTCATGATTGAAAATTAGATGCACATTGAAACCAGTTACTGGAGTCATCTTTAGTCATTCAATATTTCTTTTGCAACATTCTGGTGAAGTTTAATTTTGAAGTCCGAGTGATTGGACATTAATTTAGAAGTTTGAGTGATTGAACATGAATTTTGAAGTTTGAGTAGCAGTCAATTTTATCTTTTTTTTTTTTTTTGAGTGCATCATTATGCAAAAAGTTATGTAGATGCTGACCAATGAGTACGTCAGTAGAGGATAGAGTCAAGGCTGTCATGGTGCTGATATTTTTATACAATCATGCAGAAACAGAAATGTGTGCCCTTGGAAGATCTTGCTGCAGAATTTAAGTTGCGAACTCAGGTAGTCCCTGCACCTACTCTTCACTCATGCACATACTTGCACACATGTACACACACAGGGTGGTGCAGTAATAAGTAAGGCAATTGACAATAAATATAAAAAAAAATCATGTTATATGCTGAACTCAACCAATTCTACTTTAACTGTCCTCTTGGAGATAGGGATTGGTTATGTCAGTTCAGGATGCTATCACATTATGTGGTTTATGTATGACATATTTATGTTGCTTCCTAATCAATGTCTACCCCTTCTTTAATGCAGGACTGTATTAATCGAATAACTTCTCTGGAAAGTATGGGTATGTACTATCTTTTGACATTCTTTGTATAAAACCTATTTTTCAATAATTCAGAAGTGCATTCTTCCAACTTATCCAGGTTGACATCCCAACATATACCTCTATTTCTGCTTCTAAGCAATTTACCAATAGAAAAAAAGTTCAACTTCAAACTTTTTTAAAATTTTCTAAACATCCTCTTTCTGCTTTTATCTGTCCTCTGGATACATTCAAATCTCTTTTGCTCATGCCCATTTATTTTTCCATCATTTCTCTGAACACAACCTAGCTGTATTAATTAGTACTTTCTTGTCTTATTATTTGCTTTTGATAGATCTTGGTTTTTAGTGGGGTAGTCCTGGTTCTAATCTTATCTTTTGTACTGTTGCCATTCACTCTTGTCTAGTATTGCGTCAACGCTAGTTCCACCATCCAGCTTGAATCTTTTTGAAAATATAAACATTGCTTTGCCTTGATCCATAAAGTGTTGGTGTATTCTGCTTTCTTCTATGGTTTTCCTTGATTTACGGTTTATACTAGCTCTGTGGTTTTCCCTGGTACTTAACATAAATTTGAATTATGCTTCTAATCTAGTAAAGAATTTAACATCTAGATGTGCAATGCATAGTTTTGGGGAATTAATTATGGATTTTGTTTTCTGCATTAGGTCGACTCTCTGGTGTCATGGATGATAGAGGGAAATACATATACATCTCACAAGAAGAAATGCAGGCAGTTGCTGACTATATCAAGCATCAGGGGCGGGTTAGCATCTCACACCTAGCTAGTAAGTCCAACCAGTTCATTGATTTGGAGCCTAAATCACAAGTTGTTGATGATCTCAGTGGTGTAGAGGAGATAGCAGTCACTTGACTTGATATAGAACCCTAGTTTTATGTTGTAACACATACAGAAACAATATGCCAACTGCATAATGTTCAATACAGGCAGAGAATTTGAATAAATTTTTATAGATAAATTCACATCATGCTTTAAATAAAAAAAGATTTGAAGTTCTCACACTTTGTAGTTAATGGAATTTTCTAGGTTTTGACATTCAACCTGTGAAGAAATTTTCAACAAAGAGTTTAATTTGGATCGGTCAGGTTCTATTCATTGCGCATCAACCAAATAGATTGGAAATCCAACTGCAGATCTTTGGTAGTTGGAAAAGAAATGAATCTATTCTTAGCTCTATTGTTAGAGAATGGCGGGAAAAGAAAATCTGCGTTTGAGTATGAAAGACATAATTAGTATGAAGGGAGAGATATGGAGCTCATACTGTTTAAAGGATTCAAAGTTTGCATGAGTGGGAAGAGATAAGGAAGTTTGTAAATTGCTGTTGAGGATATTAGAATGTTTAATCTTTCTATGATGAATTAAAATAAATTAAATGAGTTTGAAGTAGTAAATAAAGTTGATGGAAGTGTCAAATGTTCAAAATTGGGTTTTTTTATATTATCAAATTACCTTTATTTTTACTCTGTATTTCAAACATATTTTATTTATTTTAAATCATCAATGTAAATAATAAATTATTTAATCATTTGTAAGTGTTTAAATAATTTTATTTATATTCGATTTGATTTTCTTCAAAAATTTTCAACACCCAAACATGAGTTATTTTTCTTTTCTTAGTGCTTTACGGAATTGAGCACAACCTAAGAGTTTGTATGGTTCATGATTTTAAAAATTGTTTTTGAAAACATGAAGATCATTATTTTAGCGTTACGGAAAAACTGTTTATGTTCCGTGAAATTAGTGTTTTTGGATTTTCATATTTTTCTTATTGTCCTTGTTTTCAGAACAAAATACAATTTAAAAACTGGAACAAACATATCCTAAAAAATTCTTAACCACATTCATAACAGCATCTAACTTCTGCTGGGGCATCTCCGTCCGTTGACTCTCCACTGTTCTCTTCCCCCACTCCCCTCCGAAGCCGCCGCTAAAACTAAACCACAGTGTCCACTTTATATACTCATTGTCTCTCACAAGTCACAACCACATTCCAATTCTCAACCCAATTGGGTTTTTCTTAGATTTGTACCAACTACCAAGACGTAAACAACAACAATACGCATGAAAATACAATGGAAAACTGTTGTACACTCTTTTGTATTTGCCTTCTATATTTGAATTTCCACTTCAAGCGAGGGCAAGAACTGACATGGATACACCACCCCGCCGCCGCCGGAAGAAGAAGAATGGGACGGTGTTTTCCTCTCGTACACTTTTCACATCCCGGGAGAAGGCGTTCCCACGGCTGAGGAATACATCGGCGCAGGCTTGGGGCTTTTAAGTCCACCGCGACGGTGATGAATACATGCGTCGACGAGTTGAAGGGATGGAAGATATATATATTTATAGGGTTTCAGCATGACGAGATCTTGATGAGGGCCGACGGGGCTGTTCTAGAGGATGGGGAAGATTTTCCGGCGGCGGTCGGGAAGGGGACGTACCTGTCCGGGTATCCTGAGGCGGATTTGAAGACTTCTATTGAGAGTGCAAGTGATTTGGATGAGATGGAGGTGCAGATGCCGATGACCGGGACGCAGTTCGGGGTGAAACTCCGGTAGTGCCGATGTCCAAGGATTACGACACTTGAAAACCATGGATACATGCCCCAAAATCTGCACATTGCTGACAACCCGGCCAACTCATGACACTATGAACAAGCCAGAACCCGACACCACTCACGAAAATCTGGGCAGAGCCTTCCCTTTGTACGGAGTTCAACCTACAAGATAAACTGGTTTCATTAATCAACAACGACCACAATACTGGCCCAAATATTAAGTAAAATAATGGCCACTTAGCCTGCATCAATACTCACAAAATAAATATCCCAACCAAATATATATCATGGTTCAAGAGTTTTTATGACATTTAATTACAACATATATTAAAATTATAAAATTTAATACATGTCATATATAATAATACTCAAAGCTCACAACCCTATTTCTAAAATCCGCCCACGAGCCGCCTCGCCTTCCTGGCCGCTCCTTTACAATTTAAAATTTCCATGATTATTCGACAAAATACAGAAAGTTCTCGCAGAGATAATTTCATACTCGTTACTCCCACCTAAGCGCACATGCATGACAAAACAAACATTCAAGAATTATACGAACCTTACTCTAACGCCTGTGATTTAATTAACCCATGTCCCGAAATACCACACCGACTCCCCACATATGCCTAAGTCGAATGCGAGTAAAATATCCAAACTTTCAAAACAAAAGCTAGCTCGAAACTCACTATCGAATTTCGATAAGACGATCACCTTCCTGCGCAAATGCGCGGGTAACCTTCCAGAATAATTCGGGCTCCTCCGACGCAATCGTTAGGGACCATCTCCCAACATAATTCTCCGGAAAATCATCCATTGAAATTCCTTTAACAAACATTTTCGCTGTTTACTTACGCCACGCAGACTCATACCTAATATCTTGCGCCGCCTCAACAAGATACGAAACGCATGACGCCAATCCCAAACATTTATACCGATATATTAACATGCATATATATTAACATAATTAATCCAAACAAATCATGCGTTATATTAAATTCACATCACTACACCAAAATTAAATTTATTTTCGCTAATTGAACAAACACGAAGAATTCATTCTGAATCACTCAACCAAACACATTTTCACATCGAAAATTTTTGCGAACACTATTCACGGTAATTATTCACGTTGAACAATGAAACCCTTTGGCCATCGCTCACTTCGCCACACAATAGTAGAATTTTTTCACCGGTTCAAGTTTTCGAGACCGAATTTACTTCGCTAAAACAAGCTCTCGTAACATTCTAACCATTTACATGACTCTGGGATAAAGATAACATAAGTAGGAAAATATCCCTACCTTTGAGTTGTTTCAACTCCACTAAATCTGCGCCCACTGCCAGAAATTTCTCGCCAAGCAGAAAGAACTTTTGGCTTCTCGTTTCTCGTCTGCCGAGAACCGCCGTCCGATTGACCGTAAATCTAGAGAGAAGTCAATCCCTCTCTCTCTAAAAACTGAATTTCCAGCCTACTGCATCCCCATTTCAAGTTTTGGCCTCTTTTGAAGAAGATGACATTATTCCTCTTTTGTCTTTTCCTCATTAACAATTTTATAAATTCTCATTCATGGCCTTCTTCTGGGATTTTCGGCACTTTATGACTATCTTAAGCTATCCATTTCCATCATCTCTAATCTCAGAATACGTTGGCCACAAGAGCGAGATTTAATAAGCGACTTTCACATCACATATCTCTCGAACCCGCTTTACGGCACTCCGACTCAATACCTCGAAAACGAAAATTTCGACTGCTCTCTAATTAATGTACTCGGCTCGGTAGCTAGATTTCACGAGACGATTCCAACTGAAGCCATTTCATTATCCGAGATCTAGAAAAATTCCCGGTTTTCACCGAAATTACCGTTTTTTAGCCATTTTCGAGAAAATTAGATTTTCTCGGTTTCGCAAAGATAGCACTTCCATACATTATCTAAAATAAATACTCAAAATATATTAAAATATTATATTATCTATTTTAACTAACCACTTTTTCAGCCACTCCAACAACGCTATCTATTTTAAATTTCTATCAATTTAACTAACTTTAACTAACTTTCAATAATAAAATTTAAAATACTATTTAGTATGCCAACACCTATATTGATGACATCAATGTTGATGTGTTATGCCGCGCCATCAAAATTTTAATTTTTTTTAATTTTTTTTAATAATACCATACTTGCAACGATCACGAAATTCAAAATTTTAAAAGCGATATCAACGTGACGTCATCAATACGGCGGATATCAACGATCACGATCATATTTACAGCCCCTTTTTCCAACCCAAAGGCAAAACCTATATCTACAAATCTGTGGTAAACGCGAACGTACATCCGTACTATAATCTTATAATAAACAACCCTAAAAAGGATATCAAAATCAAGTAACATATTTTTAAATAATAACAGAATCATACCATTTAAAACAAAAAAAACCCTTCAAAATCCTTATAAATAAAACTCATAAATTGCAGTGTCTTGAAAACATACCTGAGTTTATATGAAGTGTACCCGGGATAATAGATGGAATTATGGGAGGCAAAGAGACGAAGAGAGTGAAGAGGGGTGAGGGCGGCAGAGAGTCTGGCAGAGAGACTACAATTCTCCTACGGACGAGCTAAATTGCGATATTTAAACAGAGAGTTCAAATAACTACCTCGGAAAGAGATGCTATAAGTTTCATTCAAAATAGCCATGAAACGACTTTGTGGAGGCTCTTGGAGATGCTCTGAGTGCCCTTATCCCATTCCTCATCGTAACAACTTCTCTTCTCTTTGGCTTTTCTGCAGTGATATCTAGCTTTACCAAAAACCAACTTCTCACTCCATCCTATATAAAGACATAATAATTTTTCAGAGCAGAAAATGAAAGGAAAATCAAAATAGAGCATAAGAAAAAGAAAAATAAAGGAAAATTAAAATAGAGTTAAATCTGATATATTATTTTTATTTACTATTTCAAACTAATTTTATTGATTTTAATCATCAATATAAAAATTAAATAATTTAAGAAATAGGTAAATTTTCGGGTAAATTTTTTTAATATTTAATTTAAAAAAAAATTAATTAGAGAACCAACTAATAAGAAAATCATTTTTCTTTCCAAACTGGAGATTAGATCTCATAGATTTAAATTCCTGTAATCAACTCATATGAGCTTGAAGCTTACTTAGTAACTATCGGAACTTCTTCTTAGTGGTGGTTCTATTTCATCCATAACACTAACACAACCTAGGATTTTGCAAAGAAAATCGAATTTCATTGGATTCATGAAAATGAAGCTTCAATGAGAATATGACATATTTTTAACTTACCACTGACTGATGGGTTTCAGGGAACTCACTCAAATGTATGTATGCCACGCAATGAATCCAAAACACAAGACGAAGAGACAAAAAAACCACAAAGTTCTCGCCCTCGCAGGAACGGCGATCTTTCCCTGTCTTACGACTTGTACGTCCTCCTGCAATCCTCCGACAGCAACTATCTTGCCCAAGTAACCATTGATAACACCAACCCTCTCGAGAGGAGAATTCATATTCATATTCATATCCAATATGAGAGCCAGAGGAGCCTTCCTCAGTTTGGTCATTTGGGGTCTCCATTGAGAATCAGTTGGTAAATTTTGAAATTCAGAAAAAGATAGTACTCTGTAAGATATTGAAACAAGTGTGTTACTGTTATGAATGTATAGATTATAATTATAGCGATTTTAGTAATGTCTTATTCAGAGTGAATCACTTTCCTAATAGAAGTCTGATGATTCTTCTTCATTCATCCATTTTATTTTCTAGTAGGCTTTGGCATTGCATGCAATTTTGATACATCTTGAATAAGTAATACCTAATCATATATCCCATTCTTTGCAACAGGTGCCCTTCCTGGCCTTTGCCTATTTAGCTGCAGTTGATCTCACCATATCGCTGCTCCTCTTTTCAATTGAAAAGCATCAAGTTACCATCCTCATCCTCATCCTCATCACAATCAAAATCTTTGTCGTTTGCAGGAATGAACCCTTTCAATGAATAGATTTCTTGCATGAATAGGATCTTCTAAGGCAAGGGTCTGAATAATTCCTGTGCAGAACAGGTTCTTCATTGGCATTTAGATCTTTCTTAGACGAGTATTGTATAGATTTCTACTTTGTCCCAACAGTTACTGTCCAAATAGCTTCCATTCATGATCCTCACTGTTACAAACCATACTCGACTATAAATAGAGTCATCAAGCAAGCCAAACTCTTGCTCCAATACCAACCAACACAGCAAAATAAGAGAAAGAGAGAGGAGAGAGAGAGAGAGAAAATGAGGGTCCTGTTTGCAACCAAGAAAATTTGAGGGAAAGTGGGCACCCAATCAACTGCAGCATGATTTTCTGTTTGCGACTCCAAAAATTGAGGAAAGGAGTGTAAGAGTAACCGATCAACAGGTGCATGCTTTGTGTTGTATGATAGACCCCTCATTCACTAGTATGTTTCCACTGAAAATAAAAAAAATAAAAAAAACGAGGACAGAAAATGCCGGGACTTTACACAAAAATTTATGAAGATCTTTATTGATATTAAACCATGAAAAAAATATATAATCTTTCTTTGTTTTCATGTCAACTGTTACAATCCACAAAAATTGGTAGTACAAGATGTAAATTTTACAAAGAATGTATTGAACATACAAATAATGAACTCATACAACAATTGCTTCCTCTGGAATATTTTCTGGCTGGAGAAGGAGCAAAATAATACACATCTTCAAACTCCAAGTCCAAGATTTATGTGGAAAAATATAATCATCTCGCTAAGCAAGTCCTTGCGTGCAAACTTAAACCACCTCTGATTATTTTTTGACATTCCAAAAAATCATTTATTTTCATCTGACGTTCATGGTTTAACTCCAATCTTTCTAAGCTTTCTTGACCTGCAGCTGCATAATGAGCAGTGAATTGTGAGCAAAGACAAGATCTCTTAGGAAGAAGTGAAATTGAAAACATGAAAGAAAATGTAAAAGAAAGAAACATTATCAATTCAAGTTGGTGGCGGGGATGTCATACAACCTCATTCAAGAAATAATCATGTAGCTAACTTTGATTTAATTGGCACTCCCAAAGGTGATGAAAGTTTACACGGTTTATTCCGATTTTCTTTTTTCTTCAATAAAATATGAAAATTATGTTATGTAAGTGAAGGCTTGGAAAAAGGCATGATAACATAAGCCATGATATGGAACAGTTGGTTGCATACTTAGCTAAACAGGTGACTGATTCCTAGTTCACTTCAATAAACTTTATCCTCTCATTAGACACCATGTTTTTTTTAGCTATATACCCCAATTTATTCACTGGGATTGAAAGAGAATCCAAATCAGGATATATAACCATGTCCTCACACCCTGAGATCTATCAACTAAACTAATATGACATTCAAACAAACACCAACATCCAACATTTGTTTTACCAGAATCCATGCAAATGATTATGGAACATACTAGATTGAAAAATGTCCAGATAATTGGTTTCAAAACAAGGATCTATATGCAAATTAGCCAAGATTAGCCAATGAGCTGTGAGCCAACTGACATATAAGTGTGTTGTCTGGACAAGTATCTAGCCACCTCTGCAAAAGGATTTTCCCAATACTCAAAATTTCCATTGTCCTGTGAAATTTGTCCAACAGTGTTTGTACACACACTAATAGAATTAACAGCAGAGATGAGTAAACTAGGAGCATTGAACGCTTGAACAATTCTAATCTGTGAGATTCAATTATGTCCTGAATTATGTAACTCATTAAGCCTTCATTAATATGTCAACCAAGTTTAATATGCCAGATTTTTCATATATCGCTGTCCATTCTTTTTTTTTTTTTCTGACATCTAGGAGATCCAAAATGTAACATTCAGTATGATCTGCCACAAAAAGAAAAGGAAATTAGAATACCTGCTTCTTTAAATATTTCCTGTGAAGTTTCATTGCCCCAGCACAAGCCTTTTTGGCATCCAGATTGCCGGTTATGGCCATTCAATATCTGAAAAGGCTTTCAAGAAGGAAACTGAACAACATTATCAAAGTAAAAGCTGCAAACTGAAGCTAAAATAGTAAAGCCATGAGATTGGAATTGTTTTACCTAAAAACAAAATGAACAGAAAATTATATGTAATTATCCAATTAATAGGAACTTTATGCTCTGATTATTGGGAATACATAAATAGTACTAAAATGGAAAAATAAAATAAAATAAAAGCCTCAAGCCATGTGGTGAACTTCAAATCCATATTTTCTGATGAAATGGGGAAAAGTAGAGTAATTTGGCCACACATTTTCTCAAGCAATAACCTCAATATAAGGAACACTCTAAACCAAGATTTAACTGAGAAAAGGGAAACTTTGTAACACATGCCAAAACAAAAATACAAATAAATCATCTAAGGTTGGCAACTGATTTTTTCTTACAAGACACATGTGATACTGATTTTCTCATTACTTCTCTACATATATGCCATACCATCAGCCTAAAGATGACTTACAAAATGAAGATTTTGAAAGCTTTGTAAGTAAGTGTCAAGCTGACCTTAACAACATCATCCAACCCCCGAGCTTCTGTAAGTAGCTTTGAGCTCTTCTCTTTCAAGACACTGGCAACAAGGAAAACAGAAATGGGGAGGGGAGCCTCTCCACTTTTTATTTTATTTTTCATATTTTCCCGCTCAAACTTGCCATACTGGCTTATCGACTTTGGTTTTCCTTTAGATCCCCAGCTCTACCTCTTCACAGGAAAAGAAATCTGATCATACTCCAAAGCCCACATCATCTGTTAAGAGCTCAACAACCATACAAAAGGATCAGAAGAAAGAAGAAATTTCATGTTCAACACTCGGAGTTCTAGCAAAATCGACCAATTAGGTTAGTCATCTATGGTCAGGATTGCTTTTTCATATAGAAGAACTAAAATATAAAACATTATTTTTAAAAATGCTCTAATAGAATTTAGCCAACAAAAATCAGGAATTTGCAAGATGAATTTCACATACTAGATTTGCAAAATGATAAGGTATTTAGCCAACAAAAATCAGGTGTGCCTGTTGGTACAATACTAGATAGAAATTCCTTATCATCTATACCTCCTAATTTCCCCAAATTGTCTCAACACTTCTCAATGGTTATATAGGCATCCAAAGTATGAAATACAATTCAATTATATTTACTTAAGATGACAGAATTCATGATTGCATAGAATCATGGAATTCTCTGGTATTTCAACTAATATCAAGTAATTGATTTCAAATAGAAATTTTTATATCTTATTTATGTGTATCTTTTGGATATAAAGCTAAATGTATATTTATGTTTTTTTAATAGGCAAATAGGAATATACATAAATACAACACAATTATGTATTTATGTCATATTGTGGGTGGTGCTCTACAGTGCTTAATTTGCAACTAATTGTTGTCAAATTTGATCTAAAGTTTTTCCCTCACCCTATTAAAATATAGGACGTTTTTCTATAAAAGAATAACCTTGAAAATTTTAAAAAGTAACCACAGAAATATGAATCCCAGGATTCACAGGGAAGAGTAGATGCTGACCAACAACAATGTAAAATAAATAAATGAATGAATGAATAAATAAATAAATAAGAAAAAAAAAAAAAGGAGCTGTGTTATGTAGTATTATATGCGCACATGGAACCCCATCAAAATTCTCTTTTTATTCTCAATAAATCCTCATATCCCAGGCTGAATAAATTTGCTTGAAGTAATAGAAAATATACAAAGTATTCCTTAACTGCTTCAACAACTCCTATACTGCCTGTAAACCAATGCTGCTCAATTTTCAGAAATAAAATTTAAGAGAGAGAGAGAGAAAGAGAGAAATTATCAGATCCTACAATGTTTCAAGGAATAGTTTCAAGCAATCCAGAAACATGGCTTTCCTTTCAATAAGCTAATTCGAATATTGGTATGTCAACCAGAGTATTGAACTTACCTCCCAAAGATACAATGAGTCACCAAAAGAAAATTCTCTGCGAAACATAACCATAAGCATTCGGAAAGCAAATAGATAGTCACCTCCACCAAGTGTCTCTGTACAAAATCAAAATATGAACATTTTTATGCAATGAACATAGAACTATATTAAAAAATAAAAGATAAAGAACTCATAACAATCCATATAGAACAGATTTTAAGATATAGATAAAGAAATTGCAAATAAAAATATTCTTAAACCATTAAAGTGAAGTTAGCTTATTCCTGTGGGCTAGGGATGCATTCTAGTGATCTGAACTGATTTATGCTAATGCTGGCGAAGAAACTGTTAGCCAATTTAACTTAGGTAGGAATAAGAAGGGCATAAATGAGTTTAGCAACTAAACAAACTGAACAAAGTAAGTCCTGAGATTTTCTAGATTTTCTACGTTTCCACTTATCAGTCCATCAAGTAAACTTGTTCCTGAATTTTCTTTCTTAGAATGTTAAGTGGCCAGATGTATGAATGCGTGCGTGTTAGATAACTTAGATTTGTTCCTCAGTTGTGTCATAGACAAATTCCAAGAGACATTCTCCTCGCATAACATTTCAAGGGACCATCCTATTAGGGAGCAAGCAGAAACAAAAGTCACTGATGCCCCAAGTGACAGGCCTAAAATAAAATTAACATTTCAAGATGAAATATAGGATAATAAACTAAAATATAAGGAGCAAAAAGGTACGACTCTAGACCGTACCTAAGTGCTGATGAAGTTTTGGATCAATAACTTGAATAACTAAACCTAAGTTACTAAGTTGTGTCTCCATCTAACAGAGCTATCAGTGCATCTGAAATTTCCTCGCTTCAAAAATTTCAAATAACAGACCATCAGCAACTTGGAATTAAAAAAAAAAAAAAAAGAATAGATGAATTCACAAACAAATATAATTTCATGAGAACAATGTTTAACTCATCATATAGTCAGAAACATAGCAAGATTACTTCTCAATGAAGCAGGAGGACTTTACAGATAACATGAACAGGAAGATTTCAAGAGCCTCAGTATCATGTGAATGACCAAACTGAGCATAGCCAGACAAGTAAACATTGATAACCAATAAAATTGGACAAGTTTCCTACCCATCAGATTGTATCATCCAAGGTTAAGACAAGCCCCTCTACCACCCTCAATGCCTCCAGCTAATTTGGCAATAGTTCATTGAAAGTTGATTTCAGGTTTGGAATAGGTAGTAAAATAATCTCAAACCTTGATGAGTCATGCTTCAATGAAAGTTTATGGATCATAAATCAACAAAGTAATTTGGAAAAAAGAATATTGACATAACTAAGGCATATGTTCCTTGGGAGAGCTTAGGAAGAGGGAGGTTTGTTTCTTGTAGCCCTTGGGTCACTCTTTTGGCAGCCCTTTTCAATATGATGTGATTCTTTATCTATTAAAATAATAATAATAATAATAAAATATAAGGTGTTCTTTGGGGGAGAGCTAGAAATATTTCCATGTTGCTATGCCTCGATTTCATATTCTAATATGCTATGGGAGAAAGCTGGAGGAGAAAGTTAAAGATGAATTAAAGCAACGTAATTCACTAGGCCTTTGAGGTAGTGATCTAATTCTATCTTACAATAGCAAGCAAAGCCTTCCATGATAATGTCAAAGCCATTGTGTTCACTGTGCAATAGACAAACAAGAGCAGAACAGGGAAGCAAAGGTTGCTTTCACAAAAATGAGTCAAACTAGTAAACCCATGAAAACAATTAATTGGGAAAAAGAAAAAGAAACCCTCAAGGAGGAAGAGACAAGAGACACCATCCTGCAATCTATGCTGAAGTGGAAAGCAGACTGAAGGCATAAGAGGCCAGGGGGACACAACTGTAACTGTAGATAATAGCACATCAATTCTATTGAAACACATACAGTTCAAGAAGAGAACATTTAGCTGAATAGGGACTTGATAATCTCCTCGACTTTGTAGTTCACTGGAAAAATTCTAAATCAGAAATCCCACAAGATTCTATAAAAAATAAGAATATTACTGCAGCCTTCCACAACAGATTCTCAAAGCATATGCCACAACTAAAGCAGAAATCAAGTATGCTAAATAATCAAATTACTATTCAACTAAAAAATATACCAATCTGCGCATCAAATGTTCAAAGCACCAAAATGCATCTGCTTCATCTTCAAGAAGCATTATCATAGGGGAGCACAGATCACTCATTCCTGCCAACCATTTCAACAAAGTTCAGACTTCAGAACAAGCATTTTGTAGCAAAAATTAGATATTAGATATCAAGTTTATATCAAATCCTGTTATGTAAAGAAGCAGAGGATTTTGAGAAAGCATAACTATGTATGGTCTCTTTACTATATGTAACTTACACAATTTGAAAACCACCTCAATATTTTGTGTGAGAGAGGGTAGTATAAACTAATATTCTTTTTGTCATTTTAGGAAGACACAATAATTAAATAAAGTTTATTCAATACCCACCTTGACAGTAGCCAACATCTGTGTCTATCCATGCATAAACAGCTAGAATATCCCAAAGTTTTGACAGATTTTCTTGCTTCTCATAAAAAACTAATGTCCTGTCAGTTCGAACCACGTCGAGACCTAGCATAATATTATTTCAATAATAAAGAGTTACAAAAGTCCAAAACATTAAAAAATGTTGGAAATGCAACAAAGATGCCACAAGTTAATGGGATAAGTATTGGAACCAGCATGATATGCATTGCTACAACAAATTCTTACCAACGAAACAATTGACAATTTAAATCTCAACCAAGAACACCCCAAAAAATGGATCATGAAAGAGACAAACTAAGTGAATTATGCCTCTTTTTTTTTTTTTTCATAAGCAATGAATATTTATATAAACAAAAGATGTACCTGAGCAATGAATTATATACTTTTTTTAAATCCAGTCTCGCTACTGCCATTCCATCCCCTGACACTTTTAGAAATGATAATGACCCTACAAAAGAATTCAGGTATTGGCAAAGGCAAAGAAATAACCCATTAACCTTTATTGAATTATCATTTTCTTAAGACATGCCACACGCAATTTTTTAAATAAATAAAATGAAAATCAGAGTACCTAAAGACAGAAGAGAAAAACACAAATAAAAAAACCTGAGTGCTCGTGATTTCTGGGCCAAGAAAATTTAAGCTGTTAGGAATTTTAAGTTGATAAATAGGACAGTTGAAGCTTAGGCCATAATCCAAAGGCTGAAAAACATGCTTTCAGGAGACAATTTAGAATCATCATTTACATTCATGAAGGTGGAGTAATGATTGATGGTTTGTCCACATCAAATTGGACCAGGATATGGGAATACAGTGGTAATACCAAGCATTGTTTGATAGGCACAAATTGAACATAAAAAATACTAAGGACAAATATGCATTTAATAACAGAGAATGTCACCAACCTATTTGATGTAGTGTAAGCTTCCACTGGATTTCTTTCTTGTCCATTGGAGGATGATTAGTTGGTTTATTTGTTTCCGAGCTGTTGGAAGTGGAAAGCTCTGAGTGTTCAGCATTACCATTATCTTGAGGATGAGCCAAAGCAAGCTGCGGATTTGCTTCTAAAAGTACCAAAGGATCATGAATGGGCTGACCATCTTCGGTAATAACAGGTGCTGTGATATATCTGCCACTCCCTATAACAGGAAACATTTGGCAGCACAGTTCCTTCCATTTAGCATATTGTTCCCTGAAGATGTAAAAATGAGAATGGCATGTTACCAAACAAAATCCTAGTAAGTCAAAAATAAAAACAGAGAGCTAAAAAAGAGTATTTGTGTTTTGTTGAGTATTCTTTTCCTATTAGAACTTGGATTCTTTCTTTTATTCTCATTCTGTTTCATTCTATTCTAATTCTGTTTCATTTCTAATCCTCTTCTATTGTGTATACTCTTGTATTGTTAATCAATCAAATATGAGATTTTTCCTTCTCTCTTTACATGGTGTTAGAGCCAGAGAGAGATTAGGAAGATAAGGGTTAGGGTTTCGCCGGGTTGTCAATTATGATGACCCATCTAGTGGTCGAGTTTCACTCCCGTCACATCAATTCCATCACGGAACTCTCGGAAGCTCTTGACGACATTGGAATCCCCCATCGCCGACAACGAACTTTTATGGCGACCTCATCTCTGGCTGGTGACCCCACCATTGGAGTCGTTGAAGTCATATCTACCCATTGGAAGAAGAAGCTTCGACAGAAGACCAGCCATGCGCTGTCACGTGTGGAATTCCTCTCCGAAGCGCTATCTCCCACGCGTCAGCCCGTGAAGGCGCATGAGGAACTTTCCGGCCAAGCGCCTTCACTGACAGCATCTTCGGTCGCCGACAAACACTCCTACCTCCCTAGTTCCCCTATCTTAAGCCTGCATCTACACCTTTTCCCTATTTTTGTGTTTGAAAACCCTTTCTTCCTAGGATTTCCTTGATTTTTCATGACTTTTCAAGGTCAAGCAGCATCAAGAGGCCATCCCTAAAGCCTCTACGTGATATTCAAATCATCGTGGACATTCCTTGATATCTATGGCGACTAAATATTCTATTTTTTCTCCCATCTTGACCAGATCTCCTATTATTACATCCAAGAAACATATTGGGAATGAGAATTATCTGTCTTAGGCAAAACCTAAGGGGTAGCTCAGTTGGTCTAAGGCCTTGGGGTTTAACCAAATGGTCACTGGTTCGAGTTCCTGCCATCAAGGCTTCATCTGACCAAGAACTCAAGCCCTCATGGGATTAGTCAAGTGCACGCTAGTCGGGCTCGACATCCACGACATCGCACATATATATGTCCAATTATGTTGTATAAAATGTCAATCCGTCAATGCCAAGACCTTGCATCATTTTAGGACCTATAAGACTTGCCACAAGTTCTTAACTCAAGCTAAAAGTTTGTACACCAATGACATCCAACAAATCTATAGAGTTATCTCATATGTTGTTGATTTGAGACAGAATGAGATGGATTTATCTACCTATATTGGTCGGATCTCTTCACCTAAGGAAGAGTTCTTATCCTTGATGTCAAATCCTATTGAGGTCGGGACACGTATTTTTCTTTTATGATACTTACTCTCATTAGCCTATGTTCAAACCTTGATACTATTTGGGAGCAAATTCTCATTGGTCCAATAGTTTCATCATCAAATGAAGTATTTGCTTGGTTGCTTCATATCTCCTCCACCCTGACTCGGCCCTTGTTGCTTGGTAGCCACTAGGATGTTGTAACTGCGTTATGTTCAAGGAACACTAGGTCAAAGTGTGTTGTATGAGAATAGAGGTCATGCTCATATTGTCATTATGGAAGCAGACGTAAGCTCACCTGCTGTGACGTAAGCCCACTTCAAGGTATTTGCAGGTTTATTGGATGTAACCTAATATTCTAGAAAAGAAAGAAACATAATGCAGTGGCCAAGTGTAGTGCTGAAGCTGAGTATCGAGCTATTGAACTCATATGGCTGAAACATCTCCTCCAGGAGTTAAGATTTGCGAATGATGAACATTTAAGCTCAATCATGATAATCACAAAATTTTTACTTAATGCATCTAACTCAATTTTCCATAATAGGACTAAGCACATTGAAGTGGAGTTGTGGATTGCTACTTCTTTAGAGAGGAGATTGCATCAGGATGCATGGTTACTAGTTTCGTCAATTTGAATGACCAATTAGCATACATTTTCACTAAGATGCATGGTTACTAGTTTCGTCAATTTGAATGACCAATTAGCATACATTTTCACTAAGTCTCTTAAAGGTCCTAGGATTAAGTCTTATTTCATGATACAAGCTGACAGATAAAACTTATATGCTCCAATTTGAGGGGGAGCATTGAATATTCTATTCCTGTTAGGACTTAGATTCTTTTCCTTTTTATGCTTATTCTATTTTATTATAATTCTATTTCCTTTCTAATCCTCTTATTATCTATATATATATATATATATATATATAAATATGTGTGTGTGTGTGCAAGTAAGGCATACAGTGTGTGCGTGTGTGTGTGTGTGTGTGTTTGTGTGTGTGTGTGTGCGTGTGAATTTTCCTTCTCTCTTACATGTTTCATCAGTTTCAATTGCATAGACAAAATATATTTTAAGTGATACGAAAGCATGAGGTATTTCAACATTTCCAACTAAAACTAATAATATGTGCACAATGAAATAGAACAATTTTAAGGATTAATAACGCATGAGAATATTTCAAAGATTTCAACAAAAAAGATGATAATTTGCGGATAAAAGGGAAACTAATTTTTCTTTTCCAACAAAAATGTTAAGAGAAACAATTATGCATACAAGTTATTTTAACTCCATGATGTTAGAAGGATAGGACCTTGAATTGATAGCAAAGTTTCGAGAGAATAGCACAACCTGGGGCAGTTTAATAATTTCGGTGGAGTAAAGTCATTTTCATCACTTGCTTGAAGAGGATGAAGTTAGTTTTCTAACAATTCAGATTTGGGGCTCACAGTCACCCTCTTAGAACACAAGAGTTGGTAAAGATAGTAACCATTGACCATCTGACATGGACAGAGAATTTATGAACTGGTATTTTATGTATAACTGCAAGGAGGAGTCTTCCAGTCATCTCCTCATTCATTATTTGGTGGCTAGGAAATGTTTTCTAATTTTTCTTCCTTTCTTGGATTTAATTGAGTCTGTTCATGATTGCTTAAAAAAAGAGTTGAGTTCAAAAGAGGAGTAGGATGATATAGAAGGTTGCTCCCCCTCTGTGTAGTTTGGTATATTTGAAAATGGAGCATAAGTGAAGGATTTTTGTGGGGTTGAATGCTCTTCATTAATGCTGAAGAATATTACTTTAAATCTTTTAATGTCTGGGACTAAAGGATATTACTTTGAGATCTTTGACATTAAGTTATTAGTTTTGTGATACTAGCGTAGGGGCAAATTTTGAAATTGTTCTCCTCTATTTTTATGTTTATTTTTCTTTCTCTTCTTTCTCTTTCTTTCTTTCTCTCCAGTGGGGGGTAATTTGGTAACCAGCCAGGGTAGCCCAATTGGTTAGGGTGAATGCTGAAAGTGTGGTCCCAATAAGAGGCACATGGTCTCGGATTCAAATCCTACCATTGATGACACCCTGAATTTACCTAGTACAGGATGGCCAGTACCCAAAAGACTTGGGTTGAGGTAATTTGGTAAATCTCCAGTGTACTTGGGTTTAAGGTATTACAAGAATTTATACATGATATAATGAAAAAACAAAATAACCCCATATAAGGAGATAATAAAGCAAAGGATTGCAGCAAAAGGTGTTCTAAACATGAAAGGAAAGTGGTCTAGATTTTTATATAGCTTTTTATTATCATCTGCATTTTAAAGCCAAACTCCATAAGCTTCATTCGAGAAATTCTGCCCTCCAAAGTTCCAAGCAAGAGATCACAACTCATTAAACAATTTAACATACCTGATGGATGGCTTCTAGATGAAAAAAACATTAGCTCTTTTTCAACAACTTTATCAACTTCCATCAGCATGCAATCACCCTTTTTACAGTCAAATATGAGGTTTTCGAACAGATAATTCTTTTTTTTTTTTTTGATAAAACAGATACAAAAACCTTCCATAAATAAACAGATACAAATATTTTAAACTGACCAATTTTGCATCCATAAATAACCTTCCCATGTCATTAAATTCTTTGATGTCTCTTTTTCTTTAAAAAATAATTTTTAAAGTGGACACTAAAACCTGGAATGTTGATGGATGAGAGTTTGAAACAAGTAAATGAAAAATACAGATACTAAATGGAAATATTGATTGGCTAAGGGTGAAAAAAGCATCAGTCAATTAATAGGCCAAGTTTCCTGATAGTGATGATCAGAAAGCCAGCACAATTTCCCTTGAAATCATTTATGCATTAAAAAACTATAATTAGTAAATAAATTATTTTTCCAATCCCCCACTTCAAGTGGAACTATGACCCTAAGATAATGTACAACTTGCTGCTTGTTCATAATCCCTTCTTTATGTACCACTAGAAAACTTAATGTTTGAGACAAAGATCATTCAAATTGAACTCAGAAAGCCAACATATGCTCTTTTTGTTTTAATAAGCATGAGCAAGTTGTATATTAAGCATAAAAAGAATGAAGCCAGGAAGCCCCTAGTATACAGGAAGTATACAAGGTAGAACCTGACTTCTACAAAAAACAACTAATACCTACCACCCCAAGAAGATTTATAGAATACACAAAAGAATTCTCTCAATAGAACAATCCCCAAGCTCAAAAACAACTTGCCCAAGAAGCAAACATGCTAATGAAAGAGGTTTTTAATCTAGTCAAAGAGAAACTCTTTTTTTGTTTTTTGCTTTTTTTTTATGGGTAAACAACCATCATGCATTATTCACAAAAAATAATATAAACCACCCAAAAGTATACTGAGAGTATACAAAAAAGAGAATAGCCAAAAAGGAAGCCAACGGCTCAAGAAGAAAACTCTTTTTTTGTTTTGATCATGAGGAGTTAGTTGATCACATCCTCTTGCATTCTGGAAAGGCGAGCATAATGTGGGAGCTTGTTTACTCTCTTTTTAGGGTGCATTGGATGGCTCATGCTATGGTTAAAGAGCTGCTTTTAGGGTCTAACCCTTATGATGGAAGAAGGCGGGAAAAAGTTAGGCAAGCAATGCTTTTATGCTCTTTGGACATTATAGCAAGAGATAAATAGAAGTTATTCTGAAAAATGTTAAGCTTTCAATACATAGGCTAAAGTTCCATTTTTTGAACAATTTACTTTCTTGATCTAATTTGTTTATAGATGATCTGCTCATGCCTTTAGTTGATTTTATAGTTTGGTTGAGTTGGATTAATGGAGGGAGGGAGTATTTTTGTTTTCCTTTCTCCTTTTCATGCTTTTGAGAACCGTTGTAGACATTGTGTGTACTTTGATTTGACCCTTTGGGTGGTTTCTTTTCATGCAATTGCTTCTTACCTATCAAAGGGAAAAAAAAGGATTTGAGCTCAAAAAGCATTCTACCTTCGACGTTGCCGTATTTGGTCTCTCTCCTCATATGTGCTCTTAGGATCATAACAACCAAGCAGAAATTCCCAGACTTCCCCTCTAATTGTTGGATGGATTCCCTAATTTGAGAGGAAAAAGAAAATCTCCAGTGAGAACCTTTGCAAATTGTTAACTTTCCCTGGTGAAGGGTTAAAAATAAACAAAAGAAACATGTCAATAATGCATAGCAGAATTTATATGTGCATCACCATACATTATCTCATAAGCAGAGTAAGTGTTAAAAAATAAAAAATAAATGAAAAAGTAAAAAGAGAAAAGGAAGAAGGTAAAGAGACACACACAGCCTACACAATATTAAAAGCTTTCATTTCATAATTATCATAAACGAAATGGAATATATATTAATAGGGTAACGTTGAGAATGAAAGAATATTCCTTATATATTCTTTGGTTTATCTCCTACCTTTTTTGTACATTCCTTCTTTGTTCCATTATTTTGTATATATATAGGTGTCTTTATACTATGTAACTCACTCATTCAATAAAGAAAAACATTCTTTTCTTTTCTCATTTCACATGGTATTAGAGCCAAGGAATGTTCTCTAAGGTTTTCGTGTTTTCTCTTCCAATACCCATCTAACGCGCCGTTGCCTCCTCCTCCCAAGCACCCCACCTTTGTTTTAAGAAGCTCCTAACCCTCCGCCTTGCTGAAACCACTTACCTGTTGGAAAAATTTTTCAGCAAACTCTTCCTACAATCGCCCAACTCCTCGCTCGACCTAATCCCACCATCAAGTGCATCGACCTAATCTACTTGCCTAAGAACTCAAAGATCAACCAATCGGTGACACTCCTCCACGCACCATTTTTCTCTTTGGCGTTGTTCTCCATGTGCCGGCACGTGTGGGCACGTGGGCCACTTTCCAGCGATGCACCTCCACCTGTGGACTTGCCGACCGTCGACAAGCACTTCTGCACTCGACCTTCCATCCAAACTTGCAAAATGTGTGTTTTGCCTCATTTCTTATCTCCAGATACTTTTTGAAACCCTAGTTTTTTGCTGCCTATAACCCCTCCTTCCGATTTTTCCGAGGATCTACTGACCCTTCGTGCTCCTGAGTTGTCCAAAGGCTCTTCGAAGGTGTGTGTTCCTTCCCACAGATCTCTAAAACTATGATTTCTGAATTTTCTGGCTTCATGGCTGACAAAGGACTGAGTTTTTCATCGTTTTTGTCTGGAACTCCAATGACCATTGTGAATAAACTCAAAGGGAGCTCATCCACACCTCCGGGGGTTATTCTTACGCCCCTTGAGTATAAGGAGTATCTCTACCTCACTCAAGCAGCCAAATCTACATCCCTTTCGTCAGTTGCCCAAACCGGTAATGCCTCTGATTGCTTTTCACATTCATCTGAACCCTGGATTCTTGATTTTGGATCCTCTAATCATATTTCTAGTAAGAAGGATCTTTTTTCTTCCCTTACTATGACATCACCTTTACCCATGATTACTTTAGTTAATGGATCTCAAACCATGGCTAAAGGAATGGGTTTGGCATGTCCCCTTCCTTCCATACCCCTTACTTCTGTCCATTATGTTACTAATTCTCCTTTTAATCTAATTTCTATCAGTAAGTTGACTTGTGACCTTAATTGTTTGATTACCTTTTCGACTGCCACATTGCAAGACCGAGTACAGGAGAACGACAAGATAGGACGTAGCTTCAGGCCTTTCATCTCGCCACTTTCATCTTCCACTGCTTGCACTTCCATGGATACTCCTCTCCTTATTCATAGTCGACTGGTCATCTGAATATTTCCAAGTTTTGGGCAATGATTCCTCGTTTTTCTAATTTGTCCTCAATTGAATGTGAGTCATGTCATCTTGGGAAACATACTCGTGTCCCATTCCCCGAGCGCCTAGATCAACGGACAAAGTCTCCTTTTGAGCTTGTCCGCACTGATGTCTGGGTTCCTTCCTAGACTAAGTCTACCTTGGGGTTTTGGTACTTTGTTACTTTTATAGATGATTATTCTCGTTGTACTTGACTATTTTTAATGAAAACTCGAGCTGAGTTATTCTCTATTTTCCACAAGTTCCATGCTGAAGTTCCGACCACTTAATACTTCAATTCGCATCCTACGAAGTGATATTGCCAAGGAATATCTGCTGATTCATTCTCTTCTTGTCTCACATGAGACTTTATCACCTCTCGCTTACGCTCCTCAAATGTAATTGAGTGGTCGGTGCGCAAGAACCGGCCATTCGCGGAAACTGCCAGATTCTCCTACTCCATCATGCCTCACTGCCAGATGCTACCTCAAATTGTTGTTTGATCAATTGTATGCATCATCTGTCTTACATGATAAAATCCCTCATTCCATTCTTTTTCCAAACAAACCTCTCTTCTGCCTTCCCTCTCGTGTCTTTGGTTGTGTTTGTTTTGTCCATATTCTTACTCTAGGACAAGACAAGCTTTCAGCCAAAGCCACGAAGTGTGACTTCCTCGGTTATTCCTGACTTCAATGAGGTTATCGTCACTACTCTCTTGATACGCATCGATACTTTGTCTCTGCCGATGTCACATTTTTTGAGAACTCTTCTATGTTCCTTATCAACCACCCTCTCAGTTATGATATCATATCTCTACCCCTTTTTTATCCCATCCCGGATACCTCACTTGTACCTCCGACTACACCTCGACCATTGCAGGTTTATACTCGTTGCCCGCGTACTGACACTGGGCCTCCAGCTGACTCATCTCCTATGGCACCCTCCTCCAAGACACCGGTCTTGCATTCTCCCGATGATCTTCCCATTGCCATTCGGAAAGGTGCTCGTTCCTCTCATAATCCCCATCCTATTTATAATTTCCTAACTTATCATCGTTTATCTTCTCCATACTCTGCCTTTGTTTCTACCTTGTCTTCTATTTATGTTCCACAAACTGTGCATGAGGCTATATCCCATCCAGACTGGGAACATGCTATGGTTGAGGAAATGCTGTTTCACATTCTGTACCGGCACTGACCGTTACTACTTGTCGGCAAAACACTGCTGGATGTCGCTGCGTATACAATGAAGATCGCCCAACGGCTCGGCGATCGTCTTAGCGCTCGCGGCTGCAAAGGCACACTCAGTCTATGGTTTCGACTACTATGATACCTTCCCCTATCGCCAAGATTGCCTCTATTCGTCTTCTCCTATCTATGGCTGCTATGAAATTCACTCAGACGCTTTGACATAAAAAATGTCTTCTTACATGGCGACCTGGCAGAGGAGGTCTATATGGAGCAACCACCCGGGTTTGTTGCTCAGGGGGAGTTTGGATTGGTATGCAAAGACATTTCATCATATGTTCAAGTAGTCCTCTGAGCCTGGTTTATCAGGTTTAGTTGTGTTCGTGAGGTTGGTATGACTCGAGTACAACAAATCACTGCTTATCATCATATGAGCCAAATAAGGCATTTATTCGATCGCTTACGCTGACGACATCAAGTATCAAGGGTAATGATCATGATCGTATTCAGAGGCTGAAACAACATCTCTTCCAAACCCACTTTACTTCAAGGACTCGGGAACTCAAGATTTTCTATGATCAGATAAATTTCAATCTAAACTGTGTGGTTATGAATCAAAGAAAGTAGAGTTGCCTTGGAAATATTAGGTTGCATGTGTATGCTAGATTGCCAACTTGTAGACACTCCTATGGATTCGAATCTCAAGCTCGTAACAAGACAAGGGGAGTCTCTACGTGATCCAAGGAGATATCGACGACTTATGGGAAAACTAAACTATCTCACCTTCACCTGATTAGACATTTCCTTTTCTGTGAGTGTTGTTAGCCAGTTCTTGCTTTCACTATGTGATAACCACTGCGATGCTGTGATTCGTATCCTCTGTTATATTAAGGGAACACTAGGCCAAGGGGTGCTATATAAAAACAGATCACAATTTTAGATCGTCGGATATTGTGATGCACACGAAGTGTGCCCACCGCGTATAGACATTCAACTTTCGGGGTATCAGGTATTTATCGGAGGAAACCTATCCTAGAAAAGTAAGAAACAGGATGTCAGAGTTTCATCAAGTGTCGGCTGCACACCGAGCCAAGGCTGCGCATACGCAAATTATATTACAAGCATACATCTTCTTTCCGTAGCGTTTCAAGATTGCAAAATGATGAACAAATGATGCTAATATGTGATAATCAAGCTGCTCTCCACATCACATCCACCCCGGTCTTCATGAGAGGACTGAAACATATCAGTTTCGACATCATTAATTTCATCGTATATAAGATCGCATTAGGATGTATGACTACTAGTTTTGTTAACTTGAGTGACCAACTAGCAGACGTGTCCACCAAATCTCTCAGAGGTCCTAGAATTAAGTACACTTGTAACAAGTTTTGTGCATTTGACCTATATGCTCCAACTTGAGGGGGAGTGTTGAGAATCAAAGAATATTTCCTAGATATTCTTTGGTTTATCTCCTACCTTTTTTGTACATTATCCTCCTCCCTTTTACACTTTACTTTGTTTCCTTCTTTGTTCCATTATTTTGTATATATATAGGTGTCTCTCTATCTATGTAACTTATTCAATAAAGAAAAACATTCATTTCTTCTCTCATTTCACAGATAACAAAAGTACAAAGGAAGGAAAAATTTCCTTTCTTAACTACATGACCTTACAAAACCAATGCTAAAGCGAAGAATCACAAACCGCTACCCAATCAAACTGTGAAATTGAAAGAGGAACCCCTTTAAAGGCATTGGTACAAGAATCCCACAAAGATGAATAAAAGTAAAATGGATCCCACACCTCCCCTTCGTACATATCTTCTACATCCTTGGAGAAATCCACACCATGTTTGCTCATTGAAAAGCTTATGCCACAGCCCAATAGTGAAGGACAATGAAGAAAAAGATGATTGATAGACTTTCCGCAAAGAAGACACCATTGGAGATTAAGGGATTTATAAAGTCATCTCAATTGTAGTAGATCATTGGTGTTTACCTTACTATGAGCTACCAACCAAGCAAAGGCTTTAACCTTTGAAGGTTAGGTTTAAAAAATGAGAGTAGAATCCATAGATAAAGCCAAGAAAAAAGATTTGACAACAAACAACCATGTGGATGACAAAGACCAACCTCTTGGATCTGCAATAGAAAGGGAGAGTTGCACATAACCAAGAGAAAGCAAATCCTTCGGAGGTGTTCAATTTCAATATCAGTAAGATTGCGTCGAAAATTTAGATTAAGGTGGAAGGAGGAGAAGAGCCAAGCACCATTGAAATGGTTAGATTTCTCATAGCAGTGACTCTATAAAGATATGAGTATTGTGCACAAAGCGGTTGATCACTCAAACCATAAAGCTTCGCAAAATCTAATTTTCTCCCCATTCCCCACCACGAGATGAATATGTTGAGAGGACAAATGAAAAACTTGAGCTATAGCTTTCCGAGGACAGTTGTGAGATATCTAACCACCATATTGGCATCCCATACATTTGGATGTGTCCCATAAATACTAGCTATAACCTCATGCCAAAGTCCACTCATTTCCCTCGGAAACCACCATATCCATTTTCATAGAAGTGCATAATTTCTCAAAGAGATCTTCCCAAAACCTAGACCACCTTGCTCTTTGATTTACAGACAACCTCCTAACTTAAAAGAAGGTACTTCTTGCCTTCCCTTGTCCCCAACCACAGGAAGTCTCTTTGCAACTTCTCAAGCCTTATAGCTATTGAGACTAGAATCCTGAAAAGGGATAAAAAAAAAATAGGTAGGAATGTGAGACAAACAGGCTTGGATTAAAGTAGCCCTCCCCCTAAGTGACAGAAAAACCTTTTTCCATCTATTTAACCTTCTCGCCACTTTTTCAACCACCAGATCCCAACAAACCTTTCGAATTTGGATTCCCACCTAAGGATAAAGGCCAATATGTCTCTCGCAAATCCACGATTGAGGCCAACCTAGAGATCATCTCTTGATTCTTATTAATACCCAAAATGGAACTTTTCTCCAACTTTTCTCTTGAGATTCTGCAAATGTTCCAAAGAGGCCTTAGAGAAGATTATGGTGTCATCTACAAACCGTAAAATAGACATTCTAGTCCTATTTTTTCCAACCAATAATTCCTTAGTTAATCCTCCCTTCTCTGCCTCGAATATCAATCTACTTAGAACATCAACCACTACCATGAAAAAAAAAGGGAGAAAGAGGGTCTCCTTGTCTCAAGCCTCTAGATGCTTTAACCCAACCCTTAGCACTTTCATTCGCTAGGATTGCTAAACTTGTAGAGTAAAGACAGCCCCTCATCCAAGATCTCCATTTTAATGCTTTAACCCTCCATAAATGATAATGGTACATTTTAATCACAACATGTAGGAGAAATTTTTGTTTGAAATTTCTGGCTGAACTTTTACAATTAACTTGTAGAGGATATCAATGTTCTCTCCTACAATGTTGTCCATAATTTATCGGTAAACCAGGGTAGTAGTATAAAGGCATCTGAATGAGACATAAGATTGAGAAAATAAAACATAATAATTAACATTTTTCATCCCTCTCTCGCACATGCAAGACCAATTAGGGATTTTCATCTTCTGCTAACGAAATGAAGAATATTAAAAATCTTATCCCATAATGCCATTAAGACAAAGGAAACCACTATGAGGTCCCACTGCACTCCAACTCTTCACCAGGAAATTATCTTTGCAACCACCCATTAGAACCCCAAAGATAGCTCTGACAATGAAACATTATACTCTTAAATCTTCCAAATCACATGTTAAATCAACCCCCTCTTTCAAACAACCTTCCCAATAAAGCCTCAACCCCATTTGTCTCACAATCATTGACCTCCCTGTTATGAGTAAATTTAAATCCATCCACGAAACCATAGAAGTAACCATGAAGAAGATCAAAGATGGTTCAAGTTGAAGGTCCAATAAGAGGAACAGGAAGGAAACATGAGGATCGAATTAGCAAATCATGAAAATAATGGTTTAACGACATAAAACACTTCCTAATTACCAGAACAGAAGAGTAAGGTGCATGTCATAGATGATGACGATGATGAAGCAAATGGAAATGACAATGATATGCTTGTCTATTGAAAATGAATATTCATTAAGGATTAAACGTATATTCAACATGTTCAAGTCCTATGAGTTAATTTCCTACACAAAGATGCATGAAATGCAGTTTAACCAAGTTGAATAACTGGGTTATAAGCAGAAATGCCCACATTTGAGAGTAGGAAACAAAATTCAGGTTGAGCTAGAGTTAAATCTCTAGGATAACATGGATAAAGTTTCCCAAGAAGCTACTGGTATCTACTAACTTTCATATACTTCAGCGCAAAATTACCCAACTACACACTACAAGGCATCCTTCAACCATGTAGATGAACTTACTCCTCTTTGGATTCTACTAAGCATCCTGGTCATGTCAAGATGACCTTCTGGACTAAATGCAGCCTTCCATCTTCTTTCACTTAAAGTTTTGCCAGCCTGCATAAGCAAATATCAAAACAGAAGTATCAATGACTGCCACAGGATAGAAGTGTGCTGGGAGTGTGTGCATATAACTTTAATGTTTCATGCATACATCTCAAAGTATCAAGAAACATAATCCAACTTCAACTTTTAATAAAAGCATAAAACTTCAGTAGCAAGGAAAATCAAAGATCTGTACAATTGATTCATTCATGGCCAAAATCCTATCACAAACAAACAAAAGACTTCACAAAAACTCCCATACTGATCTACTTATAAGCAAATGATAAGACTACTAGTCTTTCCTCTGTTTAGATATAGAAAAAAGTAGTACGTAGTAATAATTCTATATTACAAGGATCATATATTTTCATATACTGATACTCAGCATTAAAATTGGTTCAAAAATTGGCTGTACCTACCCTAATATCCCCTGATCCATTCTGCTACTCCAGCTCTCATCCAAAAAGCCAACTCTCTAGCATAAAAATGACAAAACTGTCTATGCACTATGAATTGATCTTTATATTTGCAACCTTTCAAAAGACTGAGTGTGTGTTTTCCTGGAGAGATAAAGTGTGACTGCATACAGATTGAAATTATTGATCCATGAACCAATTATGTTTCTCTTGATGAGTATGTTACCAAATTCATGGATATCTTGGCAAATGAATTCAACAGCAGGTTGAGCATTACTCTTAAAACCTAATCTCCTCCATACATGGTGAAAGCTCTTGAATTTTCTTCACTGATATGCATTTACTTTAGGGATGAACAACCTCAGTATCAGTGTAGCAAGTATGACGTTTATTCTACACACATTCTTTTATATCTTCCCATAACATCATCAAGAGGCCTAAGGTCCATTGTCTTAAAGCAGTTTGTCAATTTCAAAAGTCACTGCAGAATTTCCTTCTATCAGGAATGTGACTTGTGCTTTGTAACTTTTTACATTACATGACTGGCTGCACAACTGTGGTAAAAGAGAATCTAGTCCCTGATTCAAAAATGGCAAGGGATCATAGCCAGTCCAAAATTGTAGGCTGAAAAGCTATACTGCAGCATAGTAGATGTTAGGAGGCAGAGATGTATTCATGTCATTTTATTTGGACATAAAACAAATGGAAATTCCATTATTCCCAAAAGGCTAAAGAAACAGACATAGCCATGGAAATGGCATAAGGTCAAGAGCATATTCTCTATGATCATAGTTAAGATTTTTTGAGTACAAAGAAATATGGACACTCCCCAATCAAGCTCTACCATGGCTCTATACATCTTATCTTCAGGGCAGCAAATGCCCCAGGCAAGAAAGACAAGGCAACATTTGGTTCATGGCCAACATGATACCATCATCAAAACCTTCATGAAATGAATAGTCAGTTAACCTTTCCCTTTAGGGCGAATTATTAAAAGGAAGATATGACAGGATAGTAAGAAATGACACATAGAGCTGAACTCGAATAATCAGCATTTAAATCTTTATATCATTAACTTGACTGGATGTAATCAATTTCAGGTCATTCCACTGTCTGATTATTCCGGGTTAGGAGTAGGAGTCTTTTCTAAGTGAAGCTCCTCATTCAACAAGAGCCAGCTTGTTTTTGAGGTTTGCAATGTCTAGAACTTCAGCATGTTGGATCAACCTCCCCAAGCGTAAATTTCACCTACAAATCATAATTCTTTCTTTCAATGCATCACAAACCACAATTTCACCGAATTGTTATTATTCTTTTCTTCTAATCCTATCGCAATTTTTCTTCCTTCCAATCCTTTGGGGAAAAGGCCAACATTATAACCCGAAATTCCCACTGAAGAATCACTTTTTTCCCTAATTCAAATCAGAGAAACAAACAATCAACTGCAATTATTTTAATCAAACAGAAAAAGGAAAAAAAAAAGGAAAAAAAGAAACACCCAATTCCCAAACTCGGATAGAAAACACAGAAGACAACAATCCAATCAATTCATCCATAAAGGGCATTGAATTGGGATCAAAGAAACCACAAACCTTGATTTTGAATCGGGTTTTTGGAACATCAGAGCACTCGGCCCGGACCTCATAGAAGGAATCGGTGGGAGCTCCAGTATCAAACCACATTCCGAAACACCAATATCTCCTTCAGAAAAACCAAAGAAAAATAAAAACAGCACCAACCCACAAGCTGGATCCCCTTGAAAAAGCGAATAATGGGTCAGAAAAAGGAAGAGAAAAAGCTGCAAAAAGGGGACCCAGATCAGGTGCTGCAGAAACCAAGCTCGAAGCGACAAGTTCAAAGCGGAAGCAAGAAACGAATCACGTTATAAACATAGCCAGCCAAGAAAAACTGTTTTTTTTTTAACTCTTTTTTCCTTTCTCTTTCCCCCCTTTTTCTTTTCGGGTGTTAGTTACGGCGGCGGTCGTCGAAGTGGTTGGCGGAGGTGCTGGTGGCGCAATCCCATGACAACCAAACAAGAAGGGAAATTCAATGGACTGATTAAATGCCTAATTTTGTACGTTTCTTTTTCTAACTTTTTTCCTGCTTGGTCGAGTCAAAATCTAAAATCTGTGTTTATTTTTCTCGAATTCGACTACTTCTGATTGGTGGATGAGGATGTTAGAGTGCGCGACGGTGGCGTACAGTCTTTCGAATGTGTATGTACTCGCCTTTTTCCGCGGGAAAGTGGTGGCGCGTGAGGCAAAGGCCGTGTACTAAACATTAATAAAAATGAAATATGTTAAGCGTTATGTTAATTATTATTATTATTATTATTATTTTGACAATGATGTTAATTATTATTATTATTATATCTTTTAATTTCTTATTAAGTTAGGTAAATCATAATTGTGAGTGGGGCCAACAATTTTACATGGTCATGGGGCAAAATTTTGGACAAGAGAACATCAAGCAAACCGTCAAAATTGGGTTGCGGACTGAATGGATATAAGGAGGTTGTATTGGATTATATTTTTTTCATGACTTTTATGGAATTATAAAATTAAAGGATATTGATTACAACTTTTAAAAACTCTCTTTAATTCATGGGGATTAATATTTTTTAAGACTTTAAAAAAATCTATAAAAATGTATTCAATTTATAATTTTTATAAGCTCGCTAAAAGCCAAAAGGTTTTCGATTAAGATTTTTTAAAGAACTTTAAAAAAAACTATAAAAGTTATTCAATTACAATTTTTATAGACATTCTAAAAATATATCAATAATGAAAAAATCATTGACTTTCATATATATTAAACATTTAATGATTTTTTTAGTAAGAGTATAAGCGCCCCTTCAAAATTCTCCTACATTCTCTCGAAAGATTTGAAATGATTTTTTGATCGAGTAAAGCTAATAAAATTTTTTACAAGTAATAGTTTAACCCTAGATCTTTTCATATTATAGGTTTTTAAATATGAGATGGTTTATAGTTAAGATTGAAATTTTGATTATTCTGAATTTTAAAATTTGTTATGATTTTTAAAACCATACATGCGTATTGCAATTAGTGAGATAAAATATAATTTTTTTATTCAAATTGTAATTTTTTATTGTTCCTAAAAGTCCATATTTTTAATTTTATTTTTTTGTAGTACATATTTTTATTTTTATTATTTTTGAAGAGCATATTATTGTTAGAATGGAAAAAAAATATGATTTTTTTATTGGGATAAAATCATATAATATATACATAATATGTATTTTAGTTAGGGGAATAAAATATGTTTTTTTTAATTCGAATAAAATCATATATATATTGTTCTCAAAAAGTCAGAACAATTTATTCAAATATTATTTTAAAACCAAGTTAATAAATATGATTTTTAATTCGAGTAAAATCATATATAAAAGGTAGTTTTTTATTGTTCTCAAAAGTCAAAACAATGTATTCAAATATGATTTAAAATCAAGTTTTTAATCCTATAACAATCAAGTTCTAAATCCTATAAAAGTTCTCATTTCTCTAAAACCATAGTTGAATAAAATATAATTTTAAAATCAAAATAATGTATTCAAATAGATTGTATTAAAATATGATTTTAAAAATCAAATTAATATGAAAATTTGAATACGTTTTGTAGTTTTTTATTCATATTGTAGTTTCGATGTAAGGGTTTAAAAATCATATTTTATGGAAGATCGTTGAGTTTGAAATTTTAAAGTATAAAATTTGAATACGTTTTGTAGTTTTTATCTTATTGTAGTTTTGATGTAAGGGTTTAAAAATCATATTTTTTGAGTTTGAAATTTTAAAGTATAATGTTGAAATTAAGATTTTTTTTCCAGTTGTTTATTCATGAATTATCAATTTAACATATTTGGTGATTTTTTGAATTTTTTTTTAATAACTTGTTTGGAGAATTTATAATTTTTTTATGACATATTTTTATTATTTTGATGATGACTTTATAATTATTTTAAATTTATATAAAGATGGAGAATTATCAAAACAAAATATTATTATTAAGATATTTTTGAAAACATAAAGAATATATAATTTTTTTAATGGAAAAAATTTGACAATGATTTTAATACTATCCTTCAATAACTTTTTATTTGGATGAGTTTATATTTAAAAGAATGTTTCAAAATAAACTCTAATACTTGAAGAATAGTTTTAAAAATAATTTTTTGGTAACAAATTTTAATGTTATCACAAAAATCGTGTTTGAATGAGTAACAAATTATATCATCAAAATCTTTTTTTTTTTAAATAAAAAATATGTTTGATATCAAATTTAAAAACAAAAATGAAATTGTGGAGCAATATGGGACATGCTGAATATTAGATTTTTTAAAACTTGGGAAACATTATTTTAAATAAATTTGGTACTTTTGTTGAATTAAATTATTTAATTATGATATTTTTATTTATTTATTTGCATTAAAGAAATGAATTTATTCTAGTTATTTAAAGTTTATAAAAGTCTATCAATATATATAAAAGTCTGTAAAATTCTATCAATATCTACAAAAGTATGTCAAAATCTATAAAAGTCTTTTAAAATAAAAGTTTGTAAACTAATCTCATAGAACTTGAATTTTTTTTGACAACCAAGCATTTTTATTATAATGTAGTAAATTGTCCAGACTCTAGGACTCCTCCCCACTCGATGTTCCGTTTTTTTAACTTCAACGTTTCACCACACCGAAGCAGCCATGACATAACCTTCAAGCTAGTTAGCATAAATCGAATGACCCTCAAGGTTTTATTTTATTTTATTTTAGGAAAAATGTGTTATGAAGTCTACATTTGAATTTATTTAAAAAAATTAACACCGAATGACTTGAAATCAAGGTTAGATTCCTAGATTTTAAGAATATTTGATAAAGAGAATAAAATATTTGATAAAGAATCCAACAAACCTTGAATATGACCTTAGTAAACATTAAATACTACCAAATGCATTGGGTATGATCTCGTACCTAAGGTTTAATGAGGTCGAATCTAAAATTTGTTGAACTCTTTATTAAATATTTTTGAAATCAAAGTACATGATCTTGGTTACAAGTTTTTTTATCGTAATTTTTTAAATAAATTTAAATGGAGAACTCATAACATAGTTTTCGTTTTATTTTATTTTTTATTTTTATTTTATTAAACCAACTTGCATGATTGACTAAGACCCTCATGGCCCATTTGCCTTATTATGATACCTTATGGAGGACCCACATGTTTAGGTAACAAGGTTGTGTGATCCTAGACCAAGTCCATGTCCTAATTTGATTACGTCAAACATTTTTCTAATTTTTTTCTTAGTGATTTTAATTTGACTTGAAAACTTCTACTAAGTCATTTTTGTTTGTAAATGGGATTTTGGTATAGACTCATAATCAGTTAATTAGGGATAAAGAGCTTCTAATGGGAAAAAGTTACTGTTGACACTAAAAATAATATTTTGGCCAAAATGATAATGGAATGGGCTGAATAGATATGTCAAACCCAAACCTTGCGAGCCTAACCTAATCCAATAAAGCTTAAGCCCATGAGGATCAACCCATAAAAAAAGTCCAGGAACATTTATAGAAATTTAAAAAAAAAATAAAAGCTGTTAACAGAGAATATTGAGACTTTGTCTCAACGATAGATATGAATGAGACTTTTTCTCCAAGTTAGAACATGGTAGAGGATGTGGGAAGTTACTTGAAGTTGTGGAAAATTACTTAAGGAGCAAGACTCCTTAGTGGAGACATGGACAACTATTAGAGAAAGTGGGCTAGTGCAGTTACTAAGAAATGCCTATAAATTGAACACTTGAGACCGATTTTTTGAACACTAAAAACCGATCAAGAGCATTTAAGCATTTCTCTTGTTTTTCTACAAGCAACATTTGTCTTTTCCAAATTCCTATCTTAGTTTTATATGTTTTTTATTTCCAAGCATTTTGTTAATTCAAAGCTTTATTACTTCAACATTTGATTTTCAGTTCAATTGTATGACGAAATCTGCTATTTTTCAAGCTAGTCCATTAAATTTCCTCTTAGCTTTCAATTCAGTTTATGCAATCTAATTTTCAAGGTATTTTTCTGTTTAGAATCTAGGGAAGTGTTAAGGGAACTAGGGGATCCATTTTTTCGCTTAAGCAGAAGTTAAATTTCGGCACAGTTTCAGTTTAAAAATACTATAATTTCCTGGCACACCCACACATTCACCAATTTCTATGATTTTTGCATGTTCTGGTGAATTCCATTAGAAAATCCACCAAACATATTTTTGGCACGCCCGGTGGGACACATCTCTATGAGACATCGTCCAGTAGGACACATATTTGTGAAACATCGCCTGGTGGGACCCATCTTTATGAAACATCATTCGATGGGACCCAATTTTTGCTGAAGAATGCCACCAAAATCAAGAAGTAAGACAATTATAGAGTCTCTGGACTCAGGATCTGATGTTGTAGAAGCAGCATAGGAAGGAAGAGTTCCAAATTTCGAACAAATAAACCTCGATAAATTCTCCAAGACGATGCAGGGGGAATCCATCCAAACAAATTTTATCAACAAAGGAAGGAAGGGTGTATGCAGCATGATGTGCCTATTTTTTTCTAATTTTAACGAATTCAAGTGAAAGAAGAAAAGAGTGATGGCCTATTCTTTTCTAATACTTTAACTAATTTTAGGCTCTCATGTAAGAAATAAGGAATAATAAGATCATCATCGCTTAGAAGAAATAACAAAACAATCTAATTCAATTTGAGAACCTTGAGAAATGGGGGAACTCAAGGTAGGGTAGTTGGTTTCGTTTGAAAGGCAATTTTCTGAATCAACTCGAGGGGCAAAGATTATGAGAACCCACATAGGTTAGTATTTCACGCTTCATCATGCAGCAGAGGTTAAAGATACCTCCCATAGGAGAGAGGCAGGATGATATCGAGAACAGCAGTGGAAAACTTAACGCACTGAGCCACAACCTTTGAGAGAATTTTGCCTGCACTAATCCACTTACACACCCTGGAGCATATGAAGGGGGCTTTTCTTTCAATGGAGGCCCGAGGGACATCATGTAGTCGCCTACAAGAGTGAATGGCACATGACAGAATTTCAACAAGTTCTCACTGGTTTTTGTATAGCCTAATACCACATTAGAGCAATCAAAGGAAGTGTGGTTATAATGGGCTGTGCCTAGAAAATTGAGTACTTGTGAGTCACCAACCTTATCAAAACAGATAGAGAAACCTCACCCAAGGGGGGTACAAGATCCTTTGATTTTGTACTTTGCGTCATACCGCATCCACCAGCATAAGCACATGATTCATCAGGCAATATGAGAGTCACGCACCACAGAATTGCAATACGCTTGCATTGCTTTCCTAACTTCGACAGCACTATTCACTGTATGCAACATTGCCAAGCAGAACTCCATTCTGCTGTATGAGATGGAGTTGCTGCCCACACGCCTTAGTATTAAGTCATGTGCATTGCGTAAATGTCCAATGTGACCCAAAGAAATGGGGAGACTGCTGATTTGCCTGATCTCCGATTCAAGAAGATGAGAAAATGCAAGGATCCATTTTCCATGAGCATGAAAATGGCCTTCAAAGAGGTCGGATTGAAGTTGAGAAAAAATTCCAAGGTATGAACTTTAGATTTTTAAGAACTTATACTAAGGTGATAGAATATGAGGACGTTTGCCAAGAAAGTTACTAGAGGAAGAAGTCCATGAGAAACCATTGTCAAGAGGTAAACCGTGAGGAGGCAAAGTGAGTCTATCTATTATCTTGATATTCAACTCTCTGGGCTGAAAGGCACTTATTTAATGGAAAAGACAAATTATCGTATTAATGTGTCCATTATACTTTTGAGGTAGTGAAGAAAGAGGAAATATTCGATTTCCTGGTGAAAGAAAAATTCATTACCTTCCCAATACTCACCTCATTCTGATGCTGATGAAATCTATGGAAAACTATTGTAAATACCACAATTCATGGAACCACACTACTAATGCATGCTGGGCTTCAAAATGTCATAAGATAGATCAACAAAGGTATAATCGTCTTCGATGCGCGAGGTTGCAAGTAATCGACATGAAGATCCTTTCACTAGTGGCTTCAATCAACACTACCACTCGACCCAAGAGAGCACGATTGTAATCCAACATGCGTAAGAAAAACCCTTCCAAGAGTATGTCCCAACGTTGTCTATCGCAATGATGTTGAAAATGAGGTCCCATTGTTCAGGCATGCATCTCCATTAGTGAGAAACTGAAGGACACAACAGGAAGGAGAGCAACACAATCGATTCTGGCGAAACGAGACTTTCCGTAAAAAAGATGAACCCAGAATTCCGGGCCTGCTCCTCCTGGAAAAGGCCGCGAAAGGCCCACTCCTCCATGGTAGGTTCACCTCTATGGCATTTTACAGTTCTTCGAATGTCCTCAAGAAAGAGAGCTCCTTTCCCCGCGGTGTCATTTCCTCCAAATGAAAAAGCCTATATGTTACTATCCCAAGAAAGAAGGCAAACAAACTGTTTCCGCGAGAGTCGGTATGCATTTCTCAAGAGGTATCTGGGGATAGAAAGCACCTCTGCTACAAAAAAGAAGTGGTCTCTCATATAGGATAGAATCACCCTCCTAAAGGTAGATTCTTTTCCCAAGGAAAAGACGCGGACAATCCCACATCTCTATGAAAAGGCAGGGGAAGGACATTGTTCTTCACCATGCCCATTTCTTTCGTGAGGCGGGTCCAATCCCACAAGGCACAAAATGATGTTCCATGAAAACTCACTTCTCCAAAAGATATATGAAATAAACATGTTTTTCGCGGAGAAGATGGTCAGAGATGGAAAGGTCCCAGGTATCATCGCTCAGGCTCTTCCCTAGTCAAAGGTGGCATGGTACAAAACAAAATTTCCGTGCGCTTTCCAGATCTCAAGAGGGGGATACGAGGCAAGAGCAACATGTACAGAGTTCATTGATGAACCTAATTAGAAATGACTCGAAGAGTCATGAAATTAGGAAAGTGGAATGAAGGAATGGTTCCTAGCTCAAAAAACAAAGTTCGGGAGGAAAGCTACTCGAGGATATGGAGTCAAAGAGTACAGATATGAATTCAATGGACCTGGGGGGTCTATCAAGGAACTTTTATTTCTTAAATTGTTCCACTATTTCTTTAACATTGTTAGTTATCTTCAAAGCTGAGTGCTGCATAAAGAATGAGGTGTATAAGATCTGCTGTCAGAGGAAGATGAGACCATCGTGAGGCCCACAACTTCTTGAAGAATGCAGAACCTAAAAGGTAATACTTGAGAAACCTCTCCTGTAATGACAGGCACATAAAAGCCTTTGCATGCAGATTCCACCAATACACCCAGATTCAAGGTACCGATAGACAATGGATTATGTAAACAATGCCTGAGGATGTCAAACCCAGGAATACATTAGTGCAGATAAGATAGAAATAGAGAAAAATGTCTTGCTCTTCATCGAATATATCCAAGACAATGGGGATACTCACTCAGATATCACCATTAAGGTGAAAACTTCATTATAGTGTTCTCAGGATGCACTTCACCGCAAATTACAATATTTTGTTGTGGAGTGATCGATTCATGCCAATTGGTGTGTGTCAGTTTCTTCACTAGTTCTTACTATTTTGTGGCTGGTAATGAAGGGAGTTGGCGCATATGTTCTTCATACGACTGTCACAGCTTTGATTTATGATCGCAATTTCATCCCCACTGTCTACTAACAGTAAGGAAAGATGTAGTCCATCTCTGTGCCAATTGTGAGGGATCTCGAAACTAACAAGGACAATAACTCGGGTATAAACCACTCGTATTCCAATAACTCAATAAACTGAACAATATCAATTAGATTCACCACACACCCACAACTTAGTAAATCACAAGCAACAATCAATTCAAACATCAAATTCTCTTCTCGTATGAAGCTTAGCCTTTCAAACTGGATCACATAAATCACAACGATCAGTTGATTAAACAAATTCATTGAAGTTGCAATCAAAACCAGCAATAATGAATTCCGTAATATTTCTAGATCTCACTAAAAATTCGTATTATAATGAAAACAAAACAAATATTAATCTTGTACCCATGATTTACATTAGATCAATTACTCAAAAGCTCATACTTAAAAGTCGAGCTAAAAGTTACACACATCTCTAGGAAGCCGACGATAGTCCTGTTAGGCCAGATTTTAAGGTCGACCAGATTCATGTTCAATGAGTTGGTCTGGTTTAACACGCTTATTCTACGTCAAACATTACAAAATTTCTAACTAGTGTCTCTGCGCTTTATTAGAGTTTCACCGACACATGCCATGCTCTGACGTCCGCCTTTCGTTAAGTTTGTCATGACAAAGGTTATGAATGTCACGACATAAGTGCGCTTTCTAGTCTTCATCCCACAGTTTATAGCAACATTCAATGTTCTTGTATTCAACTTGAGTCATCATGGTAAACAACGTTTTAAAATGTCGACATACTTCCATACCTTGAAGTCGGAACTATATGTCGAGATATAAGCTTTGAAACAAGCGCCATACACTTCATGCCCTCGGGTCGCTTTCCATTCCTTCAAATGTTCATCGTAAGATCAATCATTGTTGCAGACAGACTAATCATACCTATACTTCTATTTTATGTCAGCTTCTATAATTTTCTATGTCTCGACAATTAGTTTCTATGTCGCAACATTGTTTCAGTGTGTCTTCATTGATTTCTCTTTTCATTTGTCGTGACAGAGTTTTAAACGTGGACAAAGTTTTTTTTGCCATTTGCCTTATTCTTTGTTGCAATAGAATTATCAAATGTCGCAACATTCTTCCTCGGGTCTTTCATTCTCGCCGAGCAAATTATCTCTTCCATGTCACGACAAAATTCCTGGTATTTCTTAGTATTTCATGCAATGTCATGACAGAGTAATCAAATGTAGCGATTAATACATCTGCCATACCCATTGTAGTCATGACATTCATTTCTATATTTTAACATTTTTCTGCATTCTTCATATCAGGCCTACAGACCAGGAAATGTCAGGACAATTTTCATTGGCTACCTCAGTACCTACTTCTGGTCTTTGTTGTGACATAGGTTTTCTTATTGTGACAAACTCACAAAAGAGCCTTCTCGAGTTTGTCTACATTGTAAATTATACGCGATATTTTCCATTTTTCGCTTTTTTAGTCATTTTTTTATCATGTTTTCCACTTTTCGCATTAAAACCTCTAAAACATAAATATGTGAAGATTCTGAATATTCAATTGAATATCTCAAACTTTAATACATTTAAAACTATGTTAAAAATAGAGATAATTTGACTTTAATGCTAACTTCATGATACTCACAATGAGATAATACAAGTATTATACATGAAGAAGATGATGAACACATGATAGGTAGAATCTGAGGCGCCTAAGTTCCAAGACCATCATGCCACACACCAATGAGTGTATTGAATCTCTGCACTGCTGATATCGAGGATTACTTGATATTAGTTTCTTGCCACCTTTTTTGACTCGCTAGCGATTATTGCAATACTATAGAAGTCCAAAAGACCGCCGTTTGGAATTTGCGACTAGATGCTGTGGTCGACAAAAGCTCAGAACATCACTGCCGCTGTCTGAGTTCAACTTTTAAGAACCACCTAAAAGAATGTCTACATGACGCTGAGCTTAAGGTGAAAGAGAGATCGAAAGCTTTTAGCGCCGTAAATTCATCACTCTACAAGGTATGTAAAGGAATATCTGGCAAACATTGTCCCTGTGATGAAGAAGAATGGGAAACTTAGAGTAGGTAAACTTTAGAATTTAAATGTTGCCACTCCAAAGACATGTATGTAATGCCTGGTTATTTGATACGTTAGTCACCCCACCCATAATTATGTTATTGTCCCCTGACGCTTTCTCTATGGGTATGAACCCAAACCCCACAGTTGTCGAGATGATATATCCAGACTGCATTCAATGCCTCGTCTTTAGGAATGTCCGACGGTCGGGCCATGCCCTTTCTTTGCTCAAGAGGGAACTGAATAACTTCCACAAAGTGGCAAGAATGCCATATTTATGATATGTTAGGCCACCACATAGATTATATCATGACATTGTGGTTAAATCTAAAAGGTCGTTCGAACATGTGAATCATTTATGAAAAGTTTATAACGACCCATCAACTAAAACTCAATCACTCAAACAAGCCAGTTCATACAAATTTTTAAGGCTTTATAGTCACCAAAAGGAAATTGAAGTGGATCAAACAAAGCCAAGACCATCATTTCAAAATGCAAGGCTCCTCAAAACAAGAAGAGCCCTTCATAAGTTCTCAAGTTAGGTGAACTATTTAAGGAGGTTCCTCTCTTGATCCAGCAGTAAGATCATGTGGCCTCCTCGACTTAACTGGTTGAAAGAAGTGGAAGAATCAACGGGATGTCACTAGGAGGCTTTGATGGAACTGAGGGTCACACCAACCCCATCTATCAGCTTGCAAAAGATGGCAGAATGCCTGAATAAAATAATGTCAAGGCCATGAGCAAAGCTATTTACTATTTGAGTGGTCCCACCCAAGAGAGTCAAGGTATACACTCCATTGAGAAGAAGTCATTCCTATACTTCGTGCATGTATGAAATTGAGACATTACTTAACGTCTCGCGTATGTATTCCAAACTGACTTGATCAAATACATGTTTCGACCCTTAATCACTGGGTTTAATAGGAAATGGTCCCTTACAGTTAAAGTTCACCTTTATTATTTCACATAAATCAATAAAGGAGCAAGCTTTAGCTAACTTTTTGGCTGATCATCCTTCATTAGAAATCAAACTAGAAAATGATGTGGAATTAGGGATATATGAAGTAAGAAGGCGGCCTTAGGTTCTTAAGTTTGATGGATCTAGAATGAAGAATTCCACTAGAGCTGGGATAGTAATCATCTTACCAAAAGGGATAAAGACTACCCTATCTTTCAACTGTATTTTGGCAAGTTCAACAATCAAGTCAGATATGAGGCTTAGTGATTGGCTTGGAGATTCGTTCAACTTGAGCACAAGAGGTACATATCATTGGGGACTCCTAATTAGTGTTTGAAGAATAGGAATATAAACAACAGTACATTTGTTAGCTCTTTATTATACCTGCCTCACTAACTGTTATTCTTTCCACTCAGGATTTAATGTCAGGAATCTAATTGGAAGTGGATGAGCTGTACAAGTAAACAGGTGCAAATATGAGCTTTGGTTATTGAATTGACTCATAAGCTCATTGTAGGATAGGTTAAGAATCACCTCTCAATTCTATGAAAGGAACTGTTATTAGAAATCGTTAGTACAGATGCAAAATGTTATAGAGACTGAGAGAAATAATATTAGAGAGCATTTAGAAGACCCAATGTGTCTCCTTTCTCAGGGTGAAAGTCTCAATCACGTAATCCTTGTCCTACTAAGGGAATCGTATTAGCGTGACCTGATGAGCATTACCGCATGCCTATCCTTCCTAGACAATGGAAGTGATGAAGCAAGTTCAAGTGAAGTGGCTCAGGTCATCAAGTCGTGGATAAAAATGCAATGGTTGATTAGAGACATGATCATTTGGCAAACCTTCCTAAGTGACTACACTACCCAAGGGCTGCCAACAATGTCAAAAATATGGTAAAGATACGTGAGGATACCCATTATGAACTCCACCACCTGTGAAATCACGGCCTTCGCAGGATGCTATGGACTTAATTGGGAAACCTACCCAGCCATCAAAGAGACACAACTTCATCTTTAGTTGCTATAGATTACTCACTAAATGGGTGGAGGCAAGACTCTCATGGTAGAGTATAAGATGACCAATCACCGGGTTAGCGTATCATTCAGATTTGGAATTCCTCAGTCCATTACAACCGATCAAGGTACCATGAACAATGAGATGAGATTGACCTTTATTGTTGCTGTATCATACATTCAACTCATCGATCTACTCTTTTTATGCCCAAGCCAATGGGCAGAAGCTTCCTAATAAGGTGTGCTGATAACCATCCTCGGAGAAATGCTAGTATGATAATCCCAGAGATTGGCACATAATTTTATTTCCGAGATCTTATAGCTTCGGCAGAACTTCTAAAGATACCATAAAAAGTCCCACTCTTTCAACCTATGGGTAGAATGCAACAATTTGAGGCAAGGCCTTCTAAGGGAATCTAGGTAGAATGACCTTAATCCTTAAGAATATAATGAGCCCATAATGATGGAACTTGGCTGCATTAGATGGGAAGACGTGCCACCAATCACCATGATTAAAGTGAAGGTGGCTCGCCTACACAAGTGGGCTACAGTCAAGTCCAGGTCGTCGCGCTTCTGCTGAATGTGGTACGCTTGATCGCCAAAGATAGAGAATCGGGAAATGGTCTATTAACTAGAGAACGCACCCAAGGTTCACCAAATACCACATTAGCCATCAAGCCTTGGAAGAGGAGCCACAAAAGGCTCATCAATGGGCACTTCACAACATTTTCCATAATGTGAAATTGACATTACCGCAAAAACTAAGATAGGGAAACGAGGGGAATAACAAGAAAATAGGTCCCATTAACTACTTTTATCGGGGAAACGACTTATTAGCTACTTTGAGTGATAAAGAGGTTGTTTTGCCACTCACCGCTGATGAGAGTGTAAACTCATTCATGCTTTGAGTTCATTTCACATGCTATCTATAACACTTATATCCATATTCATGCATAACTCATAATATTTCATCTAAAACTTGCCTTGTATCTTTACAAAAGTATGTGATTTGGCAAGAAATGAGAGCAATATATTTCCAAATAGAGTTTAACTGCAGTCTCAACGTGCGTCCTTGGGAAGATGAATTTTTATGTACCATATGGAACATAAAATGGTTCAAATTCACCTATGGTTGCATTCTAAATTCAAATATCTTTCCAACGACACTTCACACGCCTAATTTCGAGTTAAAATGAAGAAGTTATGGTCCTCACAAGTTGGTAATTGTCAATGCCTGAGTAGTCGTAACGTCACAACATTGGGCAATGTAAAGTGACATTGAAGTGATAAGTTATACCTGTACGTCACGCCAGATCAACGCAGCCCACCGTAAAGCTCGAAAGTTAGCTGCCGACCGCTTCAAGCCCACTTCCCACCAGGACTATAAATACTCAATTTTTTTTAGATTTTCAAGGCAAGAAACGAGGTGGAGAACACTCTCATGAGGTGGCTTTCTCTAAACCCCATTTTTTACTATATTTTGATTTAGAGATCTTATAAATGCAGAGCAGATTTTTATCAGCCAAAGAGATTTCAATGTCAGACTTATTATCCTTATTTCATTATCGTTGGAGATGAAGATTAAAGCTCAAATCATCATTTGTTCTTCACTTTATTCCTGATTTATTTACTTTTCTGCTATTTTTATTTACGATAATTTAACTAAAGATTAATATTAACACCTCTGTGTGTGGGGATTAATTGTTGAACAATCAGATTTTGATCAGTTATTTTGTGGTTTGAAGACTAAATTTATATAATTCCAGATTGTTCATGTAATGAACTATTCTACATTATAGATTATACCAAAAAGAGTTTGATTTGTGCTCTAATTTTCTGAGGCTTATGACACAGAGAATACCATACATGAGAAGAAAAGCAAGAGAACTTGTGTAAGGATAACAGATGCTTAGAAACAACACACTCTAAACATCACCTAGATGAATTATAGGTGATGTTCTAACTCTACCAAGGTTCCCTCTCTGAAAGATAGTAGAAATCAATTTATGGCATATGACCACCATCATTTATTAGTTTAATGTTTAGAGGTCTGATTCCAACTTGATTAATAATCTAGATCCCGTGTTATACCACTATTCTAATCAAGGAGAGAGAGTATTCCCAATGAATTGCGCATCAAGGTACCAATTGTGTCGGGAGAAGGCCTATGGTTACTCCACTGGCAAAGCTATTCACCTCAAGAAAATGGCGTGAAGTATTGGTTTATAAAACAACCAAATCTAAAGAGGATCAACTTAAAAGTAGCTATTTAGACTCACCGACCGTTTAGGAATATGGTGTTCTAAACAAGAAATGATACAAGGTCGGAGGTATTCAGGCAAATATACACTGAGCCTGACAATCTGTTGATTCAAAAACTCACAAATGTTATTCCTTAAAGAAACGCAAATTGGATTGTTAAATGATATTCTGCCTTCAGGCCCTTTTCATACATTTTTAATTTTAGTAGTGTCGTTTGATGATTTTTTGTGAATTAGCTGATTAGTTTTAAACCCGCTACTTTAGTTAAATTGATTTTAATTTCATCATATTTGGTCACCTAGTGATAGTAAAGAGCCTTGTACTAGAGTGCTTAAATTCCACCAGAGAGAAATTCCAATCCTCGTGGTAATGATATTCCTGACTCAAAGTCCACTTGCTAATTTGCATGATTTGAGCAAATTATGAAAGGGGTCGAGTGTTGGTAATACTTTTCTATTAAGTTTTCTTTGAGTATATTTACTTTTTAAAAATCAGTTTTGAAGTTTTTACCATTAACTTCTTTTGGCTACATTCATATATATAATTACTCGTCTTAACAATTGCTCAAACCTTTTGTATTCCTCAATGTCATACTTGTTATACCCTCAATGTTTTATGAATAAATAAAGTAGGTCTCCTGACCTCTTTAAAATTAGGGAAAATATGTACCAACTTATGGGTTGAAAGGTTAAAGTAGGCTTTGCGATCCCTATTGATCCTAAATAAAGGCTTTTCCCCAAAGAATGGGCTTGTTGTGTCATCAATTATTCAAAAGTAGGTTCCATGACCACTTTAGGACAAGAGAAATATGGGATAATCTAGTGTAAACTGGCTTCTTGGCCATTTCATTCATCAGCACACTGATTTCTCCAAGGGGTTCTCGTTTCTGGATTTCTTCTAAACCACAGAGTCCCATGACTATTGGGTGTCGGGAGAAACAGGGGTACAAATAGACTGGGTTGGATAGATTCTTTATCAACATCGCCATTCATGCTTTTCTCTAGAAAGTCTACCCTTAATTAACTAAAGTTGGTCCCTTGACCACTATAGGTATAAGACCAATTCCAAGATAGGATTTAAGGTAGTAAAATTGGCCTTTGGCCACTTCACCTCAAAAACACAAATTTCTTCAAGATTCCCTACTGATTTCCTAAGGAAGACTTCTTGACCACATCAAGATTGGGGAAATAGGGGTGGAAATATTTGAGTGAAAAAGGTAGGCCTCTAGGCAACTGGGTACACATAGCACTTAGACAAGGTCAGGAGAGGGTATTATAATCACTCTAAGATTGAGGAAATAAGCCCTCATGCTGAATTGGAGTAAAGGAAAGTGGGCATTGTAGCCACTACACATTCAAATGCAGGATCTCTCTAAAGAATTAGACTTGTTACATCACTGCACTAAGTGATAGATCATCCATTGGGAGAAGTGGAAGAAAACGAGACAAGAATCAAGAAAAATTGACAGAATCAAGAAGTCAGGTAAATTGTCATTTTCATAGTCGCGACTGATAAATTTTCATAGTCACAACTATGACTCAAGACTAGCAGTCAAGATTCGGTGTAGTTGTCATTATGACACCCTGTTTTTAGCACCCGTGCAGCGTAGTCACGACTATATAATGGGGTCCTAGGTGCATATATTTTCAAAGGATTATACAATATGCATAAAGGACAAATTAGGTTCCATAGCTATTCTAAGCTTGGAAGGGGATCTAAATATGAGGGGAAGTCAGGTGGAGTAGGCCTTTGGCCACTATTCAGGAAAAAGGGTTTTGGTTTTTATCAAGCTCGTCCCAATCACAATAAATAAATAAAGTAGGCCTTATGACCACCAAACCGAGGTAATTAACATCCTCAAAAATGTACCTGTCCCAACAGAAACAATCATTCAAGACATATTCAAAGTAAATTTTCAACAAATATCCAAAGGTAGGCTTAGTGTAACCTTAGTCCACTAATTCATCCACGTGCAAGAAGTGCACAAGTGCAAATGTTTGTCAAGCACAGACATCCAAAGGGAGGCCTAGTGCCACCTTGGTCCAATAATGCAATGTCATGGCTGTGGTGCACGTGTGTAAGTGTTCAATGGTAACACACACATCCAAGGTGAGCTGAGTGCCACCTTGACCACTAGTTCCTGCATACAGTGGCATCTATGCAAGTGTTAGTGAGTTCCCAACATACCAATCTAAGAAGGTTTGCCAGTTGCCACCTAATTAAGAAAAGGTAACATGTTGAAGATTATTTAGCTTACCTAAAAGTATGATAGCAATATACAAAAGGGAAAAGCTAGTATGGATAATGTCAAATGTCTAGGGCGACCAAAACCCGGTAGTATATGCGAAGTAGTGAGGATGGATCTTAGAAAAATCAAAAAGATATCAAAGTCCTGATCGACACTCTTGGCGGAAGCATCGTCTCGCGCAATTGGGAGGTCGGATCACGCATTGCTCCCTCGCTAGAGGATAGAAAATCACCTAAGGAAATAGTATTTTTCTAGTGCTTTAAGCCTTGAGCATGAAGAACCTCACCCTGTCGCATTAGAGAAGACAACTTGGCTTTTTACCTCTCAATTTCTTCAGCCAACAATCTGATTTGCTCTTCCTAGGCATGATACTCAGCTTTTACTTCCTCTATTCTCTAGATGCTCTGGTCAGTAGATAGATTGGATTGCTCATACTCGTATTTTCCCCCCTCAATTCCTCCAACTCAAATATCACTTGAGCCTTCTCCTTTACAACATGCTTAATGGAAGAAAATACCATAGGAGCATGGTTTATAATCCCATAAATGAAAGCCCTAGCCTCATGCTCAAGAGAAGCGGATTGTAGCAATGCCATAGTTATGTGAAAAGCATTTTTTTGGACAATGGATAAGGAGAGAAGGTTTAAGCTCAGCAGATGATTAATAGTGGAGTGAGCAACAGCTACATCCGGTTCGGTATAAGGTTTGGATGATGACTCAACATGAGGAGTAGCTTGGTCCAAAAGAAATCCATTTATGCCTGAGTGCAAAATTAACCAAGGAGAGACTTGAAGACAAAGGTAAGGAACCTAAAGTTGATAAAAAGGAAGAAAATGATTGAAGGTAAAGTGTTCCTTGGAGGTAAAAGTGTCGAAGAGTTGCCCAATGGAATACTGACGGATTCAGAAAAACTGGCCTGCTGCTTTGGTTCATCCTCAGGTGGTAATCTCTTCCCTTTACATTGATGCCTCTTGGTTTCTTGATCTCTGAATCATCTCGTGTGTTAGAAAATTCAAGCTTGGGAGATACCCTGTGAGATCTCCAATTAGGTTTGGAGAAGGTATTCTTCACTACAACTAGTTTAGATTTCTTAGGCTTGGCAACAACAGGCTTAGACTACCCAACTCCTTTCTTCAATTTTGTAATGGGCCTATTGGAAGAGGAAGTGAAGCCTACACACGAAAGACAAAGTTAGAACTCAAGGTGTAAGTCAAAGAACTGAATGCAAGAAAACAATGAACATAAATTCATATACTTGAGGAAGAAGAGTAGGAACTGATAAGCTCATCAAATATGACAAACCACCAGGTTAAGAAGGACTCCACATCTGATAGCATAATAGTGTTGAGGCCATAAGTAGGCTTCTGGTAAGATTGGGTTGGTTGCTCTACTAAGGCTGTAGTAGGTGGTTTTGAGGGTAGGGAAGGGAATGAGGGAATAAACTGAGTAAATCCAAACTGGTGGGCCCATAAGCAGGGTAAGTAGGGTAAGAAAACTACAAAAGAAGAAGACAGATGAGGGAAAAGCACCAACTAACCACTAGAGATCAGGGATACATAAATTATGTTGAGGAATCTTGGTGGATATTAAAATCATGATGGAGGTAGAAAGAATTCAAGGTGCCTTCCGAGACAGGCTAAGTAATGCATCAAGGCTGCAGTCTGATTGATGTAAGAACGATTCTACCGCTCGGGGAAAAAAAGAGGAAAGGGTCTGTAGGTATGAGTCTTAATAGGCGGAGTTACGCTGTTCCCTTCAGTGAGGTGAAAGAGCATGATGGCTCGAGCAGGCCAAGAGCTAGTCTGCCTGAGCCGGGGGTTTTCTACCCTATGGTAAGGTACCTTAGTCACATACTTGCCCATGTCTTGGAACAAGAATGAAAATGCTTTAAGCATGGGGCCGCTAATAGAGAAGGGCCCAACAGGAAGGAAGGCATCTGGAGTGGAAGGCTTACCCGAATGGGAAAAGACAGAAGTAGTGAAAATTGGGAACTCTATGTGCTACATTGAGTGGAAGAATTGAAAGTTTGCCACTTCGCGTATCTTGGGATGAGTAAGTCTAGGAGGTGGAAGGAAGCACCAAGATGAGAGTGATGGGCGCTGGTTTATCCCCAGAAGGCATCAGGCCTGGGAGCCCTCAGGGTGCTTGATAAGGATAGAAATGTCTCTCATGGTGATGGATGCGGGATCGAAAGGGAAGAGAAATGAATTCAAACCCTTGAACCAAAACCTTAAGGTGGTACTCATCAAATCCAAGTCTAGGGTTGCTTCGCCTTAGTAAACAATGGGATTAGGCAATACACAGGGATTCTAGTGTCCACACTGAAGTGAGGACATGTTCACCCAAGTGATCCAATCCTTAGATGCCTAGGCCATGATTTAGCCGGTAGAGCCATAGGTCGTAGTTCTTTCCCAATAAGCATTTCTAATGGCGACGTTAGAGGGAAAGAGGTAGGAGCAAGAATAGCCACATCTCAATAGCATGAGCAATCCCAGGCTCAACAAGAGAGGAAAGATGGTAGTGCCTTTGGAACTAAGAAAAGAGTATTAGCAAACTAAGGGTAAAAAATGAACATGGAAGTAGTCGAAATGCGCAATGGCCATGTCATATGAAATGGGTAACACCCTGCGTAGGAGAGACAGAAGAAATCAAGCGTATGGAATACTAAAAGAGATTGATAGGATAAGCTCTTTTTGATAGAAGATTTTAAAATTTTTCAAATGACAGTTACTGCCATGATAACCTTGAAGTCTTGCAATCTTATGCTAGGAAGACATATGAGAAAATCTCTTAAGAATACTAGATAGGCATGACCCAACCTAGGTTCCCCAAGGCAAGGTCGTCAATTCCATCAAATAGTAAGGTTGAGGAGTTACCTTTACGATGCCTCCGCTTGGGTGGATGATACAAAAAATATAAAGTAGGGAGGAGAGGCGAGATGCGCACAGGGAGAAAAAGATTCTATAGGTAGACTCATTCTTGATTTTTAGACTATTTTGGTAGAGAAGAATGAGGTGGGTTCTAAGGCAGGAAAGGATAATTTCTTTATTTTGAAGACTTTTTCGATGAAGAATGAAGGATTTGAATTTGAAGTTCTAAAACCAAAAAATGATAATTTATTGATTTTTAAAGACTTTTTCGGTGAAGAATTAAGGATTTGAAGTTCTAAAACCGAAAAAGGATCATTTCTTGATTTTTAAAGACTTTTTCAATGAAGAATGAGGGATTTGAAGCTCTAAAACTGAAAAAGTATAAATTCTTGATTTTTAAAGATTTTTCAGTGAAGAATGAAGGATTTGAAGTTCTAAAACCGAAAAGGATAATTTTTGATTACTTTCGGTGAAGAATGAAGAATTTTGAAGTTTAAAACCAGGAATATTGTCGTTGGAAAGGATTTTTGAAAATGTCATGTACACTTTCTGGAGAACTTCCTCGATAAAAGATTGATTAAGTCAAGAAAGGTCTTTTTTAGAGAGTTCAAACACTCATGTTGGTGTAGAAAGAACAATCAATACTTAAAGTTGCTTATTAAGAGCAAAAATCCACAAAGTTCCTCAAGACATCAGGACATACAAAAATCGTCACCCAAAGAATCGTATTTGAGCAAAGGAAAATCAAAATCAAAACAAAACTCACTAAGCGCAGAGAGGAAGCAGCAATGGAGGAAAGGTAAAAAATTTGCCAGGTTTTTCTAAAGCAGTGGCCGCTTGCATCGATGATGAACGGTCTGAATTTTACGGCGGTGAAAGCAGCCCATTTCGGAAGTAGCGGTAAGTGGTTTTGATGGCTTGAAAAATTCAAAGATTGCAATAGAAGAAGGAGTGGCGACGGCTTGTTCAACAGTAGAATATGGGTTTAGCAGCCTTGACGATGGTCGGAGCGTTGTGGTGCGACATCAAGGCAGGCGGCGACCGACTGAAAGTGATGATGGTGGAGAGTGCGGCATATTTTTCGACGGTCTCGATGTGAAGAAAATCACATGGTACAGGGTCTGTCCAGAAATGAGGAAGAGAAAAATGGGAGAAAGGAGGAAAATGTGGAAGGGTTGGTATGTAAATCAAAGAGATTTCTTCCTATGAACCTTTCAAAACCCAAAGGAGTGTCTTTAAGTGCAAAAGAAGGGAAATATTTGCTCTTTGGACATGAGAAACCGGTTGTGTTGGGGGAGGGAGATTGAAAATCGCAGGTTTGAAAGAAAAATTGGCGAAAGGCTTTTCTCGAGGTTTGTTAGGCTTCTTCAATTCATCCAATTGGGCTCGGGTTTTTGGCTCGTTTTACGGTGATAATCCACATCGAAGGGGTAATTGCCCCAGGCTATGGTAAGATGGGGAGAGAGAAGGCCCTTTTGACATATATAGCTTTTCTTACAGATTATGGGCCATATTGTATGTGGGGGGTAATTGTTGACATTAAAAATAATTTTTTAGCCAAAATGGTAGTGGAATGGGCCGAATAGATACCAATGAAACCCAAAATCGGTGAGTGACCTAATCAAAGTAAATCCCTAAGCCAATGAGGATCTATTATTATGAAAAGGTCCGAGACATTGAAATTCAAAAAAAAATCAAAAATTTGCGTGAGAGAATATTTGGGGCTTTGTGAAAGGCAAAGAAACATGGAAGACATTTTCTCCAAGTCAGGACATGGTAGAGGACGTGGGCATTTATTTACTTGAAGTGGTGGAAAATTGCTTGAGAATGAAGACTGTAGTGAGACATGGACAACCAGAAAGTAGGTTAGTGCGATTCTTTCCAATCTTATAAAGTTGAACTACTTTCGAGAGATCGATTTTTGAACACTAAAAACCAAGCAAGAGCATTTCAACATTTCTCTTATTTTTCTACAAGCAACAATCGTCTTTTCCAAATTCATAGTTCAATTTTATATGTTTTTTCTTTCCAAGTATTTTGTTACTTCAAAGCTTTCTTGCTTTAGCATTTGATTTTCAGTCCAATTATATAATGAAATCTACTATTTTCAAGTTAGTCCGTTAAATTTCCTCTTAACTTTCAATTCAGTTTATGCGATCTAATTTTCCAACGTATTTTAGTTAGAATCTGAAGGAATACAAGGGAATAAGGATCAATTTAGCCGTATTGGCGGGAAGTTAGATTTTGGCACAGTTTTAGTTTGGAAAGACTATAATTTCCTTGCATGTCTACACATTCACCAATTTATGTGCTTTTTGTATGTTTTGGTGAATTCCACTAGAAAATCCACTAAACAACTAGATACAGCTTTTTTTTTATCTGCTCTTATTAAAATAACAAAATTTTCTTTTTTATCCTTCTCTCTATCTACGTTCACTTAATTTATAGGATTATATATATATATAAATAATTTATAAATTATATAAAATAATATGATTTTTATGGTTATAACTTTATTTATATTATATTCATACAATAATATAAAATTATAAAAAGTTTTTGAAAGCGAAGTATAAAAGTTTATAACCATAAATATTTTAATTCCCACATGAAATAATATTTTATATTGTTAAATTTTATAATTTTCATATTATTTTTATTTATAAAATAAATTTTATAATTAAATTTATAAATTATATGAAATATTATAATTTTTGTATGGTTATAAATTATAAATTTTATTTATGGTCATATAAAAAATTTATCACCATAAAAAACGATATATGAAATAAATAATATTTTTGTGGTTATAAATAAATTTTTTTTTTTCATGGTTATAACCATAAATAATTTTTTTATTCATGAAATAAGAAATAACCATAAAGATGAAATTTATTTCTTAAATTTATAAATAATTTTACAAAATAATATAAAAATTCTAAATTATTAACATAAAATTTATACAATTTATGAAATAATATTATTTATGGTTAATAAGATTTATTTTTGTGGTTATAAATTTTCTGTTCATATTTTTATTTTTGTCTTTTTTTTTTCTATATATATATACATGTATTTTTTTTGGAAAAATCATGTCCATATATATAAATTAACTTTCAATCCGCTACTTCTAATAAGCTATTTTACTCTGTAATAATTTATAATCAGCTACTAGCTCCCAACTATCAACTACTAGTTTCAGTTAACAGTTATAGCTACTAACACCAACTATCAGCTATCAGCTACCAGAAATTAGCTATCAACTAAACCAAACAAGCCCTTTACTTTTATTATTATTCAAAGTGGGATGGAAAAGCTTTAACTAAGTGGTAAAGGGGCGGGAAAGGGTTACGGGAGATCCCAATTTCGAATCATTATAAAGATATAGTATTATAACATAATATACAAAATGAATAAAAGTAAAAAAGAAAAAAAAAGTGAAATCAACCAAGTAAACTAAGAAAAAAAATTATATTTATTGACAAAACTATTTTATGTGTTTCTACTGGATTTTGGTCTAGAATATACAAAAGCATGAGAATTGGTGAGTGCGCGGGCATGCAAGGAAATTATAGTATTTTCAAATTGAAACGATGCTAAATTTAACATCTGCTCAAGCAAAAAATTGATTCCCTAGTTCCCTTAACAATTCCCTAGAGTCTAAGTGGAAAATGCTTTGAAATTTGGAATGTAGAGAAAAAAGTATGAACAAGTTGAAAAAGTAGTAAATTTCATTATAGAATCTGACTGGAAATGAATCTGACTGGAAATGGAATTGATGAAGCATGAAAGCCTTGAAAACAAATACTTGGAAATAAAATAAGCTTGAAATCTGGAAATATTGCTAATGAACTTGTAGAAATTATAAGAAAATGTTGAAATGCTCTATTGAGTGTTGGTTGATGATTGATTGGCCGGACTTTGCTTTGAAGTTGAATCTTCATTTTATAGGCATTCTGAATAATTGTTCCAACCCACCTTCTCCAATAACTGGTCATGTATCCACTACAGTCTTGTTCTCAAAGTCATTTATCCACTAAAAACTTGTTCTCCAAGTCATTTATCCACTTACAACAACTGCTCATGTTCTGCCATTCATGACTTGGGTTGGAGAAAAAGTCTCCTCCACTTGCTTTTGAGACAAAGTCTCACCATTTTGAGCTGGCCACTTTGACAAATTGAAAAGTTCCATAAATGTCCTTGGACCCTTTCATGGGCATCAATCATGGACTTGGGCTTTCTTGGATTGGGTTGGGTTGGTTTGGGCTTGATATATCCATTTGGCCTATTCCACCATCCTTTGGGCTGAATAATTATTCAAATACCATTTGGGCCCAAAAATTCATTTTTAGTGTAAACAATTGCCCTCCGCATACAATATGGCCCATGGGCTATGTTTGTATGAAAAAACTTATATAAGTCAAAGACTTTCTTCTCTCTTTTCTCATCATTCTACCATGAGGCCCAAAGTGCAACTTACCCCTTTGGATGTGGATTACCAACGGAAAGAACTAGCCAAAACCCAAGCTCTGTTAGATGAGTTGAAAAAGCCCAATGTAATAACTCGAGAAAAACCTCCATGATTTTTGTTTCAAACTGCTGACTTTTGATCTTCTCTTCCCAATTCCTTCCATATCCTGCAGACTCACTTTGGGTTTGGCAAGTTCATAGGAAAAAAATCCCTTTGGTTTACGTACAGGACCTTCCATGTTCTCCTCTCCACATTTTTCTTCTTTCTCTTCATCCTCAAACCCATTGTTGGCCGAAAATTCCTGCCTTGTTGGTGAAGATATTCTTCTTCACTTGAGCGACCAGCTGCCTATGCTTCGGGCGACATCAAGCTCCTCAAGCCAGAGCATCAGGATGGCAATGTTTAGGCCTCGTCGGGGCAGCGGTCAGCCTCATCAATCCTCCTTCTACTTGGGATTCTGATTTGTTTCAATCATACTTGCAATCAGCTTTGCTTTTGCCTTGCAGTGAGTCGATTTGTCCCTTTTTGTTGAAGTGATTTGCAATGAATGTTCCATATGATCTCTAATCCCATAATCCAAGAAAGTTTTCCTAAATTTTCAAAAACTAGGAAGTCTTTTTAGTTTTTTACAAAAAAAAAATAAAGAAAGACCATTTTCATTGTTTTTAGAACTCTAAAACCCTTGTTCTCCAACAAAAAAAAAATAAAAAATCAAGAGACGCTTTTTCATTTTTTTTGAACTCTAAAACCCTTGTTCTTCACGAGAAGTCTTTAAAAAACCAGGAAATACTCTTTTCATTTTTTTAGAACTCCAAATCCTTTGTTCTTCAACGAAAAAGTCTTTAAAAAACTAGGAAATATTCTTTTCATTTTTTTAGAACTCCAAATCCTTTGTTCTTCAACGAAAAAGTCTTTGAAAAATCAAGAAAGATCTCTTTTGTTTTTTAGAACTCCTAAATCATTGTTCTCCTTTGAAAAAATCAAAAAAAATGGGAAAGACCTTTTTCATTTTTAGAACTCTAAAACCTTGTTCTTATTGAAAAGTCTTTAAAAAACCGGGAAAGACCCTTTTTCATTTTTAGAACTCAAAGCCTTGCCATTCTTCAGCGAAAAATCTTTGAAAAATCAAGCGATTCTTGTTCTTACGAATCTTTCCTTCTTTATATGTAGATCTTGGTCTCTCTGTAACTCGATCTTTTCGCGCCCATATACGGCTGGAGCATATGAGGTAAACTTCTCAACATTTTATTTGATGGACTTGAGAAGATATTTCTTTTTGGAGAATACAGGTTGAGCCATGTATGTTTTGAAGATAATTTTCATATATCTTCTCAACATATTTCTGGAGCTTCAAAATTTCTATGGCAGTGTTGTTTGCCATTTGAAAATTTTGAGAAGAATTCCGTCAACATCTTTATTGTTTCATCCTCTAATTTCTTCTTGGTTTTCCATGTGCAGATTTTACTTCATTTCCTAACATGGCTGGACAATCTTCCTCAAGGTAAAGACATTTCCTTATAATTTCTCCAACAATCTTCATTCTTCTCTTTTACCCTTGGCTTATTGATACTATTTTTCTGTGTTTTAGTGTACTGTTATCTCTTATTCTCTTGTTGGAATTTGGGATTGCTCATGCTATTAGAGATGTGGCTATTTTTGTTCCGGCTTTTCCTTTTCCTCTAACATCGCTATCAAAGATACTTTTTGGAAAAGAACTCCGAACTATGGCTCTATCAACCAAGTCATGGCCTAGGGCATCTAAGGATTAGATAACCTAGTTTGGAGGATAGACTAACTCCGAACTAAAGGCATTTCCTTATAATTTCTCCAACAATCTTCATTCTTCTCCTTTTTTATGACACCATATACTATTTTTTACGTGAGTATGCGTCATCTCTTCTATCTTGTTGGAATTTGGACTGCTCATGCTGTTGGAATGTGGCTATTTTTGTTTTGGCTTTCGCCTTTCTCCCAGCATTAGCCATCAGAGATACTTCTTGGAAACGAACTCCGAACTATGCCCCTACCAGACAAGTCATGGCCTAGGGCATCTGAGGATTGGATAACCTAGGTAGATAGACTATTTCCTCATTTCCAAGGACACTTGGAATCCTTTGATATTGCCTAATTCATTAAGCTTACCAAGGTGAGCATAACCCTAGATTTGGATTTGATGAGTACTGCCTTGAGGTTTTGGTCTAAGGATTTGAATTCATTTATTTCAGGTAAGCCTTCCATGGAGTATCTTCCCTTGGCAAGGGCCCTTGCCATTGGGCGGTCCTATGCTTTAGGTACCATTCTCTTGGCCTCCTTATACCAATCCATGGGCAAATATGTGAGTGAGCTACCTTACCAAAAGGTAGGAGGAGCCCTTTAGTTTGTACAAATTTGGCTCTTTGATTATTTCTCTGAGCTATTAGGTGTTGACTCTTTTCCCTTCATGTCTTTAGGTCTTAGTGCGGCTCAATACATTAGGACTATATCTTCAGACTCCCTTTCTTCTTTTTTCCTTAGCTTGGCAGACTGTTCTTTATCTCAACTATACCTAAATCCTGACACTATTTCCAGCCCAACTTGGCAGCAGATCTTGAATTCTTCCACCCCTTGCTAGATTTTAAATATTCATCAGCATTCCTCAGTACAATTTGTAGGATCTTGATCTCTAGGGGTTGTTATGCTTTTTCCCCTCAACTGTCTTCTTCTTCTACAGTTTTCTTACCTTACTTGCCTTGCTTATGGGCTCGCCAATTTGGATTTACTCAGTTTATCCCTTCATTCCCTTCCTTACCCTCAGGACCACCTACTGCAGCATTAGTAAAGCAACCGACTCAATCCTATTAGACTCCTACCTGTGGCCTGAAAACCATTATGCTATCAGATGTAGGATCCTTCTCCACCTGGTGGTTCCTTAGATTTGATGTTCTTATTAGCTCCTGCCATTCTTCCTCAAGTACATGAAATTTTATTCATTGTTTCTTGCATCCAGTTCTTTGACTTTCCCCTCGACCTCTAACTTTGCCTTGTGTTATACAGGTTTTACTTTCTTTTCTAACAAGCCCATTGCAAAATTGAAAAAGGGGTTAGGCAATCTAGGCCTCCTATTGCTAAACTAGCTATAATGAAGAATACCTCTTCAAAAATCAAGCGAAGATCTCATAGGTCAGCTTCCAAGCTTGAATTTTCTAACACATAAGACAATCCTATAGAGATTGAAGAAGTGAAGAGGAAGTATCAATGCACAGAGAAGAGATAGTCTTTACCGATGAATCCAAAAAGCAAGGTAGTTTAGCTACAGCAGGGGGAGAGTCATTACTGATCTTTTAGAATCAAAAAGATGGTCATTTTCAAAGCCCCAGTCGAGGGCTCCATTGGAAAACTCCTCCAACTCTTTTACTTTCCTTAGACACTTTACCTCTAGTTTCCCTTATATTTATCCATTTTATTTTGAACACCTTTAACCGCAGTCTCTCCTTGATACACTTGCATCTTAGACGAGGAAGCGGAGTTCCTTCCTTGGATCTTTCCTTTATGGACTAAGGCCTCTCTGTTTGAGCCATGGGACCTCTTGCAACGGATGTAGTTGTTGCCCTCTCCATTATTAGCCATCTGTTGAGCTTTGACCTTTTCTCCCTATCCATTATCCAAAAAGATGCCTTTCATGCGGCTATGGCGAGTGTCTGATCGACATCTTTGATCGAAATTTGAAATTTTCCTTTATGGGTTACACTGCGGGTGCTCTAAGGTATTTTCTTCCATTGAGCATGTAGTAAAGGAGATGCTCAAGTGATACTAAGTTGGAGAAATTGAGGAGAAAAGTCACAAATTGTAGACAGTCCGAATTTATCTGGCCCGACCCCGGGGCATCCGGAAGATTGGAGAATGGCCCAGAGTATCATTACTCAGAAAACAGAATCATCTTTATTAAATGTTGAAGAAATAGAGCGAAGCTTAAGTTATTTCTCTGATCTGTGAGTGAGATTCTTCCCCAAGGCCTAAAGCACCAACAAAAGACCTTCTTGGTGATTTTCTATTCTCATAGATAAAGACTAAGTTTGGTATCCCAATTCGCGGCAGATTGACTATTCCGTGCGGAGTTGGAATCACTTTGAGATCTTTGATTTTTTTACAGGGTATCTCCCACTATTTCAGACAAGGTTAATGATTTTGACATGACCCTTGACCTTATCATGCCAGTTCATATCTTTTTTCTTAGTGGCCAAAAGACAACCATTGCTTGAGAACTTGCTCTTGAGGTACTTGATTTTTTGTGCTTGGATTGTTGATGGAAATTCACTTGACATTGCATAGGCGCACTCACAAGCATAACATTGCATTAGTGGTGGTGGCTCTGGGCTGCTGGATGTGATGAACTTGTGTGTACTGCTTAGGGATTCACTAAACACTAGCACACGTGCAATTCTGACCATGACCTTGCATTGATGGACCAAGGTGCTCTAAGCTCACTGGAAGTGCTTGCTTAATAATATATGAGTGATATCTTTGCATCCTATCGAGTCACTTTCTGGAAGTGTGGAAATAATTATTTAAAAGCCTGCTATTTATATATATATATATATATATATATATATATATATATATATATATATATATATAACATATATATACTCTTCTGCTCTATATACTATATAGCCTTCAGAATGCGATCTAGAGTTTGCATGAATGAAGAGAATATATGTTTCTATCCTAGTTTTTGGAGTCAAGCAAGAAACATTAATACAATTCTAAAGCATGTAAGTTCTTTAACAGAGCGATTCGATATATATATATATATATATATATATATATATATATATATATTATTTGTTACGTATTTAGCTATGTGACTATAAAGCTGCTTTGTCTGTGTACATGATCCCTTCCTTTCATCGTGGCCGGCCAATAGTTGCGTGTGACCAGCTTTATCTTGTTGCGGCGAGATAACTATCTTCACTTGACTGAGACGAGCATCTTTTCCATGGCGAACAGCGTCGCGGCGTGGCTGACAGCGAATGGTCCTTCAAATCGATTTTTCTTCGCCAGCGGCGAACCGCGGCTTTGTTTGTAGCGGCGTCTTCGCCCATGATGACGGTAGCTTTGTTGTAGCCAGCGTCTTCGCGCGGCGACATCTTCTTCGTCCGTGGTGAATCTGAACTGGATTTTTCATCCCGACACTGATCGCGCGGCAACAGCTGTGTGGCGAGAGAAGACCAGCTTTGCCATTGCGGTGAACACAGGGCCCCGGTTTTCATCCGACTTCCTCGCCGTCGCGGCGAAACAGCCTTCAGTGGCGAACCTCTTCACCATGGAAAGCGACTTCTTAAATGGTGAAGGCGGAACTTCAATTTCTTCTTGGCTTTTCTATTTTTCCCATTACCTAGAGGAATAACATCATAGTGTAATGAGTAAACAAAGTCAGATTCTTTAAAATCTGCATTTGAATAACCTTAGTGGCTATAATGCTTTCTTATAATTCATCGCAAGGGCTTATTTCTCAAGATGAGTTGTGATGCCCTCTTCGAACTTGTCTAGGTGCTCTGTTTAAGGAAATATGTGTATCAAGTGGCCTAAAGGGCTGCCATACACTCTTCGGATGTTTTCTCTTCTATTTCCCGATCTTGATGTGATCGAGAAGTCTTTAACTAAAGTGTTGGGATCTTGAAGGGTTTGTGTTTGGGGTGCCGTGGCGGGCTAAAATTTCACCTCAAATCCTATCTTGGAACTACGGCATATATGTTTTATCGTGACCTTACTTTCATGTGGGACCTATCAAGGAGGGCAGAACATGGAGAAATCAGTGATCAGTGGAATGCAATGGCTAGTACTTATCACTAAGTCATCCCATGTTATCGAGTTTTAAAAGTGGTGGGAACCGGAGAATTGATAGCACAGCAGCCCATTTGTAAGGAAAAACTATTTAGGATCAATAGAGGTCATAAAACTACTTTAACCTTCTATTAAGATCACATGTTACTTCAGGTTGAGTGGTCATGGGACCTACTTTATTTATTTATTCATAAAACAATTGGAAGGAACAAAGTATGACATTAAGAGATTACAAAAGTTTGAGCAGTGGTGGCTGGAGCATGTTTTTATCACTTTGTCTTCTTCAGAATAGTTTAAATTCATAAATGAGTGATAGGGGCTATTTTTGCTTTGTTATTCCTTCATTCCGATCTTGGTTTTTCTTGGTATCACATTTCCCACATTGTGAGAAAGTATTTCTTTAGGTACTTTCCATTAATGAACATTTTATTGTGAAACTCTCATACAAGGAGCGATGGCGATTAGGCATTTAAGGTGATACTTGTTGAACCTTGAATGATCCTTCCCAATTAGGAGACCATTTCCCTAATTCTTTGTCTTTAGCACCGATGGGCACCACCACCTTCCAAACGAGCTCCCCTTCTTCAAAATTATTTCTTCTAACTTGGCCACCTTCTTTTTCTGGATCATGACAGTGTAGTGCGCACCTATCTTTTTCCCATCAATGCCTCGAGTTCCATCATCATGACCTCGCTATGTTGTGAAGTTGAATCCATTTATGCGGATACTCTTAGAAGGAACTACCACCTCGTTGAAACACTGCATCCTATCATATGTTTAGAAGGACTTACCCTTAAGATGTCTTTCAAAGATTATAGCCGTAAGATCTGAAGAATAAAAATTCTATGCGATCTAAAGTTGTCTAACATCTTCTCTAGGATGTTTATCAATAGCTTATTGGAAGCTTCTGCCTGCCCATTTTCTTAAACATGATGAATTGAGTATGATGAGTTGTGAATGCCTGAGTCCTTGTGAAATAGAACCGCATCCCAAATAAACATGGTGCCTTGATGGTTGTAATGGATTGAGGAATTCGAAACCTGCGAATGATCTATTTCTTGATGAATTGGACGCATCTTTTTATATACGCTGCGGTATTTTCTTCCCATTTTGTGAGAAGTAAATCACGTGAAACTAGAATAAAGTTGTGTCCATACCCGATGAAGCTGGGTAAATTTGCCAGTTACTTCCATGGCCCATCCTTTGAAGGCCATGGTTTCTAGCAAGTGGAGTTCTGGCGGGGTATCCTTTGTATGCTACCATATTTTGTCGGGTTGTTGTGACCATGAATGGTGTTACGTCGCGGGATGTTGGCCAAACCAGCCATGTCTCTTAATAAGTCATTGCATTTTATCTACAAACATTAGACTCTTACAAGCCCCTTCATGAACTTGCTTCATCACTTCCATAATGTCTGCAGGAAGGATGGGCCGCCGGTGGCTTATCAAGCCCACTTCTGCCTGTTCCACACAAATTGGGATGTAGAGTGTGGTCAAAGCTGCATAGCAGGAACCTTCACGTAGGATCTTCTAAATACTGTATGATGATGGTCTCAGTCATATAAACATTTGCATCTTGTATTAACGACTTCTAATTTGATTCCCATACCATAGGTGGGGGCGATTTTCTTTCCTATCACAATGAGCATATGAGTCAATTCTTCGCTCAATTTTCACACCTGAGGCTACTTGTGCTAGCTCTGTCACCTCACAATTATAATCCCACTGGGCACATATTTAGAAATCACTGAGTAAATAATCTAACAATTCAAAGTGGAGACGGTATAATAAAGACCATTGGCTGTTTGTTTGTTTATATTCTCACATTGGTTGTGAGTACTAATTGAGAGTCCTATCTGTGCTTTTTATATGCTCCAAGTATCAGTCTAAAGCCAATCACTAAAGCCTTTTATTCAACTTGATTGTTGGTGAACTTGAAGGCTAAGTTGAAGGATAGGGTAGTCTTTATCCCTTTTGGTGAAATGATTATTACTATCCCAGCTCTAGCGGATTTCTCTGTGCTAGAGCCATCAAACTTAAGAATCCATGGCTGCCTTTCTACTTCATATATCCCTAATTTGTCTTTATGGTTGGTTTCTAATGAAGGATGATCATCGAGAATTGGCTGAAGCTTGCCCGATAGTGATTTATGTGGAAATAGACCAAGGTGAACTCTGAAAAAGCAAGGGACCATTTGCCTATTCGTTAAGTGATTAAGGGTCAGCTTAGCATGTATTTCATCAATTCGATTTAAGAGACCACATACACTTGAGACTTAATCAAGTAATGTCTCAATTTTGTACATGCAAACTATAAGGCCAAACATAACTTCTCAATGGGTGTATACCTTGTCTCTGTTAAATTTTGGACTCTATGGAAATAATAACAAGCTTTTATGGCCTTTGTAGCATTATTTTATGTGCTAGAAATATCTATAGACTCTTTTGCGGGTTGAGTGAATGAGTTTGAATGGCTGACCCTTCAATGGTGGCATTAAGCAGAGGGGTTTAGGAGTAACCTTTGAGGTTCATCAGAAATATCTCAGTGTGTTTTTCTCCATTTTTAAACTCTTTACTTCAACAAGCAGTTAGGTCAGAGAATACCTTAATCTTCCCAGATTAGAGATGAACCTCCTTAAATAGTTCACTTGACCTAAGAACTTATGAAGTTCTTTCTTATTTTGAGGAGCCTTAGCCGAAATGATGGCCTTGGCTTTATTTTGATTGACTTCCACTCCTCTTTGGTGAACCGAGGAAACCTTAAGAATTGAAACCAGACTCAAAGCATTTTGAGTGGATTGGAACAATTGTTACAAGTCTTATCTTTGAAACTTTTCCTTAAATGATTCACATATTCTGTGGCCTTCTTAGATTTAACCACAATATGTTGAATTATGTCTCAATTTGGCCTAACATATCATGAAAGATGGCATTCATAGCCCTTTGGTAAGTTGCACTAGCGTTCTTCAAACCAAAGGGCTTGACCAGCCATTCAAACATTTTTTAAAGGCATTTTGAAGGCGGAGTCTTGAATATATCATCCAACTGACTATTAAATTTGGTTATACGGAAGAATAAAGTCATCAGAGGACAATAATTCATTATTTGTAGTAGAATTAACTAACATGTCAGAAATAGGCATTACATATATGTCTTTTGGAGTGGCAGCATTTAAATCCCTGAAGTATACACAAAACCTAAGTTTCTTATTCTTTTTCATCACAGGGACAATATTTGCTAACCACTTGCACATACCTTGTAGGTTTGATGAATTTAGCCTTCACAAGCTTCTTAATCTTTTCTTTCACCTTAAACTCTACCTCAGCTGAAACACATCCAATCCACGGCATCTCATAGTAATTTCAATAAATGGTCTAAATTCTGTGGTATTTGCAATAATCCCACTTCTTTGAATTAGGAAAGGTAGAAGGAACTGTCCTTGGGTAATCATCGGCTTTTCCATAATGCTAAGGTTCACTTCCTCCATAGGGTCATGATCTTGAGGTTACATGTATTCGTACTTAGGAGAGGCTTGCTCCAAATCCTCCATTTGTATTTTTTCATTTTCTTCATATGTATCCTCTTCAAATATTATCTCAGCCCCATAGGTATTCTGGAGGTGCTCTTCTTCAACCATTTCCACAGTCTGCTGTAATTTCATTTTGAATGCTTAATTCTGACTCACGCGCTGTTTACTTCTTAGTAATCGGTCCTCATCGATCCTTGATGATTAGGCCACTCATCATTTATAAGGCCTGATTGTAATCCTGCCCAAGGAGTTTTATCGCATAAGTCAATTTCCACAGATTCCTTTGAGTCCATGTATGCTTTTCTTGGGATCCTATCTTTCCTCCTGCTAGTGAACTTGATATGATCGAATTCTTGATCATAATACTTGGCTTCCATAGAGCCTGTTGTGACACCCCCAACTCGGCACCCGGTGTCAAGAGAGGGTGTCACCTTTTTTTTTTACTATAAACTTGTTCATTCATATAAACATTTAACTTGAAATATATTCCTCAGAAAGCAAAGGATTACAAATATATTCAAACCCATAAATGGGAGTGTTCAAATATATAAAACTCTACATTGTTTACAAAAACAAACACATATACAAAATAGACCATAGAGGTTTTCGTGGGCACCTATCAGGTCGACTCCTTTATCATGATGGATTGTCCGGGCTTCTAGTTCCTTCTTCTGTACCTACACGGATGAAACACTCGTGCTAAGCTTATAGCTTAGTGGGAATAAATACCATGGATCTAATTCCTAATAAGGATCATCATCTCACTTTAAACACATGCATATACATTTAACACATCATATACTTATACCCATGCTTATGCATATTTACATGTAATTTACACATGCTTATATATATTTATATTTACTTATCATTATTCATATACATTTCATTTCTTGTTCTTATCACAAGATAATTTGTCATCACATAGCAAGGCTATGCTTCTCATATCATGTCATATAATGTCATTTATCATTTAAATTCATTTGCATATTCTTATTACTCGCTTTTGTGTTTCATGCCTGCAAATACCTTAGAAGTGGATATGGGAAATAACTGAATGTACCAGAAGGTACTATCACTATACGATGTCTCTATCTCAGAGGACCCAACAAGGCCGCTTATAATGATCCAAACGTAACGGCGGCCATCGACCCAAACAAGGCCTCTGATATCTATAAACTCGTATCCTACAAGAACTCAGATCCCCAGGCATGCATATCTATCCAACTTGTTTGGTCATAAGCGCACAATCACTTTATTATGTTTTCTCAACAATCTTTCAAATATCAAAAAGAATCATATACATGAATAACTATTGATATCATGTATACTTATGAGATATTCATTATCAAATAATCTCTTATAAGCATTTAACTGTACTTTTTCATATAACAAAATTATACGTGTATTCTCTTTAGCTTTCATAACACATGTTATCATGATCATATTACTATGATGCATTATTTCATATAACAATACAATTATATAACCTTTATACCCTCAGCTTCCTAACCAATTTTGCCTAAACAGTTCTAGGCAGCCCCAAGTCCATTTTCGACTACAATTTTGACCCCAGAAACGGGATTTAGAGAAAGGATTCTCAACCTCAATATACCCCTATGTCTTAAGTTTCTTATGGTTCAAACATCATGTAATTTGGACTTTTAAGTTGGTAGATATGATCTAAACATTCAGAATTGCTTATGGACAATTTCCAGGAACAGAATCTGGAATTGTGTCATATGGGAATGATAGAGATATAATTTGACCATAATTTCTTCATGAAAGTTTTTCTCCCAGATGTCTAGTTTGTACAAAAATTTTAATCACCTCATTTGGACCAGTGTAACTCAAGTTATGATTTAAACAACCGGAATTTTACCCGCTTTAGGGACTGCTATGAGACGCATTTCGTGTGGACATAATTGTTCACTTACTTTGACGAATTTCTGGGTCTAATGGGGTCCAAATTTGGATATACTTATTTTAGGAAGATTTATTCTTATAGAAGTCTAGTTTACCTAGAAATTTGAATCAATTTGAATGAGTGAAACTCAACTTATGGCCTAAATACCAAACTGCATCGTATCTGACCCGAAATACTCTCACTCGACGAAGACTTTTCTGATCTAATGGAGTCCAAATTTGGATACACTTATTTTAGGGAGATTTGTTCTCCTAGACGTCTAGTTAACCCAGAATTTTGAATCACTCAATTTGGATGAGTGATGGACAAGGTATGTCCAAAATAAAAACATGGGTTAAAAAAAACGGAGAGCATCTCCCCTAAAACCCAACATTTTCTCTATACAAATTTTTCCTCCATAGAGGACCACAACCAAACCAAACAACCATTCCATCAAATATCCATACCTTAAAGATTTATTCCAAACAAGGATTCTACACAAAAAGAGGTAACCTAAACCTCCAAACAAGTATCCATACATTCCATACACAATTCCATACTAAAATTCCATACCTTAATCTCCTTCTTCTTCTTCTCTTTCTTTTCTCTTCTCTTCTCCTCTCCTCTCTTCTCTTCTGGTTTGCCTTAGCCAAGACAAAGCCAAAAAGAAAAAATGACATATTTCTGAGGCTTGTTTGTCTAATACCCCTTTTTGGGTCAAGGTTTCCAATTTTGCTATTGGTCCTCAATTCCTTCTATTTGCAAACCAACTTATCTATATTTCCTTTCAACAAATCATCTTTCCTCATGTCTTTGGGTCCTTAATTGAAATTTACCAATTTACCTTTTAACTCAGATAATTTCTCGGATTTTTACTTAATTTATTTTTAGCATTATTTTTATTCCAAAAATATACATTTACTTATTATACCCAAAACATCGTTATAAAAAATGTTTGTGGTATAATTTGGGGTGTTACACCGTAGCTTTCTACCATGAAGGTGCTACTATCTGCCCGGGCATCACTCCACTTCATTACCTTTCCAAAATAGTAAGAACTGTTGAAGAGAGAACGACATAGACCAGTTGGCATGAATCCAATCCCTCTATAACAAAATGTTGTAATTTGCAGTAGAGTCTATCACAAAAAAGGTAGATATTGTAGTTTTGCTACCAATGATGATATCTATAGGTAGTATCCCTAAGGTCTTGGATACTTCTCTAGCAAAGGTAGATACAACCACCTCTGTTTCTATCAGATCATTAATGCTCCTTCCTAGAGCTCTCAGCATTCTCAATGACATTACATTTACCGTTGATCCATTATTTATTAATACCTTGGATACCGATCTGCCATTGAGATGGGCTCTAACATACAAAGGCTTTATATGCCTCGTCATTTCCATAGAGGGTTTCTCAAGTATCACCTTCTGAGATCTGCATTCTTCAAAGGATTCTATGGTAACTCCACTCGTGGCCCACATCTTCCTCTATGGTCAGGTGCTTCCCTTCTACCTCTACTAGGTCTTCCTCTTTTTTTTTTTTTACTTGAAAATAGTTGGCAATGTTAGACAAACAGTAGAAAATTTCAAACAAATAGGGATTTCACCTATCATTAAGGCCTCATCACTTCATCTACATTCCTCATTGACTCTATATCCTTAATAGCTTTCCTCCCAAACTTTGTTTTTCCCAAGCTAGGAACCATTCCTTCCTTCACTTTCTCTAACTACATGGAATCTTCCTTTTGGATTTCCACAGGTACATCAATGAGTTTCCTTCTATCAGCTGCTCTTTGCCTCTACATCCTCCTCTTTTGGGTCCTAGACAGCCTTTGGGGAAATTTTTTGTGTTGTACCACATGCCACCTTGACCAGGAGAAACCACAGGAGGAATGATACACTTCATAGGATTTTCCTTCTTTGCAACCTCCTCCCTTGGATAACTGGGTCTACCTATTATAAAAACAAGTCTAGTTAGGAGAAGACGCCTTTCCCCCCGCTAGATTCCTTTAAAGGAAGCTGTTTTGGTAATCTTCTTTAAGTGAAAAGAATCTACCTCTTCGAGAAGTGAGGTTGTCCCTGGTGAACTTCATTCTGTACCTTGGAGAAATGGGTCCACCTTTTGGAAACATAGGCTTGAGGGGATAAACATGTCTTTCCCCTGCCTTTTTCCTTAGAGGATTGACTTTCCCTGTAATCTTACCATTTACAGGAGAACTTATCCCTTGGGGAAAAAGCTCTTTTTCTTGCGGTTCATTCTCTAAGCTTGCCTGCATCATTCTCTCTATTCTCCCTTGAGGAAATGAACCTACCCCATGGAGGAGTGGGCCTTTCTACAACCTTTTCCTCTAGGAGGAATGAATTCTTTTGAGGAATTCGTCTTGCCTTTTGGTGAAAGTTTCCTTTTCTTGGAGAATTGGTTATGCTGCTTTGTTCCCTACTATATCCCCTTCACTGAATTTCTCCCTGATGAAGGATCTATACAAACTGCAGCCCATTCCTTTTTCAACCTATAAATACGAATCGGATAATATTTAGAGACCCATACCTTTCTTGGAGAGTTTTCCCGCCTTCTTGGATTCTATCAATGCTCTTAGATTGAAGCTAGTAGTGTTGACTGAGGCTACTGGTGGGAAAGGATCCTTATCGATTGTCAGTCTTTTTTTTATCAGGGAACTTGAGTATCCCTTTGTTGATCCTATTCTGTATGACATTTTTGAAACCCCAACATGCATTAGTAGTATGGTTCCATGAATTGTGGTACTTACAGTAAGCCTTTCTCCTTAGTTCATCCTTGTTGGGGATTCGGTGATCCTTCAGCAAGAAATCAAATATTTCCTTAGTCTTCGCTACCTCAAAAGTATATTGGACTTATGTATCAACAATTTGTTCCTTCTTCCACACATCAGGTATCTTTTCTACTAAAAGAGGACAAGTAAATGTCCGTGTAGTAGATATATCTGCCACTGCCACCTCCTGGTTCACCTCTTGACAATAGGTTCCCTTGGACTTCTTCCTCTAGTAACTTTCTTCCTTAAGCAGATCTTCATATTCTGTCACCTTAGGTGCAAGTTCTTAAAAATCTCTAAATTCCATACCTTGGAATTTCATCCTCAACTCAATGTCCAAACCTCTTTAGGCCATTTTCACGTACTCTGTCTCTAGAAGATGGATCTTGCACCTGTTTCTCATCTTCTTGAAACAGGAGATAAAAAAATCAACGATCTCCCTATTTCTTAGACAGTTCTACGATGAACACTTCAGGCTCAACCTTAAAGAAGTGAGTGTGGAACTGCCTTTCCATTTCCTGCTAACTTTGTATGGAGTTCGTTGGTAATGTTGTATATCAAGTGAATGTTGCCCCTGTCAAAGAGTAAGGAAACAGTCTAAGCTTGAAATGATAGAAATTCTCATAGTTAGCCAACTCCCCACATTGAACAGTGAATCTAACAACATGTTCCTAGGTGGATTGGCCATCTTCTCCATAGAACAAGGAGAAATCAGGGATCCTGTACCCCCTTGGGTAGGGGTTTTCCTTATCGATCATCTCTGGATAACGTTTATAGAACTCTGGGCGACCAATTTGCCTGAGGCATGGCCCATATAATTTCTTTACCACCTCTTTGATTGCCCTCAAATCTGGTACTGCAACTGGTTACACAAAAGGCTTCTAAGGAACTTGTTGAACTTGGTGTGGAACTTGTTGTCCCTAGTTCCCATTTACTTCTACAGGTGGCTACATGATGCTCCCCGGGCCTCCATTGAAAGAAAAGCCTCCTTCATATACTCCAAGTTGTGTAATTGGATTAGTCTGAGCAAAAGTCCTCTGAGGCGCTGTGGTTTTGGCTGCATTAGGTCTTTCCCCTACTACGTTCTCCAGAGTACCCCCCTCTCTCCTATGGAGAGGAAGGTATCTAACCTCTATCTACATAAGTGAGAGGTGAAATTCACCAGCTCCTTATAGGTTATCAGAATACTACCCCCTGAGTTCATTAGAAAATTGTCTTTCAAGCTTAGAAAGAACTTTCGCTTGCCAGCTCTCTCTTCTAAGGTTCTCCTGTGTTGATTAAGATTGTCATTTCATTTATTCCATAAAGGTAGTCATGATCACTCGTTGGCTCTTTAATTCTTGTATGAAAGCTTGAAATTCATTAGAATTAAGAGAGAAAATAATAGGCACATCCACATTACCTGCACCTCTTCCTTCCACTTGTTCAATTGGGTTGTTGGATGGATTCCCCTACTGTTGCACTAGAGAATTCATCGGTTCTCTATCTGTTCCACCAAGGCTAAACTCTTCCTTCCTGTGCTGCTTTTGCAGCATCAGATCCTAAGTTCGGAGACTCTATAGTTGTCTTAATCCTCAATTTTGGTGGCATTCTTCAACAAATCGTGTGTCCCGCCGTGGAATATGCAAAACTAAACATACAAAACAAAAAGATGTATTGATGTTTCACAAAGATGTGTCCCACCGGGTGTGCCAAAAATATGTTTATGCTGGATTTTGGTCTAGAACATAAAAAAGCACTGAATTGGGTGGAATTGGCATGCAAGCTGTGAAATTATAGTATTTCGAATCAAATGATGTTTAATCTAACTTCGCTTCAAGTGAAAATGGATTCCTAGTTCCATTGACGGCTCCCTAAAGTCTAAGCGAAAATTCCTTGAAAATTGGAATGTATTGAAACTGTAAAACTGCATTTAAAAAATCGAAAAGTAGTGAAATTTCATCAGAGACCCAACTACTTAAATGGAATTTCTAAATAATGAAAGCTTTGAAAACAAATACTTGGAAATAAAATAAGCTAGAAATCTGGAAATGTTGTCGATGAACTTGTAGAAACTATAAGCACTACTACAAAAGTGAAATCAATGACGTTTTATTTATGACGCTTGTAAAAAGCATCATTATTTATTCTTAAAACTAATAATCATTAACGCTCATATAATCTTGACATTTTGAAAGTGGAGACAATGACGCTTTTTTGTGTAATTAATTTTTTTTTTTTTTTTTATCATTGTACCTTGAATACCCAATAATGGAATTATTTTTTTATTAAAAACATCAACCCTCCCACGTTCAGACCCACAAGCCCCACATTTACTTCACGATACCCACACTCAAACCCTCATGTCTCTTTGTGTATCACTCTGCAAAATCCTAACCCTTACATTTGATTCTACTACTAGACCACAATGGCTCATATCACTAAATGGCTCGCTCGTGACGCCCAAATCCCGGTCCCATTGACCATCAAGCCAACTCATTTAATACCCGTCTCATATCATGAGACCCATACATGAGTAAAATGGCTACATTGGCCCATACATCCATACTCACTAAAATACATCAACTATATTGCCATAGTTCAAGAGTTCATACATCACTCTTTATACAAACATATATTAAGATTTAAATTTTAATACATGTTATACAAAAAGTATCTACCAAAGCCACATTTCGGCTTTCTTCTCAAAAGCAGCCTCTAGTGAGCGTCATCCTCCCGAACACTCCCTGTATTTGGAATAATGATCCCTCGACAGGGTGAGCAATGCCTAGTAGTGATAATCTCCTACATGGGTTACTCCCCACCTAAGTGCACATGTAATGGCAACCAAACACATTCAAGCAAATTCATGATCTTACTTGAATGCCCTGGCATGCCTAATCCCATGTCCGTCCGACTCCCTCACACATGCCTAAGCCAAATGAGAAAATACGCTTTCAAACAAAGGTTTTGTTCTCTAAAAACATACCACCGAAGTTTCTCGCAGAAATCTATCGGACAACCCTCCGAGGCAAATTTGTCGATAACCTCCAAAACAATTCATGGGCTCCTTCGACGTGAATTGTTGGATAATCTCCCAACCCAATTCTTCGGAAAATCTTCCATTGAAATTCCTTTCACAACCATTTTCCTTTTTGATTTCTTTCTTGTCATGCACTCACACCTATCGTTCTAGGGTGCCCTATGGGCATACGAAATATATTGTTATCAAACATCAGCTTGTTATGTTATCACATATATATATTAATTGACGACTAACTACATACATTTAATAATTATATCACATTATTGTGCACTGGCACTAATATCACTATTTCATTATTATTATTATTTATATTTTTATATAATACCAACATCATGAGAAGGAATGACTTAATTACTAATAATCCCAATAATAATTAAGCCATTCATTTCAAGCAATTTCATGCAAATAACACATGGACATTTTTGGTCCAATCATGCAAACCGGGACTATTTTTAACAGTCCCAAACTGAGCAGTGGGCTGTCCGTGGGCAGCCCTCTCACCTAGCATCGGTTCCACTTTGTGGAACCGAAATCCATGGCCATTTCCGGCCCAACAACACCTAAACCATAATTTATTGCATAAATTATAACACATGGACCAATAACAGTCCGTAATCAGTCCCGGGACTGCCCAAAACATGTCCTAAAAATTCCAACAATTCAGTCCCAAGTTTTGGGACCGACCAAACGGCCATTCACGGCCTCAAACACTCCAAATCATTAACAAGACTCTTAAACAAGGATTAAATCAAGTAGGAGAAAACCCCTACCTCCTAGAGTTGTCGAAACTCCACAAATCCGGTGCCCACGCATAGCCCTTGCCGCGTAAAACAACTTTGCTTCATGGCCTGACGCAAACCGACGGTCCAAAAGCAAGGAAATCTAGAGAGAAGTTACACTTTCTCTCTCTAAAAATCCATTCTCCTCCTCCAATGCACGTTCTAGCCCAAAAATGGAGAAGAGGAAGTTGTCTTCTCTTTTCATTTATTCCTTTTTGTCCTTATTGCCACATGTCAAGCCATCATTGGCTCATTTGGATTCTTATCCACTTAATCCACCCACTTTGAATTTTCTACCCAATTAGGAGATGTCACATGTCCATAAAAATTTCCACACTTACCGTTGACTCATTCTGCACCTGACATGTGGCACATTGTAAGCCACTCAAAATGTGCCAAGTGTCCCGCACTATGCTCGTTACCTCGAAAAACGTGCAAATTTCGACTGTCTCGGAAAAGAAATTTGACGTGGTAGCTAGATTTCGCGAGACGATTCCAACAGTGAAGTCCGTTTTGTCATCCGAGATCTAGAAAAATTCTGGATTTTGACCGAAATTAACATTTTTCCATTTTTTCGTAAAATTAGATTTTCTCGTAGTTTCACATCGCTTCTAAGTCATACCATCGATCACCTCCCTAACTTCGCTCGCTTCCAACTCTATGTGGTTGAAGACTGCAAAACTCCTTTATGTAAAAGGAAAGGAAAGTAGAATGGTCGATACTTGAAGATGTTGAACGTTGTCTTCAAAATAAGAAAAAGGGCATTTTGCAAAAATTGTGAATACAAAGTCGGTATTGTGGAATTTATTGTTGATGTTTTTCCTTCATTCTGGTTCACACACATGTCTCTGCTTTTTTGTGGTGGTTCTAATGGGTTGACCTCAAGAAACAATTTTTCTGGATATGGAGGACCAACGACGTCATTTGGTGACTGTTCTGAATGAGATCGTTCTTAGTTTAGTTGAAGCCCTTGCCAAAAGTAAGAGATACGTTTTTTTTCTTTCCTCTGCAATGATTTTACCTTCTCGTGGTTGATGTTTTTTTTTTTGTTTCTTTTGTCAGGGGAATCAGAATATGATATTGGGTTGTTGAATTAGCTGCTTTTTAGATTTTTTTTTTCTTTTTTTTGTTTCTTTAGACTGTTTCTGATAGGGGAAGGCACTCGTTTTTCTTCTTGAGGTTGAATATGAAGCTCTTGTTTTAATGGGTGTTAAAGTTTCAAACCACTACTAGTCATCTGAGTCTAAATTTTTGTTTCCATAGGGAAGGTTCAAGGAACTTTCCCAAAGTGAAACATTTTTTACTTTTGGGATTTCAAGTTTGAAGCTCTTGTTTTGATGGAAATCTGATATCAATATGTCGCTTTGGCTAGTTTTGCAAGCCAAGTTTCACTGTTCTTGGTTTCCATTTCTTTAATTGGGTCCTCTCTTTAAATTATTGATGGCAAGTTCTGAACTTTAGTCGAAAGGGAAATTCATAATTTTTACGTGAAGAATGAAAAAAAATGGTTTGATTCGAAAATCTTTGTTAGGTAGTAGGTCTTTTTTTAATAGAAAAAGAGAATTTTGGAAGAGATCTCTAATTTAATGCCTCTGTTTCATCTTCTTGTATGTTCTTGTTGTTGTTGTCAATAGTATATTAATGAAAACATGTTTAACTGATATTTAAAGCAAAACTTGTCTAATAAGAAAACAAGTTTTAAAATTTGAAAATTTTTCCCATCATTCAACATCCTTCTCCACTTTGGTTTTTGTCGCATTGGCCTCCAATATTTAATTTTTTCTTTGATGAATCCATTTTAGAGAATTTGTGTGACACTTTGGTATAGGTTTGGGTGTGAATTGTCCACACATATGTTTGAAGATTAAGGCTCCGTTTGGAACCCAAAAAAATATCGAGGAAATAAAATATAAAAAGCTAGCGAAAGGGAAATAAATTTTTTCCCTTGTTTGGTTATCCATGGAAAACACAAGGGAAAAAGATAAAAAATTCATTTTCCCTTGTTTGGTTATCCATGGAAAAATTGAGGAAAAATAAAAGAAAACTTTTTTAATATTGTGAACTATATAAAATTATTGATGTTTGGAAAATCAGCATTTTTCATAAAAAAAATTTACACTCGGCTATTTGATTCAAAACATCATTTTGGCATGCATTTTTATTTGATTTAAACTTTTGGCATGACTAGAAGCTTTAGTTATTGCTTCTCCTTTTTTCATAGATTAAAAGGGTCACTACTACAAAAACTTAAAACAATGACATTTTGTTCCTTGGCTCTTATTGTAAATTCTCCTAACCATAAAGAAAAAAACGCAATAGAATCAAAGGTATCAAGATTGCTTTTGTTTGTCAATTCTTCATCTCTTAACCTAAAAATCTTATTTTGTAATTCGTTTCTCCATGTGGGCATGGGATATGGGTGATAGGGGCACAATTGAGGGGATATTTGCTTGTTATATACTGTTGGCTTTAATGGCTTGAGCTTTTACTCTAAATTGTTAGGATTTAAACTTTTCAGTCAAATTGGTAGCTTAATACAGACAAAGGAACTTCTAAGTCATTTACTATTCTAGAAAATGTATATTATATCTTTCATTTTTTGAAAACCAATGCATGATGACCACAACAGAGTGAGTTGGTTTGTGGTGGGTGATACTGACAAGGTTTGATCATTATTATAGAAAAGAAAATGATGGAAGTTTGGTTTGAATGGGTGACTTAAAAGGATTTTTTTTTTTCTTAGTAGCTTAGATACAACTTGAAAATTCTTCATTCGAGTCATTGCTTTCTCGTTCATATTTCTCCTTTTGCCAACTAATTCTCTTGTTGACGTGCTTTCTGCACATCTTCAGACTTTGCTCATGTCGAACTGAAAGGTTATGGTTTAGAGGAGCCCTTTGTTTTAAAGAATTAGGGCCCGTTTGGTTTTTGTTTTACAATTTGTTTTCTATTATAAAAAACAAGAACAAGGAAAACAGGGAGATCATGTTTGGTTCCCTTTTTTTTTTTAAAACACAGAAAATACTAAATTTAGATAACAATAACAATTTTCAAAGAACACCAAAATGGTGTTCTTTATGTTTTCAAAAATTGTTCTCAATAACATTTTTCAAAAATAGGAACCAAACATGCCCTTAATTTCCTAAGCCATGATTTTTCAATGTTCATTCTACTTCTTTGGTAGGGAGGAAACAAGAAAGGGTTCCAGACATATTCAGAGGCACCCAAAAGAAATTCACTAAGAGGAAAACAATGAACAAATATCCTCATTGAAATTAATATATTGTGAGTATCACATTTTCCAACCTAGGAACAAATATCCTATTTTACGTCTTTTTTTCTTTAGTAATATTATCGCTTTAATTTTTTGCCTTAGGTTTATTTTTCTTATTATATTTTTTATTTAATATTGATTCTAGTGTTTATTTCATTTCAAATTTTTGTGAAAGTCATAGTTCCAATTATACTTATGGTTGTTGTACATATAATTTAATGGCTTTTTATTCTCTAAATCTATTTACAGGTTTCAAACGAAATTGGATAGCCAAAAGACGAAAAATCATTATGTTAAAGGAGGTGATCCCAAAAAATATGAAGATTGTATCAACATTTGTTCTTTTGTTGAAAGAATTAGAAATTGAGATTCGACTTGTGATTATTATGTACAAGTGATTACATTAATGGTATGAACCAAGTTATTATGTACATAAATTTCAAGAAATTTTTAGTAGTAAAATTCAATTAGATTGTAGTTTCTTTTAAATTTTTATTTCATTATATGAGAATTTATTATTTTAATAATAGGATATAAATATTATTTTCAATATAAAATGTTAAAAGTAAAGTCAATCAAAGATAACACTCTAGAGCATGTCATTGATAAAATGTATTAACAATGACCCACATTTTAAGCGTTATTATTATGGTTGTCATTTCACTTTAAAATGTTCAACGATGAGGCTTATTAGATGCGTCATTGTTGCATAACAAATATAATGACAACCGATACCATGACACTTTAAGAAAGTGTCATTGTAACTCTTTCATGACACACTAACTATGTCATTGATCAACTTTTTCCTTGTAGTGAAGAAAATGCTTAAATGCTCTATTGAGTATTGGTTAATGATTTATTTGTCGGGCTTTGCTCTGAAGTTGCTTTTATAGGCATTCTAAATAACTGCTCCAACCCACCTTCTCCAAGAGTTGATCACGTATCCACTATAGTCTTGTTCTCCAAGTCATTTATCCACTAACAATAACTGCTTACGTTCTGCCATATCATGACATGGGTTGGAGAAAAAGTCTCCTCCACTTTCTTTTGAGATAAAGTCTCACTATTATGAGCTGATCACTTTGAGAAATTGAAAAATTCCATAAATGTCCTTAAACCCTTTGATGGGCATCAATCATGAACTTGGGCTTTCTTGGATTGGATTAGGCTCGGTTTGGGCTTGATATACCCATTCGACCTATTCCACTATCTTTTGGGTCGAATAATTATTCAAATACCATTTGAGCCCAAAAATTCATTTTTAGTGTAAACAATATGTAAAAAAATTAAAACTTTCGGTGGGCCAAATTATTTTCATCATAAGAATTGTATTTATTAACGAATATTTCATGGTCAAATATTATTTTTTGTCACAAAAGTGTTTACAAAAATATATAAAGCCGCCTCCACTGTGTCTTTTGATCGTAAAATTTTCAAATTCTTCAAAAGTTAACACGACCTATAACATCTAAAGTTTCATCAGTAAAAACAATGGAATTGTAATTCATCCATAAATTTTTATGATAATGTGTTTCCTTACAGTACTTTTAATGAAGACTTGATTAGAAGTCATACTTACAAGATGTTAGTTTTTTATTGTTTATTAAAAACAATTTTTTAGAACCTTTTAAAGTTTAATAGAAATAAAACACTACTAAAACCAACGATTCAAACTTAATATCATTACATACTATTTAAAAAAAAAAGTTAAAATGTGTAAGGAACCCTCCTATATACCTAAAAGGACTTAGGTACAATGTAGTAAATTGTCCTCACTGGAACTCGAACCCGGGACCCCTTCCCTCCCTATGCCTTGCCTGTTTGAAATGTTGAGCGTTTTACCACATAAGCTAGACATGATGTGCCTCCATTATTTCAATTTGTTCTTTTATTTGAATGAAATTCTAACAAGCTTTGGACCAACATTAATTTTAATTCGTCATGGGTGGGACTGTAACGCCCCGTCCCGAGAGGGTGTATGGTACGTAGAACTGCAGGGCAATGTATAAAATTGGTGTCATTGTAGTATTTTGGGAGTTGCTGCTCATGATAAAATTGTGAATCATAAATTTATTTCGACTCGAATGTTTGCATTTGTGGCAGCGGTAAAGTTGTAATTGATTCAAAATGGGACATAAAGGATATAAGATGAGAAGAGAGTATGCCAAAGTAGAAATAACATAAGTTGGATTTAAATATTAAAGTGATTGAGGACCTAATTGTAATTAAGGCAAAGATGAGATTATAAAAAGGGCATGAGACAAACAAAACCCTCATTTTAGTCTCTCAAACTAGGGCTTCACGTTTTTGGTGAGAAGAAGAGAGGAAGAAGAGGAAGGAGAGGAAGAAGAAGAAGGAGAATAGCAAAAATGTATGTTTTTGAATTGGAAACATGTGTATTTTGGGTTTTTAGTTTGATTTCTAGGGTTTTCCATGGAGATTAGTTCCTCATTTTTTTTAGGGTTTTGTTAAGAGATCACCCTAACCCTAGATTTGTTGAATTCATGTGGGTAAAACCTTAATTGGTATGAGATAAACAAGGAATTCTTCCTATTTCTATGGTTTTGTATGGATTGGTGGACCTTGGTGGACCTTGGTATGAATTCTTGGTTATAAGAAGTTCTAAACCACCAATACAAGTGTGGTGGAGTTGTTTTGGGTAAATTCCATGTTGGTTGGATAGCCATTGTAAAAGGAGAATGTTGGGTTTTTTAAAGGAACATTATTAAAAAATTTGGTAAAACCTCAGCTCTTACTTTGGCTATAGATTAATTTATAATCCAAATGAATAATTATAATTGGTAAAGAACCATAAGAGATAGGATAAATGTATAGAAGGGACCAAGATCAAATTGTAGCTCTAAGGCTCCCAAATATGGGATCGAAAGGTGAGCTCGTAGCTCACCTGCTATGCTCGCTTTGAAATTGTCAGTGAGTGTTTTGGCCATAAGTGGAGTTTCACTCATCCAAATTGAGTGATTCCAAATTCTGAGTAAAATATACTTCTAGGGGAATAAGTTAGCTGAAGGAAGTGCATGCAAATTGTAACCCCAAAGTGCCAATAAATTTTTCAAAGTGGAGCTATGTGCAGATTCTGTTATGCCAAATTGAGTAATCTAGATGTAAAATACAATAACTTGAGTTTTGGTGATCCAAATTAGTATTCTAATTGAGAATAACAAAACCTTAGAACCATAGCTCAAATGAGTGAAGAAACCAATTCCAATTCTATGGATTTAAGACCCTAGAAATCAAGGATAACAGTAGGTGATTCAGTGAGCTAACCTCAATTAGCATAAAAAAAATGATGTAACTTGTGTTATGTGGTTGAGGGCCTTAGAGAAGGAATTTTAAATTGAAAATTTAAATAGATGTCATCGGATATATAAAGGACTGATCTGGAGAGTTTCATAATGTTTGAAGACCGTTTGAATAATTTTTGGGTAATAAAGTCCAGAGAGTATTGTTGGAAAAAGGTTTGCCAAAATGAGTGGTTTTTTGTTAGGGGCTTTTTGGTGCTCAAGGGTAAATTGTTCATTTGGCTTTATATGAATGTTGTGTGACCCTAAAGTGACTTGCGTGTGAAGTACGTTAAGTTTTACGCTATACACAGACGATTAATGTTTTCGTCGTATTCGTTTGAGTGTGTAGGCTAAAAGCAAAAGCTTTATGTTGTGGAGTCATGCTCAAGTTTTGGAAACAAAAGGTGAGTGTTTCTAAACCTATTTTTCAAATACTAGTGTATTATTATAAACTGTTTTACATTGGTATTTAATGGTTTTGATTGTAAACCATATTTTAAAGCAAGCAATGAATTTAGCAAGCAAACAATGGTTTTGATTTAAACCATATATGAAAAGCAAACAAGTAATGGGTTTGCTATTCAACCATACTTTTAAGTAAGCAATGAAGTTTTGAGCTGTAAAACCATATTTCCAAAGAGCAAGCAAGAAAAGATATTTCTAAAATGTGCCCAACTTAAAATCCCTGGGTTTTAAGCAAGCATACCGGTCGTGAGGTATTCGCACGTGCTGTGGTGTTAGTGACATCATTTCATGCATTTTAGATTTTCCGGCTCTAAGAACTTAAAGCTCATGCATCATGGCATTTAAAGGATCGCGGGCACGACCGGAGTATAGGGTTAGCGCTTAGCCAGATTACGGTGATGTAGACCAAGGTCATTCCACCATATTTACCGGAAAGGGAATTGAGTCAAGGCTCTTCACTTTAGGTGATTCGACCTGTGTCTTCCACCGCACTGGCCAGCTTCCGTGCTCCTGTTTACTAGGGTACAGCAAGTAAGAAAGGCCTCCAGTGGATGATCTTGATTTATAAACAATTTCCATACAGTTTTGAAATCAACCACTGGTGCGCGGTTGAGCCCAATCTCCCGTGTTTATAAAAAGTTTTATAAACGTTTAAAGCAAGCGGTTGAGCCCAGGCTCCCGTGTTTATAAAATGTTTTATAAACCTTTAAAGCAAGTGGTTGAGCCTAGGCTCCCGTGTTTATAAAAAGTTTTATAAACCTTTAAAGCAAGCGGTTGAGCCCAGGCTCCCGTGTTTATGAAAAGTTTTATAATTTTTTTAAAGCAAAGTAAAGCAAGCAAGTAAGAGGTTTATGAAAAAATTTAGCAACTTTTAAAGCAAGCGGTTGAGCCCAGGCTCCCGTGTTTATAAAAATTTTTATAAACTTTTAAAGCAAAGCAAGCAAGAGGTTTATGAAAAGTTTTATAAACTTTTAAAGCAAAGTAAAGCAAGCAAGAGGTTTATGAAAAGTTTTAGAAACTTTTAAAGCAGAGCAAGCAAGGTTTCTGGAAAATGTATTGTAAAAGAGAGTTTTACAGTTTTGAGATATTTTCAGAAAAAGCAAACATTTTATAAAGCATACACTCACTGAGCTTGTTTAGCTCATTATTTTGTTGTTTTAAAACTATTCTTCGTGCATGTGCACGTCGAACTACCGGGAGCATATTATATTCTGGATCTTGCATCGTTGTTGTATTAACAATCCTATGTAAGGAAATACTGAATTTGTATAGTCGGGTTACATCATGTATGTACATAGTTATGCACAGAAAATGTGATGAGCCTAAGGCTCTTTGAAAGAGTGTGTTGGTTGCCATATTTTGAAAAGTGTAAATTGTATATATAGGTTTTGGGATATGTCCTGTATGCAGCTGTTATGCTACCGAAATTTTATAAAATCAAAAGTTTAGAAAAGAAAAATTTTATACGGGTTTTCAGCAAGCAACACGGCTTCACTTCACAAGATTCTCTAGTCGTTGGAAGTAACGGCTGGGGGTTTCCGTGGGGTGGTCGGCACACCTTCCGCTAGTAGGGGTGGGGGTGTGACAGGGACTTTCTTCATAACATAACATGCAAAACATGGACATGGATGGTAAAAGTAATAATTCAAAAAAGATGTATTAATTAGGTGTGGTATTGGATTTCTAGGGTTCACAAAACCCTTAGTTATGATGGTTTGAGGTAGAGATGCAGTATAACCTTTTCTAAGGGTAATGTGTGGATGCTCGAGAGAGATTCGCATATACATTTGTGAAATTGTCATCTTCATATGAAAATAAACATTGATTGATTGAATTAGGAGGTCCATATGGGATTGTTTAGGTGAAATCTATTCCCTTAGGCTTTTTAGGTAATTCTTGAGTAATTCTTGCATGCTAGATTAGTGTATTTTAGTCTTTTATAGATTTTCCATCATCCAAATAGAGCCCAAGCTAGAGTAGAGTCGGTAATTAGTAACCCATTCCCTGTGGGACAATACTATTACTTTTCACACTATATTACTTGAGGCGACGCGTGCGCTTGCACACATAGGCATACACATTTTATATGACACATTTCGAGTCTATCAAGTTTTTAGCACCGTTGTCGGGAATTAGGTGTTTTTACTAATATTGATACCAAGTAGTCTTTCTTTACTTTGGATATTTCTTTTGTTTTTCTTGTTTCATTTTAGTTTGTTCCTATCCATTTTCTATTTGTTTATTTTACTTTGGTTTGTTTTTGTTTTGTAGGATTTAACACACAACAGATCCTTTCATGGAATTAACAACTAAAAAGACCCTCTTTACTCATCAACTAAGAGTGAGGCAAATAGCTAATGTGCAGCATCAAAAAGCAAGGAGTCAAGTGTGGAACCCACATATGTCTATGGATCATGTTCAGTATGGAGGTACCCCATCCTTGAACAATTATAATTTTGGATGGGACCATCACCCATCAAATGAAAGCCATAATACTTTCCATTCTTCACAAGTCCAAAGATCAAGCTTAGAAGAAACCATAGCTAAATTGGCTAAAGCAAAGGATAAAATGGAAAATTCTCGAATTTATATGGCCAAATCAAGTCTAGAGGAAACCATGGTTGAATTGAGAAGATCCCAAGTTGAATTTTCCATGGCTAAAGCTTAAAATGAAAGGTCAATGGCTGAATTAGACTATGTACATAAGGGCTTGCCTAGGTTTTATGCTCAAAATGAGATAAGTCCACTTCTACAAGAGAAGATGACAAACTTAGAGGCAACCATGGTTGAATGGAGAAGAGCTCTGAATTTGCAACCTCTCAAGCCCTATTCATAGAGGAGGTGAACCAACCTCCACAAGAGGAGTTAATCTTTGAAAATGAAGTGGATGACCTAGCCATCTCAATGGCTGAATTGGCTAAGTCTAGAACTGAATTATTCATGGAAGAAATAAAGGCCATTGTTCAATTTTAGTCAATTCCACTCAAGAGCTTGGAAGAGACAATGACTCCAAAGGCCATTTCTCATACTCAATCCGACGTTAAGATAAAGAAACATCCACATATAAAGGAAATGAGTATAGAAGAACTAATGGCTCAACACATGAATGAGGGAAAAAAATGGAAAAATTTTCCTCTAAAGGACAATAAAGGAGTTTACCTACAATTCTTGAGGTGAGGTTGGTTGAAGAAATGGAATATTATGAGGATATCACCTTAAAGAGTGGTAGAGAGCTTGAGAAACTTCAAAGAGTGGAGGATGATACACATGAATTGAAAGAGTTAGTTGCAAGAAAAGATGAGTCAACTTCTCCAAACCACATGAGATGAAAGAAGAAGTTGTAGAGACTTTTCCGGAGATGACTCTATGGGGTGAGGTGCATAAGGAGTTGAAAAATGATAAAATGACCCCCATTTTTGAGGTGGATAAGTGTATATTTCAGTTGATCAAGGAATTGATAGCAACAATTGTGAAGAAAAACGAAAAAAAAATTCAAAAAAAAAAAAAAATGATCATGGAAGACTATGTGCTCAAGTTGTTGATTGAGCACAACTACCGGTTCTTAGGAACGGATGGAGAAGGGAATCATCATTCTTTTCGTAGTTCTATGAGTCAAGCTAAACTCTAGAAAATGGAGCGGCTTCTTGGGAGGTGATGAGTGCCTACCTCATGCCAAGTTCCGCGGTCTGCCTTACGTTTTAGCTTTATTTTATATTTAAATTGGCGATGATGGCGGCCCGACATCCGATTCTCATGTGTGTGTGGAACCGGCAGTGGAACGGGGTTTTGACGATTTCGGATCAGAGAGGGTGGAAGTGCATAGTCGGCCAGAACGTCGCGACGCTCAACGTAGCGACGCCTCACTTCGCCAGGACGCCCTAACGCCGCGTGACGTCATCAACAAATGTAGAAGTCAACAAAGCAAAGAACGTCATGGAGAAAACTCGGGACCGCCACGACGCTGGCCACACTCGCTCCATCATTAAAAGCAAAGGGACCGTAAATTCGAGGCATCGAAGATCGTATCTAATCCAGTAAGTAATCGAAAATCGCAGTAGCAAATGACTTGGATCTTGAAGAAGAGCCCCGGTCATTTGTATTTTTCTTCTTTTGACAAAGATCGATAAGTTTATGACAACATTATGTTCTCACATTCGTATGTTCTCTAGATTTATACTTTAGGTGTCATGAACCCCGTTACCGATCAAGATGATTAAAGATTAGTATTTTATATTATTCAGCTTGTTTATAAATCTCTGTTAGCATCTCGCTTTATATCCGTGAGTTATTTACATGGTGATGTCTGGCCAACATTAGCGTGATTATGCTGGATATCCGAGATTCGAGAGATGAGGATACCCAGGGATTTTGATAGAGCAAATTCTGGGCTGATCTGTGAATGTAGACACCCGATCTCGAGGTGGCTGTGACATAATGCTAGAACATTTAAGCATTTCGAGTACGTGAGTCAGTAGAGATACACTCAACACTACTAGCGAAGATAGCTACACCTCGAGAGAGGGTACTTCATAAGCACGAATACCTAGCCATCAATAAATTATAAACAAACCTAATAAGCACCTCTTGAGGAAGCAACCATCAAAAGTGGCAGGGAGAGACATAGCCTTAGTCTCCATTATACAGTAATTCATTAAGATCGATTAGTCTAGTTTAAATTCAGACATTAGTATTCTGTCACCCAAAGCTTTGTTTTTTATTCGTTTCATAAAGTACCGGTACTGCCCTCGGTGGATTCGGTGGATCAGCCAAGGTTGGCTAAAGTGAGCTTAGATGCGACGACTCCGATCAAAGCTGGACTACATCCGTTTGATCCTCGAAATGTAAAGAACTTTACACTTATCACGCCGAGAACAGAGAACATAATAGACTAGAAATCTAGCAATCATGGAGAAACAATGGAAGAGTCGATCTTATAATGAGCAAAACGAGTCACGTAGGGGCCAAATGGGAATAACTAAGGAAATCAAGCACCCGTGCCATTTATTCAACTGATGATCCATTCATGTTGCTGTGAGAGTTTGCTCCTACCGCCGCGCATGTATGCCTATCCGAAGACCACTGATCAGCAAACAACTTCAGCCTTAAGTTAGTAACCCTATGACGCTTCGTGAACATCTGTTTCATGATTGCCTAAATGAGAATCCAAATATGCATTTGACCAACTTCCTCGAAGTCTGCGACACAATCAAGTACAATGGGGTTACTGAAGAGGCACTTAGGTTGAGATTGTTCCCACTTTCACTAGGTGATAGAGCCAAGCATTGGTTAACAAGTTTGTACACCTATTCCATTACTCATGGAACGACTTAGTGCGTAAGTTCCTAACAGTTTTCCCACTTAAAATTTGCACAATTCCGTGTGCAAGAGATCAATACTTTTGGATAACTAGAGGGAGAGAACCCGTTAGAGTACGATAGATTTCACGAATTATCGAGGAAGTGCCCACATCAGCGTGACCACCACATGGATGCGTCCATAGTTTCATAATGGTCCTGAGGAATGCACTAGAACAATGATTGTTGCCTCAGCAGGAGGGGCGCTAATGAAGAAGACCACCGACCAAGCATATGAAATCTTGGAAGATGTCGCATTAATACAAACCCTGGCCTAGAGAGAATACTACACTCAGTAGCGCCTGGCAAGACCTGATAATAAGGTTCTCAACAACTGTTACTCATGTTGCACGCTTGACTAAACAATTAACTGTATTGAACAAGGTACCGCGACGCTATACAGACCAACCCATGGAGTTGTGTGAATCTTTGTGAGGATAGCAACAACAGAGAAGAATGTCACTGTGATGCAAACAATAGAGCAGGCCCAAAGAGGTGTCGAGGTTTAATCGTAGCCGCCCAAAGAACAAGGACAAAAGATGGGGGAAACAACTATCGAACCAAAATCATGCCAGTGGCGCGACAACTCAATTAATAATCGTGAACAGCCAAGGGTATGGATGGAGGAACAATCAGAACAACATGCCACCACCCCGAGTAAGCGAACCACCTCCCGAGAAAAAGGTAGACTTGGAACAAGCCCTCGCGAATGCTCACCTCCTGCTTGCCTTTATGAGATAGAATAGGCGAATATGCATGACAGGCCTGATTGAACAATCGTGGCGTAATTGAGAAACTTGGAATGCAAGAGTAAGATTGACCAGCGTCTAGTGAAGGCGTGGGTTCCTTGAGGAACTCGAAGTGAACGAGAGAGATAGGAATGAACATGTTAAGCCGATCATTTAGAAATTGGTAAAGAATTGAAGATCTGAGGGCAATCCCGGTGTGGAAGTGGCGAAATTTCATCGGCCGGTCGAATGATGATCTCGGGCCAGGAGCAGCCCAGAAAGCGATGCAGCAAAACACAGTAAAAGCGAAAAGGACAACCTGACCATGGCCCCCGGTCAGTATCCTGGCGTCTAAAGAAGCATAAGTTGAATGTGGTTCTGAAGTTCATAGAGTATTGGCGCACATCGATATCCTGTTCTTGATGCTCTGAGCAGTGATTATGTAAAATTTATGAAGGACATCTTATCTCGAAGGCGGCGATTTGAAGCAGTTAACTAGCGAAGGTGTAGTGCCATACTTGAGGAAGCCGCTGGCAAAGACCCGGGCGGTTCAACATCGTGCACCGTTGGAAATCTTGTCTTTGAAGGCATTGTGTGATTTGGAGTGCGGTGGTAATCTCATGCCCCTGTCCGTTTTAAGCGTTTGGGATTAGGTGAAGCTCGTCCCGGCCTCTGATCCTGCCGGTGCGAGCCAGGGTCCTTAAAGCATCGAGAGGGTGATAGAAGATGTCTTAGTAAAGGTTGTGAGTTTATCTTCGAGTTTCATTGTATTAGATATGGAAGAGATAAAGAAATACCCATAATCTTAGGTAGGCTAGTTTCTTCGCGGTAGCGGGCGTGATTGATGTTCGAGAGGAGAACCCAGTTGAAGTGCGAAGGATGAAGTCGAGTTCAGCGTGTTGGTACATGAGACATCCTGCGAGAGGTGATACATGTTTCATAGCGGAGATAGTAAAGCTATAGTGTCACAGCCAAAGTGGTCTCACTGATCCTTTGGAGGCTAGCTTAGTGAGAATGATTCAGAATATATGAGCGGCGGAATATGTAAAATGGATGGATTCTTTTTCGAACCCGATAGAAAATACTTAGTCTTTAGGTGAAGTGCTCGCGGTGCCATCGGTTGAATAGCCACCCGAAGGCGAAACCTTTACCTAGCCATTTTGAAGTATGCATATCTTGGGATAACATCCACCTGATGATCATCTCAACATCCTTGGTGAATTAAGAGGAAGGGAAGTTATTGAGGTCCTTAGAGATCATAAAATGCTCTCGGATGGTCTCTGTGATTTAAAAGGATTAAGCCCTTCCATGTGCATGCATCGTATTTTCTTTGGAAGATGGTCATAAACTCGGTGGGAAGCATAGGAGAGTTGAATCAAGTATGAAGAGGTAGTACGAAAGGAGGTGTTAAAGTGGCTGGATGCGGGGTAATTTATCCCTGTTCGAGACCCAGTGCATGGAGTAAGTCAGTTCAAGTAGTACCTAGAAGGGAGAAGGTATTGTCATAGGCAAGAAAATAACATGTGCGCCTTCTCGAGCAGTTCTTGGGTGGAGAATTTGTATTGATTAGTTTAGGCCCAGACAAGGCCACTTTCGAAAAGATCATTTCCCATTGCTAGTTTTAGATCGGATGTTGGATCTATTAAGCGGGCATGAATATTGCTTTTTGGATGGATATTCCGGCTACAATCAAATTGCTATAGCCCCTGAAGATCAGGAGAAGACGACATTCACATGTCCCTATGGGACGTCGCATTCGACGAATGCCCTTTGAAATTTGTGCAATCTTGTGAAACTGCTAAACATGATACTTGATGGCCCATATTCTCATATATGAAGTTTGAAAAGACAATTGAGGTCTTCATGGATGATTTTTCGGTTTTGGTAATTCATTTGACAACTGTCTGGAGAATTTCGATCAGTGTTGATCAGATGCGAGGAGACCAACCTTGTACTTTCCAGTGGGAGAAGTGCGGCTGTAGTCTGAGGGTATTATTACTCGAGACATCGGATTTGATAGAGGAATAGAGGTAGACATAGCAAGATTGAAGCAATTGAAAATTCACCTCCGCCACTCGCCGGTAAAAGGAATAAGAAGTTTTTAGGCCATATTTGGATTCTATAGAGCGATTCATCAAAGACTTCTCAGATTGCAATAGTTGTCTAATCTCTTTGATCGAGGACCACTATTTGAGTTTAATGCCCAGTGTTTGCGTGCATTCTCAGTGTTAAAAGATAAATTGGTATCGGCTCCTATTGGTCCTTTCCATTTGAGCTTATGTGTGATGCAAGTGATTTTGCGATTGGAGCAGTGTTAGGGCAGAAACAAGAGAGAATTTTCCGGAGTAATCTCTTGTCAGCGAACTGAATGATGCTGGTTGGATGCATACACTAGAAGAGCGTGGCTATTGTCTTTGCTTTGCTGACAAATTCAAGCCTTATTTGATTGGTAACAAGGTCATAGTTCACATGATCATTCTTGCCATAAAATGCTTGATGTATTTAAAAAGACGCGAGCCACAGGCTAATCCCAGGTGGGTTCTTTTCTTTGCAAAGAATTTGGCGATATAGATTAAAGATAAGAAGATCTGAGAGAACCTAGTTGCGAGATCATCTTTCACGGTTGGAAGGGGCGAGTGATGAGGTTAGTGAATGGCGATTTTCTGATGAGCAACTCTTAGTTGTGAAAACCGAGAGGCGGTTCCATGATTTGCGAATTACGTGAATTATTTGGTAGCGAGTAATCCCTCAGATTTATGTAAATGGGAAAAGAGTTTTCGCACGCCGAAACCTTCTTGTTGGGAGAAGGCCAGTTCTCTCCCAGGACATTGTCTTAACGAGTGATGGAGATAATGTGCTCCAGAAGATGGGAAATGAACAGTATTTTGAACGTACCCTTTGCATGTGGTGGACAGCATTTCGATGAGCGTGAGCAATGACGAGTGTGTCAGGCTTCTCTTGGCTGCCTTGATGAGGATGCTCATCGTTCGTATCCGCGGCAATGTCAGCAGATAGGGGCATTTCTGAAAGGATGACGCCATGCATCCCGTGCGGAAGTGGAATTGTTTGATTTATGGGGAATGGATTTCATGGGACCATTTCCCCATCGTCTTCTTTGTACATCATACTGGCATTAGATTATGTCTCGAAGTGGTTAAACAATTCGACCCACACTAAGTACCAGGTAGTGGCTCCATTCTTCGCGACCACATATTCTCTGCGATTCGGCACTCCTCGAGAGCACTTATCACATATACTTGGTACTCATTTGCCCGATAAGATGATTGATAAAGTCTTGCAAAGTATAGGGTGCGCCATCGAACATCCTTGCATATCACCCAGTCAAATGAAATGACAGTATCAAATCGAAATTAGAATCCATTACGGAGAAAACGGTTGGAGTTCCGGGAAAATTTGGTCTAAAAGATTGAAGATGCACTTTCTAGGCATCACAGAAACGGCATTTAAAACACCCTTGGGTATGTCGCCCTTTAGAATTGTTTATGTGAAAGCATGCCGCTGCAGTGGAATTGGGCATCGAGCCTGCAGACGACTCGGCGGAGTTAATTTATGGAATGATACACTAGCAGTGAAGCGGCCTTCTGGCTTTCGATGAACTAAGGCGGTCGAGGAGCGAAGCATGAAATGCGCATACAAGGAAAAGGACAAAGCAGCGCGATAAACATATTACCGGGGAAGGAATTCGGTGATGACGAGGTCCTCTTATTTAATTCCGATCTGGCTTTTCTGAAGTGAAGTCTGATTAATTCGGGACCTTTCATAGTGACCAAGGTCTTTCCATGGAGGGGCGGAGGTTGCGCACATCACGAAGGCATTCCCGATTAACACCTGTGATTTGAAGCGGGTATTTCGGGGCGAATTCATGCGGATAAAGCGGACCATTCAGTGCTTGCGTCAGACGAAGTACGATGCGATCCCATAGGAGCTCGAGGTTCAGGAGCATTGAGATGGTAGTCGGAGCTAACGACATTAAACATAGCGCTTCTTGGGAGGCAACCTAAGCTTTTCTTGAAATTTTTCTCTCTATGGTTTACTTTTTCTTGTTTGTTCTAAGTTTTGTTTGGTTCTTTGTTTACGTCGTGTCGGGATCTCCTTATGGATGTTTGTTTTTCGGGACTGCGATCAGAAAGTAGTAGAGGATCATGTAAAGAAATTCATAGGGTTCGAGGAAGTCCTGGAGTGCACTAGGGAGTTTTCTCTTACTTTAGACCATTGTTGAATAATTTGCATTTTAGGCCTTCTCTGTCACGTCGCGACGTTGGCTTTCAACGTCACGACGTCAGTTTGACCCTCCTCTGGAACGTCGCAACGTTGGTTTAGACCTTCTCTAGAACGTCGTGACGTTGGATCCCAACGTCGCGACGTCATTTTTTGTACTCCTCGGGAACGTTGCGACGTTGGTTTTGTACTCCTCTAGAACGTCGCGACGTTGGATCTCAACGTCGCGACGTTGGTTTTAATCACTTTCTGGAACGTCGCGGCGTTAGATCTCAACGTCGCGACGTTCATTTGCTCCTCTGGAGCGATCGCGGTGCGTTGTGCATCCCGGGACGTTGGCTCATTGGGCCCTGAGCACCCTCGTTTTCTTTTACCCTTTTCCGCTCCTTGCAGACCACTGTTTGCCCCGGGTCGTGGTCACTCTTTGGAATCCTCCCATCGAGGCCATTGTTTTGCCCTCGGACCACCTCGTCGATTTTGCTGCACCATTCCCACATTACCATTCCAGCTTGTCTGTCACTCCTTCCACATCAGCCTTGGTGTCCTTATTAGGATAGGTTTATATCGTTCACTGTTAGGTCTAGTCAGTGGTGCGGTTCTAGTTTGAGGCCGGGTGGGTGCGTAGAGTGTGTCCTAGGGTTTGTGTCTACATCCCTGTTGCCCATTTGGTCTTAGTTTTCATAGTGCACTTTAAATTACTTTCGACATATTAATCTCAATCCCGTCCCGGGTGTAATGCTGTTGGTGCCATTGGGCTACATTGTCCATAGGACAACCGGCTGATCCTCGATTGTCTTTGTTCTGCAGATGTCGAGTAAGAGGAAAAGTTGCCTACTAAGCGGGGTCGGACGGTGAGGATCAGACCCATTTCGATGTCGCGGTTTGTGCGAGGTCTTGTAGATCGGTTCGAGCAATCTGGCAAATAGGTCCTTTATTAAAGAAAAGGGCTTCCACACCCAGGCGACTTTTTGTAGAATATTGCGACGAGGATGGCGGGCGCTTTGCGACCATTTCATCATTTCACGATGAGTGTGGTGCGAGATTCTCACCTTGACCTTGCCAGCGTCGTCGAGAAGATTAGGGTGCGGGGTGTGTTGGTAGACTTGGTCACGAAGTCTATCAACGATTTATAATCTTGATCATGTCCGGGCTGTTGATCGGCTCTACGGCCGACTCGATTACCGAGGTCATTCGGGTCTTGATGACGGGCGGGGTGAGTGGAGGCTAACTGATGGGCGTCTTAGTCAACGAGCCCGAGCATTTTGGCGTATATCCCCGAAGTCTAGCATCACATTTCATCGCGTCGCGTCTCGTGCGGCGGCGAGCGTGTGTGGTGGCGCGGCGTGCCACTGCTCGAATTATGCCATCGTCGGGATATTGGATTCGATGTTGGGCAAGTTATGAGATGCCATCCTCCCATAGCGAAGACGGCCCAAAAATGAACTTAGGGCACCCTTTCCTCATTTACAGCTTATGCAAACGAGCTGAGGTGCCCTTAGATGACAACGAGGTGTGGTTACACCCAATTAAGGCTATATCGGTTAAGCGAGACAAACCGGGTGTACCATGACCTGAGGGGATTTATGATTGGGCCGCAGGCCCTGCGGGCGAGATGAGCTCCGGTATCGGGCAGCTTTGGACTCTGGGCGACCCCCCCGGGGTGACGTGGCGATCCTCTGCTCACCCACCACCACCACCGCCTCGGCAGGCCTCGGAGCGGCCTGATCGATCCCACACACCGACCGAGGACCGTGCTCGCCGCCTAGCAGCGCTTGATGCATTGCAGGATGAGACCCGGGGCAGAGTCCTGCCCATAGGAGGATATGGGGCCCCTTCGACGGCCCGACATCGTGTAGTTAGCCATGCCACCTATTCTCCAGTTGCAGCGATCCCTTCAGCCCGGCTTGCCCGGCTTCTTGCGCACCACCAGCCGTAGCCACCCTTGTGATGACTGTCTATCACGGGGAGTTCCCTTCACCTTATCACATTCTTTTGTTGCCAATGGGGACCTTGGGTCCTTTTTGTTTGGGGTGTGGGTGGTGATCGAGATTTTTATTAGATTTTTTACTAGATTAGTATTGTTTTGTGATGGCTATTTTTTTTTTTTTCGTATTTGTGTTGTATTTTAGTTTCGTTTACACATGTTAGTTTGTATTTCAGTTTAGTTTCATTTACGCTTGTTCATTTTAGGTTGTCGAGTCGTGTGTTTAGTTCCTGTTTGTGTTTTTGGTAGATCATATCTATGTTTAGTGGCGTCGTGTTTAGGTAGTTTGTGTGTGTGTTGCCATGTTTGAGAGTCGAAGATCACTTTTGGGCCGAATCACTATTATCATAGAAAACAGTGTATATCTCTAAAAGAGGATTCATTGGGTGTTTGATGCTCGGGAATTAGGTTGAATAGGTGGAGAGGCATAGTGAATCATCTCCGGATATTCAATAAACTGTTTCTCAATGAGCCCTGTCTGCTCACACACGAGATGACCTCCCAAGGAGATACACAGAGGCCGAACCGGCTACTAAGGTTCAACAAACCTGGAGTCTCTAAACACCAAGATGGGACACCATTAATAAAAGAGGATTGCCTTCGAGCCCCAAAAAAATAAATAAATAAATTAATTAATTAATTAATTTATATATATATATATATATATATATATATATATATATATATATATATATATATATATATATATATATATATATATATATATATATATATATTCGAGCATAGAACTTCCAATCGGAATCCAGACACGATCAGAAATTTCAAAGCCTAATGCCACTGAGCGGCCGGTCATTGACTTCAGCGCCCGTTCACGGGGGATAGAAGATGGGTTTCACAACTTAGAACCCCCTTAAGTTTAGTTGAGTGTTTGTGGTGGCGTTCGAGGGCCAGATGCCGGTGCCCATAACAAGCGGTGGGGAGTCACGACTAAACCAGCTACATGAACACTTAGCATAAACTTACGGGCACTAGTTTTGTTTGATGTTATGAGTAGGTATGTTAGGAAAGCAAACGGTGCGTTCCTATCATTTCGTAGTTAGATGTTCCCAATTAGGTGAGTTGAACTAAAGTTTGGGGGTGTCGGAACCTAGGAATAAACTAGAGGTCATTTATTCAAAGCACATAGGTTCCTTGGGAAAGGTTATTGAATACCTTGGAGGATGAGGCATTAGTCAATTACACTGAGTTCAATCTAATTCTTTCGAAAGTCGAACACCCTTGCAAATCCCTTGAACTTAGAACAAAATGGCAAAAGTGTGAGTCGGTCTAATTTGATCCTCTATCTCTGCTCGGCATAATGCAACACTATCGTGTTAGGCTATAGTATGTAAATTGGGTGTCGGAGTTAGAATCGGTTCTTGCTTGAGGGACAAACAGAAGCTAAGTTCTTGGGGGGTGTGATGAGTGCCTAAAACACTCATGCCAAACCCAGCAGTGCATCTTTGTTTAGCTTTATTTTATATTTAAATTAAGTATTATTTATGGCCCGACATCTGATTCTTGTTGTGTGTGTGAACTGCAGGTGGAACGGGGGTTTTTGGATGCATTTTGGATCAGAGGGTGGAAGTGCATAAAGTTGGCTGGAACGTCGCGACGTCCCCACGTCGTGACGTCCTAACGTCGCGACGTTGGGTCCAGCAAATGTAAGTCGACAAGCGGCCCGGCGTCGAGTGTCTCCAGCGTCAGCGGCGTCTCAGCGACTTTACCAGCGTTGCGCGACGTCGGTAGCGTTCTTCCTCCATCATTAAAAGCAAAAAGGGGACCATAATTCAAGGCATTGAAGATCGTACGAACTAGGGCACGGAAATCAGAGCATCAGCGACCTTGATCTTGAAGAAGAGCCCGTCATTTGTATTTTTCTTCTTTTTGGATAGAAGTATTAATGCTTTATAGATTAAATATTGGTGTTCTCATATTCAGTATGTTCTAGATTTATACTTAGGGTGTTGTTGAACCCTGTCACGATTGCATGGATTAAAGATTAGTATTTTATATTATTCAGTTGTTTATAACTTGTTAACATGCATAGTATACGTAGTTATTTATGATATCTGGCGACATTAAGTGATTATCTTTGGATATCGAGATTCGAGAGATGAGGATACCCAGGGATTTGAGTAGAGCAGCCTTCGGTTGATTCGGTAAATAGAGATATTCCGATCTCGAGGGTGGCGATTAAGGTTAGAACATTTAAGCATTTCGGAGTATCGAGTTGGGGTAGAAGTCCTCAGCACTACTAGAGAGATAGGCGGATACACCTCGAGAGAGGGTATTTCGTAAGCACGATCACCTAGCCATCAATAAATTATAAACAAACTGAATAGTAACTTCTTTAGGAAATAATCCATCAAAAGTGGCAAGGGGAGACATAGCCCTAGTCTCCATTATACAGTAATTCATTAAGATCGATTAGTCTAGTTTAAATTCAGACATGAATTATCCACCCCAAGCTTATATCCGGATGTGTTAGAAGCTGAAACTCTGTATTCAACACACTTGTCCCGTGGATCGTGTCAGGTACCATGGTACACTATATTCCTTGGGGCGACGCGTGCGCGCGCATAGAGCGTGCGTAATATACACACCAGCAGCTTTGGCTATCGGGAGGTAATAGAGAGTTTAATAGTTCTTTATTTTCTATTTTTTCTTAGTTAGTCTTAAGTTCTTTTTTAGTTAATTTTTCTAGTTTGATCTTGTTTTAGTTGTGATTTTCAGGTTTTGGAAGTCCTAAAGTTGGTTCTAAGGCAAAAGAAATTGGATGATCTAACTTGATTATCTTCAAGGGAGTCCTCCTCTCTTCCTCCTTGTTTTTCATGATGTATTTCATTAAGGAATTTTCAAATTTGGGGGGACAAATTGTGATAGAATCTTTTTTGGATTTCCTTAGTATCTTATGTCATACATGTTTGTGTTTTGTTTCTCAAGGGAGTCCTAAAGTTGGTTCTAAGGCAAGAGAAATTGGATGATCTAACTTGATTATCTTCAAGGGAGTCCTCCTTTCTTCCTTCTTGTTTTTCATTATCTATTTCATAGAGGAATTTTTAAGTTTGGGGGGCCAAATTGTGATAGAATATTTTTTGGATTTCCTTAGTAACTTATGTTATACATGTTTGTGTTTTGTGTCTCATATGAGTTGAATTTAGTGTCATGCTTGTTATAATTTTTTAACTCCAAATTTGTGACCCATCATTTGGAATACTTGGGTATTTGATTGATTTAGGACAGTCGTGCATGATTAGTTGTGTGTGACTCCCCACCCCCCACCCAGTATTATATTTCAAGAAGCTATTTCTTATGGGAACTTGTATGCACACACATGTTATATGTCATGTATACACCTTGGTTCCAGCCTCCCTTTCTAATTTTGAATTTTCTTTGAGAGGCCTTAACTCTTTAAGTGATGAGACACTTCCAAAAAAGAATTTCCAATGTGCCCCAACAAAAGAAAAAAAGTGAAAAAAAGAAGAAAAGAAATAGAAAAGCAAAAATGTGAAAAGAAAGAAAAGAAAGAATAAATGAGTTGACTCAATCAGAATCCCAAGCATAGTCCGAGGGGCCTTTCAAAGCCTAATGCCTGAGCTAACTGGTCAGGACTAATTGACTTCACTGCTTGTTATATGGGACAGAAGATGAGCTTAATTCATAAGTAGGTGCTTTGGTTTTCTAGTTGAGTGTTCGGGGTGAAGTTCGAGGGGAACTTAATTCCTAGTGCCCTTAACCAACTGGTGGGGAGTCACCAATGGATCTCCACTACAGGGACAGTTTCCTCAAACTCCTTTGTGTTTGAATAAAGGTGTGTTCTTATCATTTTTCTAGTTAATTTGTTTCAAAAGAGTGGATTGAGTTTGAGTTTAGGCGTGTTGAAACCCTGTTCTATACTTGAGATCTAAGCTAAAAAAATCTTCACTAAGTTCCCTTAGGAAAGGTAATTGAGAATTTGGGGGGTAGTTTTCTATGTTCACCATGCTATTCTATGCCTTGTCCTTTAAAGATAGCAAATGCTTTTAGGATCCCCATTTTGGTTACTTTGTTACTATAGAACTCTTTCATTGTGTACTTTTGAATTGTTAGCTAGCACCTTATTCATCTCATTATGTCATTTGTGTTTAGTTATTTGTATTTTGTGTCTCTTCTTTGCTTGAGGACAAGCAAGGATATAAGTTTGGGGGTGTGATGAGTACCTTAAATACTCATTTTATCCGCATGTTTTGCTTAGTTTTTAGTATTTTTATGAGATAAATAAGTGTCATAATGCTCTATTTTCTCCATTTTGTGATAGGCCAACCATTGAGGGGAAATGAGCGAAAATAAGTCCAAAAATCAGCAAATTCAACATCTTATTCACTTAACTTGGACTTCAAATGATCAAGTTATGGCTTTCCGAAAAGTTGACCAGTTGGCACACTTTATGGATTTCAGTCTTTACCGTCAACTCTAAAGTGTTCTCTCTAGCCATATCCATAATCTACACTCTCTAAGCTTTCCTTAGAGACCAAGTTTTTACAAATTTAAGTTCATACGAGAAAGTTACGGTGTCAGGAAGTGAAGAGAAGTTGAAGAGGAGCAACCCAAGCTACAGCTTGAAAAAACTCAAGCTGTAGTGTGAGTTTTTCACACTACAACATGGATAAGCTCACAAGGACTAATAGCTTGCCATTTTTCCACGCTACAGCATAGGTTTACCATGCTACAACATGGATGTTGGGGCCCAAAGTTGTTGAAATCCATTGTCACATCCTCTCTTTGCTGGCTTATAAAAGGAACGTGATTAGGGCTTTAGAAAAAAATTCCCTTTGGGTGGAAACGCCCTAGGGCACAAGTCTTTGAGGATAAAAGCTTGAAGAAGGAGGAAATAGAGGACAAAGAGAAGGGGCCAACACTCATATTTGTTTATCCTCTTCTTCCCCCTTTGTTTTCCTTTCTTTTCATAGTTGTATTTTCCTTAGAGATGTTTTAGTTTATTTCTTAGGGTTTAAATGTAGCCAAAGACAAAAATGTATGGATTTCTCCTAATTTATATTGATTGATGTATTATTTTCACATATGTGTTGAGTATTTCATTTATTCTTATTGCTTGTGGGTATTTGGCCAATATTTGCATGATTTGTAACTTGATTTGAGACTGAGAAGTGATAATTAAGTTAGACCATGGATGAAATGTCATATAATTGTTATGATATAGAGATATAAATGAAATTAGGTATGATATTAGGCTTTCTAGGGTTCACAACACCCTTAATTATGATGGTTTGAGGCAGAGATGCAGTATAACCCTTTCTAAGGGTAGTGTGTGGATGCTCGAGAGGAATTCACATATACATTTGTGAAATTGTCATCTTCATATGAAAATAAACATTGATTGATTGAATTAGAAGGTCCATATGGGATTGTTTAGGTGAAATCTATGCCCTAAGGCTTTTTAGGTTTTTCTTGAGTCATTTTTTCATGCTAAATTAGTGTATTTTAGTCTTTTACAGATTTTCCATCATCCAAATAGAGCCCAAGCTAGAGTAGAGTCGATAATTAGTAACCCATTCCTTGTGGGACGATATTCTTACTTTTCACACTATATTACTTGAGACGATATGTGCACTTGCGCACATAAGCATACACATTTTATATAGCACATTTCAAGTCTATCACCTCTTAAGCAATTAATTAATTGGTTCTGTCACTAATTAGCTAGCGTGGGAATCCAATGGCCAATTATTAATTTTGGCTCTTGATCAATTGCTCATATTGTTTCTAGAGCATAAATCCAACAATCTCCCACTTGCTCAGAAGCAAGTCTGGGACCATGATCTTATTCGATGCTATTCCACTAAAAGCCTAGATGTGAACTCCTAGATTAATAATGTACTTATTAAATGCATATTTCCTTTGTAAAATATCGATAATTATTTATTCTCTTAAATAATTATTCTCTTAACTAATCAGTTTCTCTAACGGATCCAATGCACTGGCCAGTGTCTTTCAACATCGGCGTACTGAAACATATTAAGAGGATATTTCATACTAATGTCATTTTGTATATCTCATAAACTCTGGTAGTCAAATGATCCTTATTCCCAAATCATGAAGGTATTGGTATTTAAAAGGAGACCTCACTTATTGATAACTCAAAGAATGATAATTACTTAACTACATGTTTATAATATACTTAGGATTAAGAAAAATCATTCCTTTTTGTAGAATATTTCCTTTAATTAAATTTCTCTTAACCCTCTCAAAGTGAGTACAACATTACTCACTCTAATATTCTACAATAATCAAGACGGATTATTTCATAGAATATTACAGTCTAAATAAAGTGCCCAACTTTATTTATCAACTGTGAGACAATTCATTAATTATAAGAACTTATGACCATGTATTCTATGGAACATATCCACATGATCATATAATGCATAATTAATCTGGACCTTATACGTGAAACAACGCGTGTATAAGAATTTAGGAAATTCATACTATCAGAAAATAAAATTACATTTAATCTTGCTCTTAGAGCATAAATGTAGCCAACTCCCACTTACTCTAAAGTAAGTCTGGACACTCCTAAGACCTATACAATTTACACGCTTCTCAAACACACGCTCAAAAAGAGTCTTAGTAAAAAGGTCTACTAAGTTCTCCTCATATGCAATTTTACTTGAGTCAATAACCCCTTGGAAATTAGAGTCCGTATAACCAAGTATTCCAAGTCTCCCAGTGGAATACACCAATATATAATTCCTCGTTCTCTTTAGATACTTGAGTATATGTTTTTGCTGTAGTCTAGTGTTCTTCTTCGGGATTTGATTTGTATTGACTTACGATTCCCATTGCATAGAAAATATCTCACCTAGTGCATTACACGGCATACATGAGACTATCTACAACCGAAGTATAAGATTTCTCACTCATGAGTTCTTTCTTTTTGGGAGTTTTATGTGACTGTCCCTAAGAAAGATGAATTCCATGTGAAGGGTAGAAATCCCCTCTTGGAATTCTCCATGCCAAAACTAGCCACTAGGAAGCTTAGGACAAATCTAACACCTTATTCTTCGAGCCTCGTAAAAGTTTGATTCCTAGAATATAATTAGCTTCACTTAAGTCTCTCATATCAAAATGTTATTTCAAGTAATCCTTTACGTCTGACAACACCTTCACATTGTCTTCAATTAACAAGATGTCATCTACGTAAAGGATAGGGAAGACTACCACTGTACCTTGAATCTTTTATGCACACATGGTTTACCAGGGTTCTTTTTCTTGTAGATCAACTTGCTTCCAATGGGTTTTACCCCTCTATGAGCTTCTATAAGAGACCATACTGAGTTTGAACCCATAAATTCCATCTCACGGTCCATTTCCCTTTTCCACTCTTGTACATCAACATCCTTCAATGCTTCTTTGTATGTGGAGACTTGATACATCTTTTCTAACAAGGCATGGCTTGCAGGTTTATGTATTACCCCCCCACTACAAGTTTACTGTATTGGTTGTTGTACATGAAAAAGAGAATTCAAGTTTTGTGGTTCAGGTGGATTTCCAATATCTTCATTATTTTCTTATTCTTAAGTTTCTTGTTTGGTCTTGAGTTGTTTCTTGTGTTTGTTCACTTTTGGGTACATGTTGTACATATTACTCCTTTTGAACATCAACAAGAAACATGGGTGGAAAATTAGGAGTTTCTTGTGGATCTCGAACCAACTCAAGCTCTTCAAGAACCACTTTGCTCCTAGATTTAAAATTATTCATATAATCCTCTTCCAAGAAAGTGGTTGAGTGCTCACTATTACCTTCTTTTCCTTTGGATTATAAAATATTCCATCTCTCGTTCTCTTAGGATAGCCAATAAACATACACATTTCTATACGAGATTCCACCTTTTCTGATTTTTGTGCTAAGACATGTGCTGGGGCACCCCAAATCCGAATATGGTTAAAAATGGGTTTGCACCCTTTCCATAACTCTGTGGGTGTCTTTGAAACAAATTTAGATGGAACCAAGCTTAGTGTGTAAATAACTATTTCTAGGCATATCCCCAAAACGATGATGAGTAACTGAGAATTGATCTCACCATATCTAAAAATGTTATATTTCTCCTTTCATAGATTCCATTTTGTTAGGGCGTTCTTGGAAATGATAATTGAGAAATTATCCCATCTTTAGCCTAGTAAGACTTGAACTCTCCATATAGGTATTCACCGCCTCGATCAGATCAGAGCTGCTTTATATGGATGCCCAACTGCTTTTCTGCCTCAGCCTTATATTCTCGAAACTTTTAAAAAGCTTCAGACTTATGGCGCATTAGGTAAACATGTCCATATCCTAAGAAGTTATCAGTAAATATGATGAAATACTCATATCCGCCTCTGGCTTGAACGCTTATTGATCCACACATATCAGTGTGTACCAATTCCAACTACTTAATAGCAAGATTTCCTTTGGTCGAAAAGTCTCTTTGTCATTTTACCTTCCAAACATGATTCACATATTGGTATAGGTTCAAAAATCAAGGAATTTAAAATTCCACTTTTAACCAAACCGTGAATTCTATTAGGATTAATATGACCTAATCACAAGTGCCACAAATAGGTTATATTTGAAAACTTTCCTTTCCTTAGATAAGGTGAGTTGCTCTTAAATGATATATTGATAGCATTAATACTATAGAATGAAAGGTTAAAAAAATATGGAAGCCATTCATCCAATCCCGGAGAATATATAAAAGTATTATTACTCTTTATCAAACCTATGGAATTAAACTGAATTGTTAAACCATGTTCAACTAAACAACTAACATAAACCAAAATCCTCTTAAAATCCGGAACAAATAAATGATCTGATAAACGTAAATTTTTAAAAACATAACTCCACTAGTCCTATTGCTATTACAGATCATATTCCCCATTTCCCAATTTCAACCTTCTTTGTCCTTTACTGAGTGGTCTACTTTGTTTTAACCACTCAAAGGAGTAACAAACATGGTTAGTGGCTCATGAATCAATGATCCATTTATCATTGTAATTCTCCACCAAACAAGCCTCAACAACATTTAGACTACCCATCACTTCTGTAGTATTGATATGCCCCCATAATCTTTAGATAGTGGTCTAGCACATTTCTTCAATCATGCAAGTGTTCATTAGTGCCCTTATGGCTGCTTGTTTAGTAGTACTGCTACTTTTAGCAAACATCCTATTTAGAGTTTGAACCATGTCTGACACATGCTCCATATCATTGATTTGCTTCCACAGATGTTCTGCAACACTGGCAAGAATATAACTCGTAATCACGTTTTTCCAATCTGCAAATTGCTTCTTAGTTTCCTTTGAAGCATTAGCTCCTAGGGTTTCTAGGTTGTTGTAATAAATTTGATTCTCTCAAAAACCAAGGACAATGTAAAGATTGGTTTTCCATAGGTTGTAATTACTTTCATCCAATGATTTTTTACTCAAAATTGTAACTAAAGGATTAAAAGATATCATTTTCTGAAATAAACAAAAGCACACAATCAACAAATATGTCAATGAGTAGGTTTATTTATTGCAACAATATCCTAGTTTCCAGATAACACAGACATGTATCAATCAAAACTTTGTTTCAATAAACTTTGGGTTTTCAATAACACTAACAGAGTCTCATTAGCTAAGAGGATTATTAATGTTACTAAAATTGAATGTAATAACCATTAATTTAATTCCAAAATTATTTTTAATATCCAAGTGCTGTCGACATTGGGTTGTACAACCTCATTAAAATTTTGAAATTATTTTAGATTCATTCTAATAAAATTCAGTCATGTTTATCTATTGGGACATCACATAAACATTTTATTATTGGACCCTTAATGGAGCCCGTAGTTTTCAAATTAATTTTAACCTTTACCCATTCAATATTTTACATTAATTAATCAGGTTTTCCACAATAATATTATCTAGACATTAATGTTACTAAAGTTGAATGTGATAACCATTAATTTAATTTCAAAATTATCTTTAATATCTAAGTATTTTTGACATTGGGTCATACAATCTCATTATAATTTTGAAATTATTTTATATCCAATCTCATAAAATTCGATCATGTTTATCCGTTGAGGCATCACATAATCATTTTATTATTGAATCCTTAATTGAGTCCATGGGTTTCAAATTATTAATTTTAACCTACACCTATTCAATATCTTACATTAATTCAACTAGATTTTTCATAACAATATTATCTAGACAAAACAAATATCATTATGCACATGTATATATCAAATGATGAAATTATATGGCACCACCTATTCTAAATGGAATGGCAAGCATACATTACATGTTATATCTATTTAAAATAATTGTAAGCAAAGAATAAATTATGGCTCCTTAATCCATGGTTTCCTAGAAAAAGAAAGTTACAAGCCTAACAGGGTCAAAAAGCCCAACTTGATATCTGAGTCGTAATCAATCTTTCCATCAGGTCTTGAAATCCTTTGAATTATAGGCCAAGTTAGGATTGGTTTCTAGGGTTTTTAAGCCTAAAACACAAAACCCTAACTAGTCCCCTTCATAATCTTAGCACCAAAATTGTTGTCAAACTTCGTACAACTCTAATCATCACAAAATTTTTCAAGAAGGTAGATCACCACATGAAGAACCAATTGGCCAAAATTTGTGAAAATCCAATGCCGCACGCATCCCTAAGCATCACCATAAGTCAGAAACCAAAATCACCGTCAGTAGCTGCAAACATCTTGGATCATTATGAAATTTTATGGAAGGGTAAAACACCAAATATGGAACTTACTGGTCAAACTTTGTCTAAATTCGAGGCTGCAAGTGCTCCCATGAAGCATCTAAAGCTAGAAACTAAAATCATCACCAATCGCTACACAAAATTCAGACTGCCACAAAATTTTACAAAAAAATAGAGCACCAAGAGAAGGATCATATAGCCAAATTTGGCCCTAATCCAAGTTGAACAAGCCCCCACGCACCCTTGGAAGCCATGCACGTGAGTCCTAGTCTCGACCGCTTTGAGCTGGGCTTGTGGGCACGTGCTAGGTCTTTCGGCGAACCTCTTCCTCCCATTAACCCTCCTCTATGTCCCCTACATGATTCTGGTGTTGGTCCATCAAACCAAGGCTTCGATCAACATGAAAAACGTTGAACAGAAACATGCAACAACTATTCTTTGGCTACTTATTACATATTTATCCAATAAATATGATTTTACATAAAATTATCCAAAAAAATAAATACATAAATCAAGGAGGAATACCTAACCTTATGATTAGCCTCCAAGTTATATCCCAAAGAAAATACAATCAAACTTCTACCATGGATTAAGGCAAAAAAAAAAAAAAAAATTTCATTCATACAAAAATATAAATAACATGAAACATAGAATCTAGGTGCCATATATCTAATTACATTAATGATGCAAGGACAAGACTGTGATGTATGATCTAGGGGTTTACGTAAGTTAGGGTTATAGGGTAGAACTTTGATGGGTAAGGGATAGGTCCGGTCTAAAAGGTTATAAGGCTAATTTAGGGTTTATGTATGATGGAATTAAGGTTCAAAATGAAGGATTTTAGGTTTGGAAAGGTTTGGATTTGGTTTGATGCAAAACAACCTCATTTTGAGCTAATTTGAGGTTTTCTAGTTTTTCTAGGGTAGACTAGGGCTATGGACGAATTTGGGTTTCTCCAAGGTTAGAGATGATGGTTTTTATTGTTTCTAGAGTGAAATAGAGTATTTTGAAAAGGTTTTAGAAGTATGAAACTAGATTTGGAAAGTTTTAGATTAAGGTTGAAAAATTGGTTATGGAAAAGTGAAAGAGAAGATGATGAGATGAGTAGATGTTATAGAAAGATAGGTACTTACTTACAACTCCAGGTCACAAGAGAGATAAGAAGCCCCGGGAACTCGCTACTCAAGGAATCACCCAAGAGATGAGAGAACAAGATATCTTCACCACCAATCCCACCCAGAGATGAAATCCCGAACGCTCGCCACTCAAGGGAATCCACCAAAGAGATAAGAGAACAAGAGAGGACTCTTAAAAAAAGAAATTTGAAAATTTTATTAAACTTGAACTAATAATCAAAGATTACATTAAGGGGGTATATATAGGCCCCATACTTTCTAAAATGATAAAGTAACTCCGCTGACTTGGGAAAGCAAAACTCTAATTTGAATAAAGCAACTCCTACTTTTACTAGGAAAACAAAACTTTCTAATTTAAAATAAATCAACTACTAAAAACAAATATTTCTAAAATAAAGTGACTAAAATAGCAATAAAATTCCAAATCATGCCTCTAAGGTTTCCATAATCAAGATCAAATTCCTAATTGTTGTTGTAGATGTAAGCTGTAATCCATATAGTTGGGGAGAAAAGGCATGAAGTGTCATGTGATAGGCCTCAAGTCCATGATATTTAATGTAGGTAAGATATTGTAGTCATCGAGCAACTATATCTTGTAAGCATTCTCCCTATTCTTCTCAATTATCTTTCAACACCACCATCTATGCTTGGGAAAAATTTGGAATGCCTTTGCATTAGAAACCTCTGTTTTCTCATATGTAACTGAATCCTTTCTCCAATGTCAAATATAAGCCTTTGATAACCTTCATTTTCTTGTTTTTCATATTGCTCCACTCTTTGCCCTATGTTGAATCTTATTTTCTCATGAATCAAAAAGTTGTTGAAAGCTTGGCAATCAAAACACATTCTCAGAGATCCATCTTTTTCATACACCAACACAATGGGAAACTCATAAGAACTTTTACTCTCTTGAACAAGCCCTTTTTAAAGCAAATCATCAACTTGTGTTTTAACCTCTTCATGCTCCTTAGGGCTCATTATAGAGGCTAGTTTATTAGAAAAAACCAAACTTGGTATGAGGTCTTTTTTATATGGAATATCCCCCATAGGTGGCAAACCATGTGGTATTTCCTGAGGCACTACATCAACACGTGCCTTTAGATTTGGTTTCACTTCTTGCTGGATTTCCTTCTCACTTTCTATTTCTTGAACAACAACCAAATCTATCACATCACAACCAAATTTGATTTCTAACTGAGATTTTGATTGTAGTGAACTCTTCTCCCCACCTTCTTGGACATGGTTAGATTTGATTACTTGTTCAACATCTTCTTCATTGGCCTCATATTCCTCAATTAGGGAAACCAACGCCAACACCACAAATACCTAACAGTTTTATAACATGTTAGAGGTGTAAAATAAATTAAATTATATTTTTAAGTTAAATGGCTAAAACAAAAAATGATAAAAACCGAAATTTTACATGAGCAAATAAATTTAGTAAAGAGTAATCAAAATGAGGACCTAAGGATCATAAATGAGTAATGTAAGTTCCAAAGTATAAATGAAATGAAATGAAGTGGAAATGAAAAAGAAACAAAGCCCAAAAATGCAAAAAATGGGGAAAATAGGAATTAATGTGTACGCCAAACATGGCCTTGTGAAGGTTTAGAGTATTGAGATCAAATTGAGTGATTCAAAATTTTAGGTAAACTAGACTTCTAGGGGAATAATTTACTTGAAGGAAGTGTATGCAACTTGTAACCCCAAAGTGTTTAGAAATGTCAGAAATTGGGTTATGTGCAGAACCAATCTGGTCTGCTTTGCAATTAGAGTAGTTTGGATGCAAAATACGATAACTTGAGTTTTGGTGATCCACAATTGAATTGATTCAAATTGGAGGTCTAAACCTTGACCATAGCTTCAAAAAATTGAAGGAATCATTACCAATTTATGAAGTTAAGACCCCTGAAAGCAAGAATAATAGTAGGTAATCAGTAGGCTAGAGGCATCGCAGGCTAGTTTAGCATTAAAATAATAGTAACGAGTTTAAGTCAGAAATGAGATGATTCAATTCCTACTAAAAATAGACTCATAGAATCTCATTTATTGAAGAGGAATCATAAAGGCAAAATATAGCTCATGTGTCCCCAGAAAATTTGAGTGAAGGATAGGGTGAACATCAACCCTAACCAAAATCCCAGCGGGAATGCACAAGCGATTTTTTCTTGGGTTTGTTCTTTGATAGTGAAATATTTGTGAGTAGATTGGGGTTGGTGGCAGGAAGTAGGCCAGAACATTCGAGGATTGGAATGGCGACAACCTTTTTGGGTTTGTTCTTCACACTTCCTTCCTTGTTTCAGTTTTGTGTTTGTTTGACAAAATAAATCTTAAAGGTTTTATATGAATATGCATGTGTGCTCCGTTAGAGCCATAAATGCATTGGTTTGTTCTCCACTTCTTTCTCTCTATTTCTAAAATGTTTGAAGGATTATGAAATAAGTGGATTTATTGAAATGAATTGCGATAAACTGCATGTTGATTTTATACAAATGATTGTGAAAAGAATTGCATATGAAAAATTGCATGAGTATTGGAAACCAAGTATTTGGATATAAATGTACATACACTATTGTAAATTGCTAAGAATGATTTGAGCGCCCTTAATAGAGTGTTAACCATTAAATTCGAGTTAAGGATAGATTGGTATGCCAATAAGGGTCAAATGAGCAGTACTGCGCCGAACGTAATGATATGCCACTCCGATCCGTAGCCCAGTTGGACAATATCGGTAATGTTCAAGAAATGATTTTTAATAACCAATCAACAGCGGTGGTAGTCTTGTGTTATAAAACTTTTTTTATATATACGGCCTGTGATGGGACCATCTTTGGTGATTCGTTATCTGTCAGAAAGCAAAGGTTAAATTCACTTAAGGGAAAAATGAAAAGAAAAATGCGAAATGCATGATTTGTGTTTTGAATGATTTATTGCATACGAGAAATTATGTTTGAATGATCATCAGCTATAAGTGATATGTGATGAATATATGTATTGTATTGCATTGATCATTCAAAAGGGGTAAAAGGACATTGTTTTAGAAAAATGCATGACTTGATTTAAATTGAAATGGAAGAGAGTATTATATAGAACCACTAAGCATGAAAATGTTTAGCGCGTTGTTTTTATCATCGTGTAGGTATCGAGTAGAAAGTGGCAGGACCAAAGATCGTCGAGCTTAGAGTCACCGTCAAACAAAGCGGAGTATAAGTAAATGCTCTGTCTCATACATATAATTCCATTCATGATATTTTGCAATTATTTTGCATTGAACTCAAAGATGTAAAAGTCTTCATAAGAAGATCACTTTTTTTTTTATATATCTTTTTGAATGTATGGAAATGTATTTTACATATTGTGGACAACCAGGGTGAACTCCGTAAATATTTTGTAATTGTATTTGAAAAGGCATGGAATGCCAACTTGTATAAATGCGTTCTTCAAGAGCAGTTATGGGCCCTATTTAAATTAAGGAATGTATATTTTGTTTTATCAAAGCTACAATTAAATTGTTATAAAAGGGCACGGGTGCGCCACAACTACTTTTCGATTAAGACATTCATAAGCAATATGCCCAAATCCTTGGCACTTATAACACCTCTTTGGAGTTGATTCTTGATGTGGTTTGTGTACTTCACTCTTTACTTGAGGTTTGGGGATAGATTTAGCAACACTAGGATTCTTAAAAGTCAAATCCTCGACAAACCCTTCTTTAGTCTAACTCTTAGTTGTAGTAGAATTTCCATACACTTTTTGAGCCCCAACCTTCAAAGCAAGTTTCATCACATCTTGAAGACTATGATATGGCTGCAAAAAAATAGCTCTAGCAATATTAGACCTCAAACCAGCAATATAGTGGGCCATGCATATTTCCTCGACCTCTTGCAAGTCTCCCTTGATAATCAAGTTTACAAACTTAGCCGAATACTCCTCCACATTCAAATTTTGTTGCTTAAGATTCTAAAATTTGAGATAGATGTGATGACAGATAGTGGAAAGTACCTCTTTTCAACTCTTTCTTCATCTTTCCCAAGTTTCAATCTTCTTTTTACCTCTGCTTTACGTTGTCTCTTCAAGTTTTCCACCAAATGGAAGCATTCTTGCACATCTTGATAGCCACCAACTTCACTTTTTCATGCTCAAGGGGGTCATAATACTCAAAGACATGCTCCACCATATTAAGCCAATCCAAAAATTCATCATGATCCATTCTTCCATCAAATTCTAGAATGTTAAGTTTTGGATTGAATCACCTTCAGCATAGTTACCATGCCTATTATAGTAATTTTCATTCCGATAGTAGCAATCATACCTCCCATGATAATCATAGTCTTGTGCATACATACCTTTAGCCTTCTTGTGCCCTAAGAAACCTTGAAGTTGACTAGGCTGCAAAGACTCTTCATAAAATTCATATTTTTGTTCTCGATCTTGTACTTGCCTATACCTTCCATCAAGTTCTCCATAGACATATAATCTTCATAAAGCCTCAAACGTTGTTGTAGATGCTGAGCAAGAATCTCAATATCATTAATATGTTTTACCTCCATGGCTAGTGAATGACCCAAACCATTAGTAGTACTCTTGTCTCTAACACTACGAACGCCTTTTAGTTTATGATCAACCATCATACCATGAGCTTTGATACTACTTTGATGCAAGAACAGGACTGTGATGGATGATCTAGTGATTTAGGTAAGTTAGGGTTATGGGGTAGAACTTTGATGGGTAAGGGATAGGTCTGGTCTCAAAGGTTATAGGGTTATTTTAGGGTTTATATATGATGGAATTAAGGTACAAAATGAAGAATTTTAGGTTTGGAAAGGTTCGGGTTTGGTTTGATGCAAAACAACCTCGTTTTGAGCTAATTTGAGGTTTTTGAGTTTTTCTAAGGTAGGCTAGGGCTATGGATGAAATGGGTTTCTCCAAGGTTAGGGATTATGGTTTTTAATGTTCCTAGAGTGAAACAAAGTATTTGGAAAGGTTTTAGAAGTATGGAACTAGATTTGGAAACTTTTGAATTGAGGTTGAAATTTTAGTTATGGAAAGGTGAAGAAAGATGATGGATGATGAGTGTTCCTGAAGGATGCAGTGCCCACCCCACAACTCAAAGTCACTAAGAGATAAGAAGCCACGAACTCGCTACTCAAGGAAATCCACACAAAAGATGAGAGAACAAGATATATACTTTGCTACCCAAGGAATCCACCAAGGGATAAGATGTAATGAACTCGCCACTCAAGGGAATCCACCCAAGAGATAAGAGAACAAGAGAAAACTCTTAAAAAGATAAATTTGAAAATATTATTAAACTTGACCTAATAATCAAAGACTATATTAAGGGGGTATATATAGGCCCCATACTTTCTAAAATAAATAAAGTAACTCCTACTTCGACTTGGAAAACAAGACTTTCTAATTTGAATAAAGCAACTCCTACTTTTACTAGGAAAACAAAATTTTCTAATTTAAAATAAAGCAACTACTAAAAACAAATATTTCTAAAAAAAGTGACTCCAATATATGGCCGTCCCAAATCATGCCTACAACATTTTCGGCCTCAGAAATAAGATTTTCACCATTAAAGTGCCATTGTTATTCTTGCCGATGCTCACATCCGACTCATCTCTGATAGCCAGAAGATTCAGTTTTCGTTTCGTCAGAAACTCTATCACCAATTGAAGGATCATGAACAGACCTGATCTGATTGAATAAATATGTGATAAACTATCCTCATCATCTTAGTTTATAACCTCCTTGTGGGACCTTCAACCTATTCTAGTGTGTGATCATATGTAGTGCTGGGACTTGAGAAATTTGTGGTGTGTGCAAAGCCTGGGAAAATCATGTGGGGTGCTGTAGGAGGTGTTTATGAGCTCTCAAATCTAACATATGAGTTAATTACCAGCAGCAATCAATCTATGTCTTAGAGGGTTTCTTGCCTATCAAGTAACCAAACTCATGTCTTATTGGGTTTTTTGTCTCTTAAGCAATTAATTAATGGGCTATGTCACTAATTAGCTAGCCTGGGGATCAACGACCAATTATTAATTTTGGCTATTGATCAACAGCTCGAATTGTTTCTAGAGCATAAATCCAACAAACAATAAACATGTATTTAATTTAGGGGAACATTTTTAAGCTAAAAGCACTATAGCATAGCGATAACAGTTGAAATCTTAAGGAATTATATGGGTTAGAATTCAACTTCCCTTTATTGAAACTTTTTGTTCAAAAAAAAAAAAAATTAGGGAGGCACGAGTCCCCCTTAGGCACACTTTGGCTCTACTCCTCTTAGAAAGCATCATACTCATATTAAACTCAAATATTGTAAACTTAACCTTTTAGGGGATAAGGTATACAAATGCCTCTGAGTTTTAAGTGTATGTCCCACCTTACTCTTGAACTTTTTTTTGTCCTAAGATACCCTTGACGTTTACTCCGTAGCTCACCCATGCATATTTCGTTAAATAAAGTCATAACCAGGCCGAAAACTCTAACACATGTAGAGTATTTAACAGGCATTTGTCCATCTATGACCTTTTCTATCGGTAGGAACATGGCTAAGCTACAAAAGTAAATATCAGGATATATTGAGACCGACAAAAGAATTCAAGGACAAAGTGAGACATAAGCGCAAAACTTTGGAGTATTTATAGCTATCCCACTTTTAAGTGGTAACCTGAATTGGCATTAGGTAAGTTTGGCAGGTCATGAGTTGACTATTCTGACATTTGTTTTGTTTGTCTCTTTACATTATGCTAGTATGGTACATGAACGATCAAAATTTTCTATTTAAGAAGACTCAATTGCATGTGATGACCTTTTCTCATGCCCATTCCATGTTTATGTGTCCCTGACCTCTCACGAGAGCTAAACAAGGAGCGATATATTTGTAATTCATCGGTAATTACAAGCGGATAGGAAATATTGTGAATTAAGTTAGTTCCTAATTTTAATTTGCTTCCTTATGTGAAATATTATTGTATTCTACCCAAATTCCTCTCTTAACACGAGGTTTAGACTGACTGTGTATAATCGCGGTGTTCCGACCGGCTTTCATGTTAATTTGGCTGTTCTATGGGCATGGAGTTAATAACCAGGTAAATCTTTTGATGACCTTAAAAGAACTCGATCGAACTGAAGATCATTAGGGAGCAAACCCAAAACTGGACCATCTGAGTTAACTCTTAGGATTGAGGTTTAGTGTCGTTGATCCCCCATACTGAAAGGTGCTACAAACCCTTCAATCCTTCATATTAGGATTAAAATAATAATATTCTAATGGAAGCCATTAGAAGTTTGAAGTTTCCTGAGTTAGGTAGCGTTCTCGGGTCGTGGTTTGGATATTACAAGAGGCTTTTGGGGGCATCTTTGTAGTAGTAATCGTGAATGCAATGAGAATCAAATATGAGTTTAGTTCATGTTTGCAATCATGGAATAGCGGTGGCATTACGACATGAATATAATTTGCTTTTTATTGGTTTGATTTGACTTGGATTAAAAAAAAAGAGTTATACATCAAATTTATGTCCGTCAGTCCTCTGTACTTTTAATAAAAGAATGTTTTTCTCAATATATGTAAAACAAATGTCGATTTTAGAAATAATTAATTTTATCTACCAAATTACTATTTGATTTGATTAACAATCCATTCAGATTTCTAGCTTGGGATTGATTGGGTGATTAGTTTTCATGGTGTTTTCTGATATGGGAATTTCCCTACTATTTATTTGTACCAATTTTTGATGAAAAATAAGACAAATATGAATAAGACAATTTTTGATGATATGACAAATTTGTCATATGATCAGTTGCTCCAAAATCAATTATCCAAGAATGAATAGAATTAGGAAATACATCAAAAAAAGCAGTGACAAGAGGGCTACCATGTACACAATGGACAGTTTTGGAGATTGAACTAATTTGTCTGATCTCTAATTATACTTAAGTAAAAGAATTGTTCATCAAAGTTCTTGTATTGACACTCCACAACAAAATGGTTTGGCTAAATGAAAAAACAAACATTTATTAGGAATAGCTCGAGCATTACTTTTTACCAATCAAGTACCAAAATTTCTTTAGGGTGGAGCTATTCTTACTGCTACATATCTTATAAATAGAATACCTAATATGGTCTTCTGAGTTTGGGACTTACTGTACATTCTTTCACTTAAGTTTTTCTACAAATGAACATTGTATTTACTATTAAAAGATATTTGGGTGATTGCAATTGTTCATATTCATAGTCATAATCAAGGGAAACTTGAACCTCATGTCACAAAATGTGTGTTTGTTGGATATGCTCCAGCTCAAAAAGGATATAAATGCTTTGAACCCATTTCAAGGAAAATGTTTGTTACCATGGATGTTACATTTTTTGAATTGATTCCCTATTTCACATATCATTTTCATGGGGGGAACCAAAATAAAGTTTCATTTTTTATGATTTTAAGTAGAAGATTACAAAATAGTTCTTTACAACCTTAATCATACAACAAACAATCAAGCTTTATTCTTAGGAAGAGTTTCAAGTGTTTTGAATCTCAAACAAATCTTCCTACAATGCCATCTCATGATGTTCACGATTCCTGAGATTTCCTAACAAAGGAAATGAAGAAGCTGCGTATTGTTATTTTGATGTGTCTACTCGTGATAGAGAACAACAAATGAAGAGATCAAACTTAATCAGCACACTAAGTCTAGACCTCAGTATGTTCTCATAATTACTTTGCCACATGTTCAACCTGCCATCTTGAGTTAAAATTAAACCAAGTCTTGAACATGAGTCTTATTCCACATTCGAAGGTTAATAATTCTAATCTTCACATTAATTAAAAATAGAGATCTCTTCTTGACATCAGTTTATTAAGTGTGTATCAACCATAATGTCTCTCTTTTGTTTTGTGGCACCTCTGAAATTTTTCTTTGTGATTATGATATGGCAGAGTGCTCTAAAAGTTCTGAGGAAGAAAGTTATCTAGTGAGGATAAATTTTGAAAAATAGCACATGGGAATTAATTGATCTACCGAGAAGGAAGACAACTATATGTTGCAAATGGGTGTTTACTATCAAGTACAAATATGACGGCTCTTTAAAACAGTACAAAGCTCGACTGGTAGCTAAGGGATTCACCCAGACATATAGCATTGATTACTTGGAGGCATTTGGCCCAGTTGCTAAACTAAACTCCATAAGAGTTCTTTTGCCTCTTGCAACTAATCTCGAATGGTCCTTACAACAGTTGGATGTAAAAAATGCATTTCTCAATGGAAATTTGGAGGAAGAAGTGTACATGGATGCACCCCCTAAGATTCCGTGAAAGGTTTGGCACAAAGGTTTGCAAATGGGTTGAAACAGTCACCAAGAGCCTAGTTTGATAAATTTACTCAATTTGTTAAAAGTCAATGGTACTCTCAATGGCAAGGTGATCATACAATGTTTTTTAAAAATTCATAAGATGGGAAGATTTCCATACAAATTGTGTATGTAGATGACATAATTCTTGCTGGAGATGATGTATGTGAGATGAACTAATTGAAGACTTCCATCTCATCAACATTTGAGATCAATGACTTAGGACATTTGAGGCATCTTCTTGGCATGGAGATTGCTAGGTCGAAAAAAGGATTGTTGTCTCCCAGTGAAAGTATGTTCTTAATCTCCTTAAGGAGATTGGCATGAGTGGTTGTGGGCCAGCTAATACTTCAATCGATCCTAAAAAAAAACTTGGAGATGACAATGAAGGTGACATGGTTAATATAATTCAATATCAAAAGTTATTGGGAAAGTTGATTTACCTATCACATACATGACCAGATATTGCATTTGCTCTGAGTTTGGTAAGCCAATTTATGCATTCACCCTACAAGAAACATCTTGAAGCGGTGTATTGAATTCTTAGATACTTAAAAGGTACACTAGGCAAGCTCTTTCAAAAGACCACACAACATAACAAAAAGGCATGTATTGATGCAAATTGGACAAGCTCCATTGTTTATAGGAGATCCACTTCAGGATACTATACTTATGTTTATGGAAATCTGGTCACATGGCGAAGCAAAGAACATAATGTAGTAGCAAGGAACAATCTCGAGGCAAAATATAGGGCTATGGATAATAAAGTCTGTGAGATGCTTTGGTTGAGGAGAATTCTTGAAGAGCTTCGAATACTAATACATATGCCAATGAAGTCGTATTATGACAATAAAGTTGCAATAAGTATTGCGCATAATCCAATACAACATGATTGCACGAAGCATGTGGAGATTGATAGGTAGTTCATAAAGGAGAAGATTGATTGCGGAGCTATTTGCATGCCCTTGGTTCCTTCTATGCGGCAAATAGCTGATATCTTTACCAAAGGACTTTTCAGAACTAGTTTTGAGTTGTTTATAAGCAAGTTAGGCATGATAGACATCTATGCTCCAACTTGAAGGGGTGTTGGATTTTTAGGAAATATATTACAATTTTATCTGAAATTACTATTTCAGATTTGATTACTTGCTATTAATTTTATTATATCTCTAAACCATTTAACCCATATTTTATCATTTTAAGTTTTGTTTAATAATTTGAATCAAGATTATATTTTATTGAAATATTAATAATTAAGATATATGCAAAACTTAAGTCAAAACTAAGATGAGGGATAAGGTGCAAAAGCACCCACGAGTTTGCGTGTATCTCATACTTTGCCTCTGAACTTTTTTTCGATCAAAAGATACCCTTGACATTTATAACTTCCATATCTCAATCATGTCACTGTCGTTAGAAAAGGTTACAAATGGACAAACGCCCGTTAAAACATCCATTAAAACCCCGTTAAAAACCCCATACGTGTTAGAGTTTCGTTGTGATTTTTTTAACAGGATAGGCACGAGTGACTATAAAAGTGAACATCAAGAGTATCTTGGGATCGAAAAAAAGTTCAAGGACAAGGTGGGACAGACATACACGCAAAACTCGGAGGCATTTGTGGACCTTATCCCCCTAAGATAGATGATGAGAATTTGGAAACATAGGAAGAAAATTTGAGGTCATCTGCAGATCAGACTCATGATTAACAACAAGAACTCCCATAGAAATTTTCATTTTCCTTCAAGCAAATTTGAACTCAACATCCAGGATCATCAGCTGTCATAAAAATTACCCGAACCACAAGGTATGAATATTCCTGATGATAATCAAGCAAAGCATAACCCCACGTAATACGTCAAGAAAAAGATTCAACAGAATAACATTGCTGTGACTAAAAAAAGGTGCCCATATATGCTTTGCACCATAAGCCAAGAAATCAAAAGAAAGGAGAAGAATAAGAAAAAGAAGCAAAAGCTTCACTGCCACAGCTGGCCAAGTTGTTGCTACCTCCCCCTACAAAACCCTCAACAAACCACCCATATTCATGCCATCATTCAAAAATCTGACACTGCTTTTTTATTTCAGCTGATCAAAAAATCCTCAATTCTTCGCTTTCCAATGACTGATTCCGTGGTAAGATCAGATCAGAAGAAAAAGGCATTGCATATGTTGGGGTTGTTGAGTCTGTTGCTGGTGATGCAGAAAGTTGCTGCAACTGAGTACACAGTTGGGGGCGCAAATGGCTGGTCTGTTCCTGCTGATGGTGCTCTCCACTATAACCAGTGGGCCGAAAGGAACCGGTTTAAAATCGGCGATTCTCTCTGTAAGTTGAGAAAATTATTTCTGGGAATAATTTTCTTCTTCTTTGTTTATAATCACAAAATCATGGGTGATTTGATCAAGGGGGTAATGGTTTTAAAGGGATGAATGCACAAAATATTTACAAATCTTACACTTTCTTTTAAATAGAAAAAAGTACAAAAATACACTATTTTGGATAAAAATGTGAGAATTTAGTTATAATGTGGGGAATTACTATTTTTTGGCATTTTCAAGGTTGCTTTTATAAAAGATTAGTTTTATAAATAACTTTTGAATTTGTCCATTTTTAAACCAATATATGTTGATTAAGACCTTTTGAAAACTCAATTTTGAAATGAAATAATTTTTTTGGAGAGATAACTTTTTTTTTTTTTTTTTTGACAACTAAACACTTTGTTACAACTTAGCAAGGACCCCTCTCCCAACTTAGTGAGGATATTTTGTCCAAAATAGGTTATTAAAAAAAAACATGAAAAATATTATATTCAGAAATTTAAAGTAATTTGATGTATTTTTAACAAAATATTTCCATATATAAAGCAGCTACCTAAAATATGGAAAATCAAGTTAGGACCTCTCAATCTTCCGCCTAAAAAAGAGAAAAAGAAAAGATAAGCAGGAATATACAATTAATATATACAGAATATTACAGTCCAGAGTTTCCGGGGGAAGTTCAGGGTATAATACAAAGTGTTAATTCCATTGTCTTTCTGTTTACTGCAGTGTTTGTTTACCCTTCCGGGAAGGACTCAGTGCTGTCCGTAAACAAGGATGACTATACCAATTGCAATACTGCAACGTCCCTCGCACACTACAATGACGGCCACACTGTTTTCATCTTCAATCAGTCCGGCCTCACTACTTCATTAGTGGGGTTGAAGACAACTGTCTCAAGAATCAAAAGATGGTGGTGATTGTTCTTGCAGAAAGGGGAAATGGGTCTTCTTCAACCTTTTCACCTCAGCCGTCTCCTTCAACAGATATCGTCCCATCTCCGGCGCCTTCCGGCCAGGAATCTCCGCCGGAGCCGCCGATGGAAACAGTCCCCTCCCCAGCTCCTACGGCTACAGGCGAGGAGCCTTCTCCTCGAAGCGGAGCTTCATCGTTAATTATCAGTTTTATCGGTTCCGTTGGGGCTCTGGTTGGTTCATCTCTTCTTTTAGCTTGAAGATTTGCAGGCTGCAGCAAGCAAGAATTGAATTTCCATGTTTGGGTATTTATTGGTTTTTATTTTTGGGTTTTCGTCTATGATTCTTCTTCTTCCCCAACCTTGGTCCCACTGGATTGAAATGGGAATTCAAGAATGGTTGGTGTTTGGGATTTATATATTTGTTGGATAGAGAAATAATCTAACTGTGAGTCTGTGACTATATGCATTTGGTTTGATGATTATATAATTTATATTCAGTATGTAAGTATAATGTATATAAGGAAATAAAATGGGTTTCATTCTCTTTGTATGCCAGAATTTAATTTCTTGTTTCTGTTCCCAAGGATTTCTGGGTCTGTTTGATTCTGTTATTGGAAGGATAGATCTGTAAAAACACCAACTTAATGCACCATGAGTTCTTTAAAAACAACAAAAAAAAATCATCCAAAACAAGTTAATTTTGGACTTGTTTTTTTTTTAAATGAAAAATAAGGAGAATAAGGATAATTTAGAGAACATGTACAAAAAAACATAAAATAAAAAAAAGCCACTAAATTCAAAGAAAAATTAGTGTTCTTTAAATGCTTTCAAAAATTATTCTCATATATATATATATATATATATATATATATATATATATATATATATATATGATGCATTTTCAACACATTCTGAGGCTGGACGTATTGGAATTGCTAGGTCGACCTTTGGAGGTAGGTCGGTTGGGCGATCGGCTCTGGATGTTCTTGACTCCCCTGCAAAACAAATAGCAAAGAGGATCGACGGGGCTGCCGTTCTGCATTCCGTCCCAAATCCCGACTCTTTCTGTAGAAAGAATCGTCATTTGCTTTAGAATGAATATTCTCATTGCTTCACCCAGATAAATTCTTTGGTATTTATAGTATTTGTTTTTCCCATTGGATGGTGATAAGTTCTCTCTCATTGGATGGGATTTTACGTCACTTCTCCCATTGTCGGATTAATAAGGATAGTAGGGACGGAGTTATTGAGAATTATCTTACTTCCCTTGTTAGTGAATTTGATTTGATTCTGAATATGGGCTTCTTAGAATTTTGTCAGGTGTTATTAGCCCTTGGGGCGAGATGTTTGGGCCCCATTTGGGCCGATCTTCGGGGAGCCGGGCGTTTCACTAAGCACACTTTACTTCTTGGGCTTGGTGAGTGGGCCTACGCACCTATTTTTAAACCCAATCGGATTTTGTATAGTTCTGACGGCGTGGGCAGAGTTTTTGTATCTTTCTTGAATCGGGTGCGACTTCCACATTAATTCGTTAAATTTGGTTTAGTTAGGGCTTTGTCGCCGTCAAGCGTCTGTGATAATATTGACTTTCGGCTTTCGCTCATTTCCTCTGGTTCCTTAGTTTCTTGAGAACATCCTCGAGACCCGTTGTTGCCTGATATTGACTTTTTACTTTTATGCGAGTTGAGGGCTTCATTAAATCGGACATACGTTCGAATCTCTTTGGCGTTTTGTGATACCTTGCTTGGGGTAGCCCTTTTCGTTATGTTCCTAGGACTGGTGCGTCTTTCTTCCTTCTGTGTCTCTTCGAGTAATATAGCGAGACGCTAGGGCTAGCTTGGTTAGGTCTTGTTCTTACTACCTGATACTCCCATGGGTCCGGGTCGTTCCTCTTCTTTGCGCATAGGAGGTGACTCCTCTGTTGTACCCGATTCAGGGCGGACAGGTGGTGCCTCCGATCGTTTAGCTGTGGTTGCTCTTCGAGACGCCCCGGGGGAACCTCCTCTCCCCTTGGGTAAAGGCAAGGGTAGAATTGACAAGATTAAATACCCCGTGGGATCGAAATATCTTAAGTCAGCCGTGCAGAATGCTCTGGCGATGGGACCTAGCAGAGTTGAGCCTTTATATGGGGAAACTTTCGCGAGGCGTTATAGGCCCCCTTTTGGTGTCTAGGAGTGCAGTGCTCAGGCATTTTAACCTCTACGTGGTCCAAGTGCCCAGATGGTGTGCTTCTTGAGGTGGCCTTCGCTGATGGCCTCCGTTCCCTCACACCCCCTTTATAAAGGTCTTGCAACATTCAACGTCTGCCCCTCGGCTTTCGCGATTTGCGGGGGTATTCGAGTTAGAGTTTGTTGGTATTCTTTAGGGATAAGGGCTTGAGTGTTCCTAGTATAGCTCTGTTCCTGGACCTCTTTAGTGTGAAGGAAGCCGCCGACGGCTTTCTTTATCTATCTAAGCATGCCAGGGCTCCTCTGACCATCTCGGATCTCCCATCTTCCCATAAATTTTGGAAAGACCGTTACTTTTTTGTTAGTGGTCGCAGTTGGGAGTACGACCCCCTTGACAAGGAAGACACACTGGGCATTCCGGCTGTCTGGACCACTCCCGAGAATCTACGTGAGCTTTGCTTTGGTTTAGTTCGGTCTAGTTTTCGTAAGTTATAGGGTGTCCCTAATTTTGCATTGGCTGTGCGTTTTTCAGGTATTCGCCCTGATCTCAGCACCGAAGACAAGGTCGTAAAGCGAAAGTTGGCCAAGCGTCTTCCGCGCGCTTACTCTAAGCTTATCAGGTCAGAAATTCCCGGATCTTCAAGTTCGAGGTCCTCCCGCCCTGCTACTTTGAGGCCTTCACCCCCATCCGTTATGAAGTTCTCTCACGATGGGCCTCCGTTGTTAAGCTACTAAGGGAGGCTTACGGCTCGGGTGGAGACGCTGTCCCGGAGGTCTCGGAGTGTGAAGCGGAAAACTCTGGACTCCCTTGAGAAGGGCCATCCGGCCTGGGGTAAAGTCCCGAGGTTGGGGACGTCTTCTTCATCACCTTCTACCCATGTCCGAGTGCAGGGGCAAGTGTTGCCGCCTCACGGTGAGGTTCCTGTTTGAGTTCGCGGCTCCGTTTTGGATTGCAGCACTTGAGCCAAAAAGATCCCTTGGGGAGAGTGGCCCGAGCCTGGATTAGGAGGTTATGCCTATAACAGTTTGGAGTCCCCCTGCGCAGAGCGCTGAGCCTCCTCCTTCGAGAGCGGAAGAGTTGGGGAGGAAGTGCCCCGAAGCTGATGGAGATGGGGATTCCTTGCTCTTCAATGCTGAGCTTGCGGCTGGCGCGGTCTCGTCCATTCTCCGGGATTCTGACCTCAAGAGGTCGAGTGCCCTGCTTGTTAAGGAAGCCTTGGCTCTATCCCTCTAGGGGGTCGCCTCTGTAAGTTCATGTGTCTTGTTGTGTCTGCTTTTTTCTTGGGTTTGAGTTGCGTGTTGACTTTATGTTGGGTATCAGCAGGTGGCTACCCGTCCCGAAGAGTTTAGCCGGGACGGTAGGCGAGGGTCACGTCGAAGCCCTTTAGAGCCTCTGAGGGCGAAGTGCCGGGCTGCTCTCCTCTGACGAGCTTAAGCTGCGAGATCGGATGCAAAATATAATGAGATGAGGTCGTGGAAGCTCGGTCAGACTTGAGGCATACCACCGATCGTATGGCCTTGGTGGGGTAGGGAAGAAAAGGCTCGAGATGAAGCCACAGAGTGGCGAGGCGAGCCCGGGAGGTCGGGGACGGGCTGCGAGTACGGGATGATCTGTTGTGGTCAGCCCGGGGGACCAGCTGCAATTTCTGGCCAGGCTTGGTGTCGGGGATGAGGCTATGTCGTCCGAGAATGAGGCTGCGGGTAACTTCGGGAGAGGCTGCGTCTTTGCTTAGAGATGAGAGCTGCATAAGCGGCGTTGCTAGATGGAGCATCGCCAAAGCATTGTGAGCTCTATTGAGCACTTTGTGGGGAGTGCCATGGGTTGCGAGGACCTTGAAGCCCCGAAAACTCTAGTTGTTCGGAGGACGGAGCTATCGCGAGGTTTGAGGGATGAGGCTGTACTCGGTGAGAAGCCTGGATGGCTTACTTTCCCGGAGGAAGGTGGCTAATGCTGCCGGGCTTGGACCTTAACTGATATCCACAGTGACGAGGAGGCCCGGAAGAGTCCTTTTTCGTGACCATTCTGGAGAGCAGACTACCCGTGAGGCCGGCCTTCTTCGCCTTCTCTCCATCTGCGCCTAACGTCTGAACTCCTTTGTATAATTTTGCTTGTTTTTTTTTTTTTTCGTTGGGCTTCGAACCCCGGATATATGTGATGTCGTTCTCAATGAATACCTCATTTTCTATCTTATCGCTTTTTTTTTTTCTCTTCTTTTGTAACTGCTTTCCTGATGTTGCTCTTCCCTCTGCTGACTTGGATCGATGGCTATATGGCCTTTGTCTGAGCAGTTGAGTTCCTTGTAAACTAGGTTGTTGAGTTAAGTGATATCTGCTGAAGTTAGGCGGCTCATAGAATTTGTCACCTCCGTTGTTTATACTCTTTTGAACTAAGCTATTCGCTCTTAGAAAACATTCTGCCCTGATGACTCCACTTGGCTCTTGGCGCTGAGGCCTTGGCCAGTTAAGCTCTGCGTGACGAATTTGGGCTCTGGTGGCCCAGTCCTTCTGAGTTGTTAAGCTCTGGCCAGGTTGTTGGGCTCACAGGCGTTGAGGCCCTTCCTAAACATTACATCTCGGCTGGTACATGGCTCCGTGGATACATGGCCTTTCCTGAGCAGTTGAGCTCTTGAAAACTTAGCTGTTGAGGCTCCGTGGGCTAATCTGCTTGAGTTGAACTGGCTATGCGGCTATATGGCCTTTCCTGAGCAGTTAAGCTCTTGAAAACTGAGCTACTGAGGCTCCGTGGGCTAAACTGCCTGAGCTAAACTTGCTCCTGGGCTACCAGGCCTTAGTTAAGTAGTCGAGCTCTTCAAAACTGAGCTACTGAGGCTCCGTGGGCTGCATCACTTTTGGTTGAACTTGTTCACAGGCTCTGCAGGCCTTGGATGTGGTCAGGCTCTTGGCCAGAGCCTGCGGGCTCGTGGGCTAATCTACAGGCCCCTAAACTTGCTCTGGGCTGGGCCTTAGTTGACGGTCGAGCTCTTCAAAAGCCCAGGCGAGGCTCAGTAGGCTATCTGCTGGTACAGGCTCTGCGGCTATGGCCTTTCACGACGGTTGAGGCTCTTGGCGGGTGATGAAGACTCAAGTAGGCTAATCTGCCTGAGCTGAACATGCTCTGCCGCTATATGGCCTTTCCTGAGCAGTTGAGCTCTTGAAAGCGAGCTCACCCAGGCTCGATGGGCTAATCTGCACTGTTTGAAGCCCAGATTTCTGCTTGACTATATAGCACTCACGACGGTTGAGCTCTTGAAAGCTGAAATTTCTTGAGTAGTAGGCTAACTCAAGTTGAACATCTGGGATAAGGCCTTAGTTGAGTGATGAGCTCTTCAAAGCGAGCTCTGAGGCTCCAGTGGGCTAATCTGCTGGCTGAAATTATACGGGCTGCTAGGCCTTAGTTGAGTAGTGGGCTCTTGAAAGCGAATGCTGAGGCTCAGTGGGCTAATCTGCTGGTAGACTTGTAGGCTGCAGGCCTTAGTTGAGCGGTCAGGCTCTTCAAGGCCCAGGCCTGCGGGCTCAGGTGGGGTAATCATGCGGCTGAACTTGCTCGCGGGCTGCAGTGTGGTTGACAATCGGGCTCTTCAAAGCTGAGTGGGTGAGACTCAAGTGGGCTTCATCTGCTGAGCTAAACTTGCTCTGAGCTGCGAGCCTTAGTTAAGCGGTCGAGCTCTTCAAAGCCCCAGACTCTGCAGATGCGGTCGGTTGACTTCACTTCGCCCGGAAAGATGGGCATCTTTAATGTTGGTTGTGGAGGGTGGACGGCTTATGGAGAAGTGGAGCCGTGCGCGGTTTCGAGTGCTCAGGCCTCCTTATAAATTGCCAACTCCTCTGCTGATGGGCTCGTACTTGAACCTTCTTCCCTTTTGGGGCCTCCTCGCGGAATCTGCTTGGCGTGGCCAGGCGTCGAGGCTTGGCCGAGTCTTCACGGGAGGTCGCACGGAGATCACGGGATAGGCGTTGATTAGATGGCCCTCTGCTGTAGGAGTTGTGTTTTTCCACTGGTTGCTATGGGAGTTATGTATTCCCTAGCCGAATCCGATGGCGGAACACGTACTTCTAGGGAATGCACATCGGAAGGCGGTGTGTAAGAAGAACTTTTAGTGCCGCTTTTTCCATTTTCTCCTCTTCTTCCTTCTCTTCTTTCTCTTTCTCTTCCTTCTTCTTCCTTCTCTTCTTTCTCTTTCTCTTCCTTCTTCTCCTTTTCCTTCCCGTTCTCACTCTCTCTTCTTCTCTTTTTCTTCTTTCTTCTTCTTTTCCTTCTCTCTTTCGCACTCTCTCTTCCTCTCTTTCCCTCTCTCTTTCTCTTTCTTGAGATTTTTTTTTTGAGGGAACTGCTTGTACTATTCATTTCCGAGATGTAAGGATGAGTCTTCTTGGTATAATTGATTGTACCTTTATTAGAATAAAGAACAATTTTTTTTTTTAAGCATGAATATTGTGCTCTAAAGTGTATGAATTTTCTCGAATTATTACTCGCTAGGTACATACTTTTTTTTTTTTATACTTTTTTTATCCATAAGGATATTAAAATAAAACAATCAACAAACATACCGCAATTTGTTATCTTAAAGGTGATGATACTTTATTAAAGATTACAATCCGAAGTCTGATGATAAAAGCGGCAGGGTTTTTCGGCATTCGAGAATGAGGTAGAATTTTTTCCTTCTTCCGTGCAGGTTTGTAGTTGCAAGTCGGCGGCGTGAGACCACGATATAGGGGCCTTCCAGTTGGAATTTGTTTTCCATATCATCGGATTTGATTTTCTAAATGGCGAGCTTTTTAAGACTAGGTCGCTAGGCTTGTAATCACAGGTTTGACCTTTTAATTCGTAGTACCTTAATCATGCTTCCTTTGGTAGTCTTATGCGTTTACGGACTGATCACGCATTATTCATCTAGGAGGTCTAGGTTTGGCGGAGAGCCTCTTACGTTAAGTTCACGCATTCAATCCTTGGGGATTTTAATCCCAGATTTCGACGGGAGCTCACAGCCTCGGTGCGAAGGCTAGAGCGAGATGGTGTTTCTGAGGTTAACTAACTAAGCGTGTAGTTAAATTTGCCAGACACCTCGGGAGGTACTCTACCCATTGCCTTTTAGATCTTTAACTTGGTCTTCAATGCCTCTTTAAGAGTTACGTGGTGACTTTAGCATCCGTTAGATTGTGGATGGTAGGGATGAGTAGTAGTTCGATCCAGGGCTACGTATAAATCCACTGAACTTAGGATTGTCGGTGCTTCAATTATCGGACACGAGGCCCTCGGGATACAAACTTGCATATTGACAAGCTCGAAGCGAAGTTCACGTACCTTTGTTTCGTGATGGTAGCGAAGGCTAAACCAGGCCCATTTGGTGAAATAATCCACTACTAAGACGATAAACTTGCATTGGCCCTTTCAAAGAGGCGAGAGGGTACGATATGTCTAGCTACTCTGAAAAGGCCATGGAGGCTTATAGCTGAAGTCGATGGCTCGGATGGGAGAGTGAGAGATTTTGGCATGCCTCTGACAAACTTTGCATTCTATTGGATTCTGTAGCGTCTGCGAGCATTGTGGGCCCGATGTAGTATCCTGCCTTAAGACTTTCCCTTGATTAGATCCGATGTGATTTCCACACACGCCTTCATGTACTTCCCTCAGTACGTAGCCGGCGTCTGCCCTTGTAATGCACTTGAGGACGGGTGTGAAAAAACCTCGCTAATAAAGGGCCCCCCGATGAATAGTGAACCTAGCAGACCTCGTCCTAAGCTTTGATGCCTCTTTTGGGTCGTTTAGCAATAGTCCTTCTATTAAGTAGTCCCAAATGGGGTCCATCCAGCTCGGCTCGAACATGACAGGGGAGACCTCTTCCCTGCTGAGATCCACGGAGGGCTCTGAAAGGTGCTAGACAGGCGTCAGTTTGTTGAGGTCTTCTTGGGAGGTTGTCGCCAGTTTTGCTAAGGCATCTGCTCGCGAATTTTCTACTCTCGGTATGTGTCTGAACTGAACTAGTACTAACTTCCTCAGTAATTCCTGTACCTTTTAAAGATATAGGATCATTTTTTCGCCCTTGGCCTCGTAGGTGTCTTCTATTTGCTTTACTACCAACTGGGAGTCGCTGCACACCTCTAACTGATCAACTTCCATTGAATGGGCGAGGTTGAATTCAGCTATGATGGCCTTATACTCGGCCTCTTTGTTGGAGGCTCGGAACCCAAATCTGAGAGCATACTCGATATCTATTCCTTCTGGAGAGGTAAGCATCAGCCCGGCACCACTCCCTTGAGCATTAGTGGCCCCGTCTACGGATAGCTTCCAAACGGGGAGATCGGGCGTTGTTTGAGCATCCTCAGCAAGCTCTGCCGAGGTGAATTCCATGACGAAATCTGCCAAGATCTGTCCTTTTATTGCTGTTTTGTTTTATTATACGATGTCGAACTCGCTGACTCTATGGCCCACTTCATCAATCTTCCGAGGTCTGTTTATATAACTTTTTTAGCCGTAGTGATACATTTGGGATTTCAATGGTATGCGCTTGGAAGTAAGGCGGGTTACGAAATTTGTGGTTACTAATTCGAGGATCAGTTTCTCCATTTTTGGATACCTCTCCTCTGCTCCTCTCAGAGCTCGCGCAATCATAGGCGGGTCTTGCGCTCCGGATCTGTCCTCACCCCGATCGGGACCGGCGGTTGAAATCTGAAACTACGGTCTGAGGTGGGGGCTCTCCCTCAGAGGGACTTACTAGAATGAGGGGGGGAGCTCATATACGTTTTTAGCACTACGAATGCTTCTTCGCAGTGTGCATCCCATTGGAAAGCTTTTTTCAGAATCTGGAAGAAGGGTTGACACTTATCGCTGGCCCTGGATACAAAGCGGCCGCTGTTGCTATCCTTCCCGGTAAAGGCGTTAGACACATTATGCTCGATGGTGGCGAGCATATCGAGCCACAGCTTTATCTTGTCTGGGTTTGCCTCTATTCCTCGGTTGTTGACTATAAAACCCAAGAATTTTTCGATTGAGACTCCGAAAGCGCATTTAGCTGGATTCAACTTCATGTTGTACTCTTTCAGGATCTGGAATGCCTCGGCCAGATGAGCTATATGGAGCTGGTAAGTAGTTGACCTGTCTTGTCTATATATACCTCCATGGATGCCCTATTTGCCTGCGGAACATCACATTCGCAATCTGCAGTAGGTAGCTCATACGTTTTCGATCAAAGGCATTACCGTGGCTGTGAGTCCCTTGCCTGTGCCAGATAAGGAGTCTTTCTTGGTAAAATCGAGTCCGTACTAATACAGTTTATGCTTGGGCTTGTCCATAAAGGTAGAGAAGTTCATGGTTAGGTGTGCGTCTCTTTATAAGGTCGTCAGAAGTGGGAAGCTATCTTTGAGACATTTCGATTAGCGTCAATGGGTCGTGCGGAGCGCCATTTTTCGTTCGCACTACGAGTGCGGCGTTGGCGACCATTCGAGTGCTCGGCTTCTCACGATCGCACACGCACGGAAGAGCTTAGGCCTCCTCGTGTCCTTTTGTCTTCACGGGAGAGAAACTCCTTCTTTTTGCTTGGTGGTTGAAAGATGGGTGACGTTTAGTGTGAGTGATTATTGCGGGACCACTCCAGCTATCCTCCACCTTGCCGCAAAGACAACCTTTGTTACGTTTCAAGAAGGTGGGTAAGGAAACCGAGGGTCTTCCGCTAGCTTAGAGCCGATGTAGGCGAGGTGTTCAGGGTTATCATCCAACTGTACAAGCTCCAACTCTTCCGAGGGCTCAGGTCGGGTGTTTACCTCGTCACACATGTCGAGCTCGTCCACGTATATGTTGTCGACCACTTTTTGCTTCATGGATCTTGAAATGGCATTCCACGGCCCGCGCGGGTCTCACCAGACCATTCCTACTTTCGTTTGTGGTAGGAAACTTGATCATCATGCTTGGTAAACGGAGGATGGCTTTTATATGGCATTGAGCGGGTGCGCCTAATAACCGCGTTATAGCGGAGGGGCATCTACTATGAGAAACCTCCTTGTCGTTGTTTCTTAGTAGCGCGGGGGTCTCCCAAAGTGAGCACTACGCGTGATCCCAAGGTAGCGCACCTCTCCTAGAGATCCTCGTGTGATTCGTGGTTCCGGCTTCTCCGCCCAGTGCCACGTCTTATCCAGCGATGCGAAGATGATGTCGGATGAACTCCCATTATTGATAAGGACCCGGTGAATTGTTTTGTTAGCCACAACTGCCCTTATCACCAAAGGATCGTTGTGGGAGTGTTGGCATCCCTCCAGGTCTGAATCCAAGAATGTTATGGCGGTGTAGTCGGGCGGTTTGGGCCATTCTTGCACTTCCATTACCTCTCTGACTGATGCCTGCCAAATGAGCCTTCTGGCGAGTTGGACTCCCGCTCCACCCGCCAAATCCTCCTGAGATCATGGTTTCCCCGAGAATTTGTTGGTGGCGAGTTAGGGTTGGCCGCCAAGGTGGTAGTGGTTGCACTTGATCCTGACCTTCAGAGGATATGTAGCGGCGAAGATATGCCCATCGAATCAAGTATTCTATTTCCTTCACCGGTGTATACCGTCGATGCGTTCGTGCAAAGTAGTCACATGGAACTCACAGTGCAGTGTTATCTCTTTTGGTAGGAGTATGTCCTCATTTGGGATGGCCATGTCAGGAATTTCTCATCTTTGTGCCAGCCTTGAGACACCTTGATCTTGTGGTTGTTAGGGGGGTGAACCGCTAAGGTGAATACCGTTGACGTAGCTTGAGCTGAGGTGGTACCAAGCGATCTCTGATGCTTCCTCGCCTCTTCGCTTGGAGATCTCTCTCGATTTCTTTGTCTCCTAGGGCTTCGCTCCCGTTGCTTATCAGTCCTACTTTTCTCCTTGTGGGTTGAAGAGCTTCCTCTCTTGGATGTAAGGGCTTCTTCGCCATTAATGTACTCCTCTGCTTTAGCGAGCACCTCGGCCATGTTTGCTTGAGGATGCTTTGAGATGGAAAACATCAAATCTTTTAACTGAACTCCTAGCCCATCAATGAATGCGGTGATGGCGAACTTCTCGTTCGGTACATCTACCTTCAAAGACTCGACATTGAACCTCTGGACATAAAACCTCAGGCTTTCTTGCGGGCTCTGCTTTATGGTCAGCAGGTGATAACTCGACTTCTTGTATGTTCTAGCTCCAATGAAGTGGGAGATGAATGCGATGGAGAGCTCTCTAAATGAGGAAACTGAAGACGATGGGAGCCTATTAAACCAAGCCAATGCCAAGCCTTTTAGTGTGATAGCGAGAAGGCTGCATCGTGCGGAATAACGATATCAGTGCGAGTTCCATCCCCGGTTCTTATAGGTGTTAAGATGGTCGATGGGATCCTTCGTTCCATCGAATGCCTCTATTCTGACATCGAACTTAGGTTGGAAGGGAGTGTAAGCGCCTCGGCTATGAGCGGTGACTCGATTCTTTGCCAGAGGGTGTCCATAGAGTCCGGTGCTCGGCCTTTTACGACTTCCTTCATGTGGCTGAGCTCCTGTTGGATACCCTTGAACCTCTGTTCCCATGATCGCTCCCAGTTCCTTGTTGGGGAATGGGTGACTCCATCGTTCCAGATGTCCCCACACGATTATTTAGCCGTTGCGGCTCCTCTGGAAATTTAGGTGAATCCATTGCCCTGAATTTGGCTGGATTATGCCTCTTGGGGAGAGTAGGGTGTGGCTGCTCTTCTGAGGGGTGGTGTTGCCAGCCTTCTGGGCTGTCGCTCCGGCGATTGCATCTGCCTGGTGAGTTGCTCCGATTCCTCTATCAAGCGTTGGTTGGTGAGACAGGAGTGCCTCCCGCCTCGTCGTGTTGGCACCTCTTTGTCTCCACCATGCGCCTGGGAGGTCGGCTATCCACTGCTTGGTACGGTCTTGCATCTAGGAGGATTAGGCGTGGCTCCTACTTGTATTCGAGTTGATACTATTAGTTCTTGCAGGAGATCGGCTTTATTTGTAAGCAGTGTCGTTCCCACAGACGTGCGACAAGCCCCGATGATGACTTTTCAGCGGAATGAAATTTGGAGGCGTGTTGAAATGTTGAAGAGTAAACCTTTGGAGGCGATCGCTAGGCGATGCAAGCGCTCTGAATCTTTGCGCTCCTACTTGAACAAGTAGCAAGAGGATCGCGGGGCTCGCCGGATTTGCCTCTCGATGCTAAAGTCAACTCTTTCAGTAGAAAGAATAGATCATTGCTTTAGGGGCGAATGTTACGCGTACCTTTCAGATGGGGTAGCACATTTAACCGAGTATATGTTTTTTCCCCGATTGGATGGTGATAGGATTCTCTCGTTGGATGGGGATTTTGTCTTATCATTTGTCCCGGATAATAAGGGATAATTAGGGAGCGATTATTGAAATTATCTTGCCCCATTGTTAGTGAGATTTGATTTTATTTAGGAATAAGCTTCTTAGGGTGTCAGTGTTGTGGCCCTTGGGGCGAATGGCTGAGGCTGGTTTTGGGCGCAATGCCGGGAGCCGGGCGTTTCAGGCTGCTGCCTTGGGCTTGAGTGAGTGGGCTACTTTGCTTTTTATTTTTATTTTGTCCAAATATATATATATATGGTTGACCCACAAATATATCATTAAATAAATAAATATTAAAAAATCAAACAATAAAATAACTATAAAACTAAGCCTTTAATTATCTATATGTAGAAGCTATTTAAACACTACAAACATATTGATTTACAAATATTATTGAAACACTTGAAATTCAAATGAAGTCCTAAAATTTGGTAGCTCTTTAATAGATCTTTATCAATTTATCTACAATTTTGTAATAATATTTTTTTAAGAAATAAAAAATTAATTCTTTATTTTTCAAAAAAAATTAATTCTTTATAAAAATTCAAATGATAATCCAATTATATAAAAAAAAAATAATAATTTGTTATGAATATTGAAACTATAATTCGATAGAAAATTGAGGAATGTAAAATCTTGTCAAATACATCTATAATTTATGCTACACACAAAGTTTTCTTATTTTAAAATATAAAAATATATATCAATAATTATATTTTTTAAATAAATAAGATAAATAAGAAAACGTTGTGTTTAGTATTATATATAATATAATATTTTAATAAGATAATAATTATTCTACTATATATATATATATATATATATATATTAATGTATTTTAAGTAAGAAATATATAATATTTTAAATGGTGTTTCAACTTTTCTATTTTTTTTTAATTTTGGTGTCTCAATTTTATTTTTTTCAATTAAGTGTCTAAACTTTCTTTTTTTCTATTTTAGTGTTTCAACTTTATCTTTGTTCAATTAAGTGTCTAAACTTTTTTATTTTTTTATTTTGGTATCTCAGCTTTATTTTTGTTCAATCAAATGTCTAAACTTTTTTATTTTTTATATTTGGATGTCTTAACTTTATTTTTGTTCAATCAAGTGTTTCTTGACCAATAAAAACTTATTAAGATATTTGAATTAAGAAAAATTGAATTTAAATGACATTATACGCCATATAAAATAATAAAATTACTTAAATAACCTTTAACGAGGTGAAATGACAGTATTATCATTTTCACAATATAGATTTTATTATCTATTAGTTACAATAAAAAAGAAATTAATAAAATTGGCTACTAATATAGAATTGAGATAAAAATTAAAAAAAAAAATCTTACAAAAATATAACAATTTAAAAAAAAAAATTCAACCAATTTAATCAATTTCTTTTATAAAGAGATGGCAAAAACCCTAATATGAAAATGATAATATTATCATTTCACCTTGTTAAAGATAATTTAATGTTATTTGGATGCAATTTTTACTTATTCAAATATCCTAATAAGTTTTGATTAGTCTGAAAACATTTGATTGAACAAAAATAAAGTTTAGGCAAAATAGAAAAAAATGAAAAGTTTAGACATTTGATTGAACAAAAATAAAGTTGAAACACTAAAATAGAAAAAATAGAAAAGTTGAGACATTATTTATTTAATTAACCCTACAATTATTATATACAATATTTTTTATTTTCTTGTATTATTGATAAATCTATCTTTGTATATATCAAAATAATATAAAAAAAAATCTTTTAATATTTAAAATTTGAAATTATTATTTTAAATACCTTCTTAATGATATATATTGAGATTTTTACAAATCTTAGTGTCCTAAACCCATTTACATACTTCAGTACTAAATTTATCCATGTAAAATTATTTTAAATTAAACTCGAATTAATCTCATTTATAGTTTTACAATACTCTTTACCACATATAATAAGTCTTTATTTTTTATTTTCAACCATTCCTTGAATACTAAATAGTAAATACACACTATTTATTTATTTTCAATATTATAAAATTTCTTAAATTGTTTATAAACAATTAAATAACCTATGTTGAAGGCATAATTGACCCTTAAAAGTGTTAACAATTTATAAAACCAACATAACTCTCCATTAAAGCATTATATTTATATACTTTTAAATAAATTTTAATTCAATCTGGTATTAGTTAACTAAATAAAGGAAGATAATTCTAATTAATATATGATGTTGTAGAATCTAATCAACATGATTTTTCTCAATATTTAATTTTATGTTTATATGGTTTAAGTATTATTATTATTAAGAAGTATTTTCTGAAAATTTATATTTTGGTTTATGCAGTTCTACATTTCTCTAATATTCTTAATGTGAATGTCAACTCCCTCCGAAAAGAAGGTTTTTTTCAAAAGAATGTAATGATCCACTAGAGCAACCCTCACTTCAAAGAGGCACCACCTCTCAAAGAGGAGCTCTAATTTCTCTAGAACTCGCTCAGATTCTCTGAAAACACTTTTGGAAGTTCTATATGGATTACGTCCTTTTCAATTTTTGTTGATTATCTTCATTTCAAGTGTGGAAATGGGGCATTGTGATTCGGGAATTTGATTTCTGCAAATCCTAAGAAAGCCCTAACTCTCTGAGTTGGATCTCTTAATTTGTTTTTCCATTTTGTGTTCGTTGTGGAGGAGGTTCACTTGATTACATCTCCTTCTTTCTAATTTTTGTCTTTCTTGATTTTGGCTGAATATCTTTGTTTAAGGTGAGGCATTGGAGCCTTCTGATTCAAGCATCAAATTTTCTACATACCCTAAGAATGCCCTAAGTCAAAAACCCCAAATCACTAACTCGAATCCCTCAATCCTTTTTCCCTTTTTGTGTTGGTCTCTAAGGGTTGATTGGTAAGAATTGTTTTTGATTTGATCTTCTTGCTTTAGAGTTTGATTTCGATGGTTGTTAATGGCCAATAAAACGACAAAAGAGATAGTAGAGGGAAGGCAAATTGTTTATCATAAATATTTCATCTCAGTTAGATGGAAATGTAGAAAATATATTAGCAAAGTATAGGTAATATGGGAAAGCTTAGTAGACAGGGTAATAAACTTGGAAATATAATCAAAGGTTAGGGGCAATATAGGAAGCAAAAGTTCAAAAAAAAAGTTTGTTGTATGTGGGGCACTCACTCTTTTATAGATAGTATAGATTTCTTCATTTTTTGATTTATTCATTTTCTCTCAGATCTTATGAGAACTAAACATTGCCTTAATAATTAGTTAAAATTGAATCAACATTGGACTCTCACATCAAATTTCCCTTTTATATGATTTTAATGCCAGTCGGGTTTAAAATAGCCAGGCGTGGATCTGGGCACAGGCCTAAATGTCGGGTTAGAAGAGATTAAGGGCAAGCCCGATATCGGTGCACCGGCCCTTGATGACATCCCCCAAACACGGGCCTGAAAGCGAGGCTGATTCACCCCTTCAAAGGTGGATAATATAATCATTGAAGAATGGTATTAAGAAAATACCTAATTTCCACCAATTAGGAAATAGGATATTTCCTAATTATTACCCATCAATTATCCCGCTATTAATCGGTTTCACGATAGGAAGAAAATCCGCTTGATGGGAGAAATATCGTATCATCCTCCAACTAGGAAAGTTATCATGATCACCCATTATAAATACCAGGTCACCCCATCGGTGAAAGGTAAGCACAAGAAATTCATTCCCTAAGCAATTGATTTTCTCTTCCACCGGAAAGAACTAACTCAGGCATCGGAGAGGCAATAGGCGAACCCCGCCGATCCTTTTTGTTTCTTATTTTCGCAAGGAAGTAGGACATCAGTCGTGGACCGACCCGTATTCAGCAAGCTCCATTGATTTCGGTTGAAAAAGCATCATCAAATCTTAATAACTTACTGGAAAAAAAAAAATCTTAATAACTTCTATTACTAATTAATTCAATGGTCAATTAAACAAAAAAATTTCAAATCTCATAGTTTCTAATCCCAATATATTTTGATGTGATTCTATATTTCCCCAATTTCCTAATGTCAATGTCAATTATTTTTTATATAATTATTTAAAAAAAAAAAACTATCCATGCCTGATAAATGACCAAATGAAATATCGATGTATGATTTTTACCATAAGTTGTAGCACACAGTAAAAGTTTCCCTTCTTTCCTCCACATAAACGTCACTAAAGAAGGGAAAACAATAATTTTTCTCACTCGGATTCTCTAAAAACACTACCCTTTGTATCGATCACATTTCTATAATTCTCTCTTTAATTTTCCTTAATTATCTTCATCTCAAGTGTTCCTATCTGGAGGAGATGAATAAGGGATTGAGGGAAGGAGAACTATGAGGATTCGATCGATGGAAATTGTCAATGGAGTTGAGCTGTGAGGGAGCCTTTGGCCTTAGGGTTTCCATAAACGAACATGTGAATGACATATGATAATACTGTAAATATGACTTTCTTTTTCATGTTGGCATCCGGAGGAGATTCATAAGGAATTGGACGCAAAGATGATGAGTCAACAACCATGGCTCATCTAGTAATTATGATAATTAACATGACTTGTTGGAAATGGCAATCTTATAAATATCTTTTATGTTAATATTGTAGATATAGTACAAGATAGGGGCAATTAAGGAATCAAAAAATCAAAAAAAAACTTTTGTTCTATTTGGGGCACCACCTCTTTTATATATAGTATAGATATATTGAAGGGCGGATAATTGCTTTCAATAATAATTGTTATTTTTTAAAATAAAAATTATTTTCTCTTTTGAAGAGTGTAAAACAAGATATTTTCATAATAATATCTTTTAGTTGTTTTAAATTGATCTCAAGTGTCCACATGTCTAACTCAATGGGACAAGACATCTAGGAATGAGAGGGATCCCAAGAAGTCTCAAAAAAGCATAAGACATAGGGAGGGGAATCCCAAGTTCAAGTCCTAGAGGTCATAGTTTACTACCTTGAAACTATAGTGTATTAAAAAAAATGATATTTAAGAGTTGTCTTTTTAATACAAAGTAAATAAATAAACATATAATAACAATAGTAATAATAATCAAAAGTAAATTTTTGAGAATAAAAATTATTTTTAAACATGTTTTAATATTAAAAAACAATTTAAAGATATTTCAAACTCTTAAATAGATATTTGTTTCATAAAACATCAAAGTTATTAAGTCAAATTTTAAATTTCTAAAAATATTTTTTATAAAGTATGTGAAGAAATATAAGAAAATGATTCTTTTCTTATTGATTGAATGAAGAGAAGAACAGTACAGGTCCTACCTACTTATATACATCAGGAAAACATAAAAAGGAAACGAATCGTGTACAAGAAGGAAGGAAAAATATTATACAAGAAATGAAGGGAATAAATCAGAGGATATTCTAAGAATATCGTATGATCCCCAACACTCCTCCTGAAGCTGAAGCATATAGGTCATATGCACCAAGCTTGTTACAAATAAATTGAATCCTTAGACCTCAAAGATATTTAGTGAAAATGTCTACTAGTCGGTCGTTCGAGTTGACCAAACTAATAGTCATGCATCCTGAGACAATCTTCTATCAAATGAAGTGACAATCCACTTCAATATGTTTGGTCCTCTCATGAAAGACTGGGTTGGAAGCAATGTGTAAGGTCGTTTGGTTATCACACACAAGCATCATTTTTCCATTATTCCCAAATCTTCTCTTATGAAGAAGTTGTTTGAGCCATGAGTTCACAAGTGGCCAAAGTCATAGCAAATACTCAACTTCAGCACTAGACCTAGCCACCACATCTTGTTTCTTACTCTTTCGGGATATCAAGTTACCTCCAATAAATACACAATATCCTAAAGAAGAGCGTCTGTCTACGGGCGAGCCTGCTCAGTCTGTATCACAATATCCAACAATCTGGGTATGACCTCTGTTTTCATATAACACCCACTAGCCCCGTGTTCCTTTGATATAACGGATGATACAAATCACAGCATCCCAATGACTATCACATGGTGACTGTAAGAACTGACTAACTACACTTATAAGAAAGGAAATGTCTAATCGAGTGATGGTAAGGTAGTTTAGTCTCCTCACTAGTCGTCGATATCGTCATGGATCTCGTAGAGGCTCCCCTGGTCTAGATACAAGCTTGACGTTCGGATCCATAGGAGTGTCTACAGGTTTAGTCTAGCATACCAGTTTCCTCTAATATATTCAAGACATACTTCCTCTAAGACATAACCACACCAAAATTAGATTGAGTTATCTCAATCCTCATAAAACACTTGAGCTTCCTCATGTCTTTTGTCTAAAAGTGGCAAAAAATATGCCGTTTAAGTTTCCGAATACCCTCCTGATCATTGTCTGTTATAACAATGTCATCCACATAAACAATCAAATAGATGCATTGTCTTGATGATGTATGATAATAGAAGACAGAGTGGTCTGATGTACTCCGAGTCATACCAAACTCCTGTACCACAGAGCTAAAGAGGTCAAACTAGGCTCGAGGGGACTGTTTTATGTCATATAGGGAACGACATAGCCTACACACCAAACCAAACTCCCCCTTAGCAACAAATCCAGGTATACCTCCTCGACGAGGTCGACATAGAGAAATTCATTCTTGATGTCCAACTGATAAAGCCATAGATAAGAGAAAACGAACATAGGCTATCTTGGTAACAAGAGAAAAAGTGTTATAGTAATCAGAGTCATATATCTAAGCATACCCTTGGCAACCAAACAAGCCTTAAAATGGTCCACTCAGCCATCCGGACCAATCTTAATAGTATAAACCCAAGGAACCAACAAGGGACTTTCCAACATGTAAGGGGACTAGGTCCCATGTGCTAGTAGAATGTAGAGCAGTCATTTTTTCAACCATTATTTGTTTCCAACCTGGAAGAGAGAGGACCTCATGGGCAGTGTTAGGAAGAGAAACAGAAGACAATGTGGAAATAAAAGCAAAATATGTAACGCCCTAAAAATAACTTAGTCGTTTTATAACATGTTTAGGGTATAAAATAAGTTAAATTGTATTTTTTTCTGGAATTTATATTGTTAAAGAACAAAAAAATGATAAAACTCGGAAAATATAAAAGAATTAAGGTTAAATTGGTAAAATGTCAAAATAAGGACCCAAGGGTCACAAATGAAAAGTGTATAAGACAAAATGGAAGAAGGGTAATAAGTTGAATAGTAAATAAGAGAAAAGAATGATTAAAATGTAAAAATGAGAAATTAGGAAATAATTTGCTAGCCAAACAAGGCCTAGTAAAGGTTTTGAGTTAAGACCAAAAATTAGTCTTTGAATAGCATTTCTCATTTGGGCATATATTCACATTGAGAGGTAGGGCACGGTTGAGAGAGTGGGAGAGGAGACCAAGTTGGCTTTGTGCTCTCCAAGGATTTGAGCCAAACAAAGAAGGAAGAAAAAGGAAGTGAAAAGAAAGAAATTAAAGGTATAAAAATAACCCTAACCTCCTTTAATGTTGTGTTTGGGTTTGATGAAAACTCGGAATAGAAGTGTTTTAAATGGTTGTAGATCCAGTTTTGGGGTTGTTTTAGTTAAGTTCAAAGTGCTTTGAGTTAGGATTGGTTTGGGAATTTTGTATAAAGAAATATGTGAGGTTTTAGGGAGATGCTTTGAAAATTTTCTAAAAAAATCATGTTTTGTTTTGGCCATAACTTGGTCATCCTCATCAATTTGTGATTCTGATTTATAGAGTAAACTAGACTTCTAGATATGATATCCTTGATAAGTGTATTCAAGGTTTGGAACCTATTGGACCAAAAATTCGTCAAAGTGGGCTGTTTGAACAGGCTACGGGTTGATTAATTTACCTGAATTTTGGGTGTTTTGGAACAGTTTTGGTACTTAGGCCATAAGTTGAGTTTCACTCATTTAAATTGAGTGATTAAATTTCTGGGTAAACTAGATTTCTAGGAGAACAAATCTCCTTGAAATAAGTGTATTAAAATTTGGACCCAGAAATTCGTTAAAGTGAAACTCTATTTTCGAATAAATTCTGGTTCTGTTTTGAAAATAGAGTAGTCCCGGTTGCTTTGAACATATCTTGAGTTTCAGTGCTCCAAATTGGATGATTCCAATTTCTGAATAAAATAGATTTATAAGGGAACAATGGACTTGAAGGAAGTTGAGTAAAAGGAAGTTGAGTAAAATGTGTCTCATTTGTTCCCAGAAAATTTTACTTAAAGGAAGTTGGGTAGAAAACAACCCTAACTAAAAACCTAAAATAACCAGCATTAATATTGATTTCTCTAATTGTGTGATGATTCAGGGTTGGTGGCGAGGCTAACCCGAGAACAGGATTCCCAATTCTCGAATCAGGAGCAACAACCTTTTGGGTTTAGTCTAACCCTCTCTTCTTATTTTAAGTTTGTGATCGTTGGGTTGATGATTTTTCAAAGCGCATATGTGATTTGTTTTAAGCGATTTAGGAGAATTGATTTCAAATGCATTGCCATAAAAAATTGCATGAGCATCAAAATGTATATACAATATTGTAAATTACTATGACTAAGTTTTAATGTCCTTAATAGAAAGTTATCTGTCATATTCGAGTTAAGGATAGATTGGTATACCAATAAGGGTCGAGCCTAGCAATGTGTGAACGAAATGAAATATAGTGGCATGGTTCGTGTGACGGGAGCCGATGTCTGTCACACTGACCCGAATCACAGGGCGAGGATGGAGGGGCGTGAGCTATACTAAGACTCTTTACTTGCTTTTTCGGACATTGACTTGAATCTTATAATTTGGATCAGAAATATCATGCAAGATTGTAAAATAAAACTAAAGTATTGATGTTTCTGATCATGTCTGTCTGATCTAGAGTCTATTTACATACACCTATACAAAAACTATACATTTACATTTACATAATTAGAGGGCAAAACCTACTTTGATGAACTCCTACTAGTTTGTTGGCCTAGTAGTATGCGGAAGATGACATCCTTCTTTGTACCTACACGGATTAAAACCCGTGCTAAGCTTAACGCTTAATGAGAAACATATGACTTATATATGTACACATGCACCCAATATATTCCCGACCAAATATAAAGTAATGATATTCAATGTAGGATCTCATAATTTTTCATGAATTCATATAACAAACATACACATGCTTTTACTTATAAGCGATTTATATTTGTTCAAATCTCCCGTAGGATTCTGGCTTCATATGTATGAAGGTACCCATAGGTACTACAGAGTTTATACTTGTACAGAGGTACCTATAGGTACATTCAGAGCAAAACGATGTACATTACTTTACTCTTATTTGTTATTCAAACCCTTATCATATAACTGTTTGACTACCTAGACTAGTAATAAGAAATGAGTAGGACACGGCTAATAAATTGCACGAAGGTGCAGTGCGATCTTGAGGTGTCGTATACAGAAGGTGCGAGAAGCCTTGACGAGTACCGTTGCACTAATCAGGGAGTACCGAAGTACTAAATGTGCCAAAGCACGGTCAAAGAGTGTCATCGCTGTCGGAGAGTATCGAAATTGCTATGCGTGTGCGCCGCCTTAACGAGGTGTTGTGTCATTCTATATTCGGTCTTAGCGGAGTCCACCTACAATTATATGTGTTTAGGAACTTATACCTGGGGCATTAAGTTTGCCAACATCGAACTTCATGAAACGAACTTGGCGTGGGCATCTGGTCCCCAATATTTCCTTTACCTTACAGTATGAATGGACCTTTTCATATACTTATATTAGTATATTAGTCCAAATAGACAAGTCCTTGAGGCAGCGAAAACAAAACAAAGCGTACCCGAGGCTTGTCTAAAGCAGCCTCGTACCATGAAGTGGACATGCCACTTGTGCATGGACCTGCCTAGTGCGTGGAGATCCTCTGTGTGAGCTTGGGGCCACTGAGAATTGCCCATATTTTTGCTGATTTCGTCCCTTTTTCCAGAAATTCAACTAAAAACCCAAAGTAATCCAAAAACAACTCCCAAGTGTGTTCTAACCCAACCAAAACCAAACATAGAGTTTAATTAGGGTTTTTCAAACTGAGCTCAAATACTTGTAAGTTAGGTTAACTTCTGACTTACCCCCCGAAACATGTATTCCTTACATCCTGGCAAGAATCCTTTTCGAAAGGGAGGGTTCATATTCATCTTATACTGACTAAGGACTTTTCTGACCTAACTTTCAACAAATCTAGGGTTATGATGAATTCCTAACTAAACCCTAGAAATGAAACAAACTAATATCCATACAAATCTCATACTATTCCATACCAAATCATAGCAATCCATACTTATCCATACAAAACCATAGTATTTCATACCTTTCCTCTTCTTCTTCTTCTTCTTCTTCTTCCTCACATATTCCTCTTTCATCTCTTCTTCCGTTTTCTTTAAAATGAGAGACCAACTTGGTCTTATCCACTGTTGACCTTACTTTCCTTTGTACACTTTGGTCCCTCATTTCTCCTCTATTTACAAATCAAGTCATTCATATTTCCACTTTAGCATCTTATCTTTTGTATATTATAGCTTTTATGTCTCATTTTGACAAATTACAATTTACGCTACCTGGGTTTCTCATATTTCTAGTTTTGCATTTAAATTAAGAAAATTCAAATTATACTGCAATACCACCAAACATAAAGCGAGTAGGGTATATTTTTAGGGTGTTACGAGTATGCGTAGTGTACACCTTGATAGTTTCATCATCTTGGTCTAGTGGCCCAAGCGGAATATTTGTGCTGTGTTATAAAATGTTTATTCTGAGTTCTGAGTTGTGGACCATATCGGTGATTCCGTTATCCTAGGCATCGAAAGAAATGATTAAATTCGTTTAGGAAAAATTATAGTAAATGTGTAAAATCATGATTGAGTTAGAATGAAATATTGCATATGAAATTATATACTTTGAAGTGATCAAATGATTTTCAAATGAAAGTAAGTGAAATAAGCACATATACCATAAATGTATGTGGACTAATGAAATTGTGTCAAAACATTGTTTGAGCGAAAATATTTGTGTTTAATTGAAATAAAGATAATTGCATAGAACCACTAACAGAAAATGTAGCGCGTTATTTTATCATTCTTGTATCAATTGTTGACCGTCTGAGTAAAGGCCACGAGTTCGGAGTCATCGTTGAATCGTGCGGAAGTATAAATCGCCTTTCCGTCTCATGCATACATTTCATCCCATGACATTATTTGATCATTTTTGTAATGAAACCAAAAATATATAAGTTTTCATGGGAAGAACATATTTGATTTATTTGTGGAGATGAACTCTAATAATGTTTTATAAATGATAATGTTGAAAGGTCATACATGCCATATTGAATGAAAGTGTTAATTGACAAAACGGTGGAGCCCCTCTTTAGCAAAATGATTATCACGACATTTATTTACAGTATTGAAAATGTATATATGGTAAAAGCTGGCTGTATCCTGTAGATTGGTTGGCCTCCCGGTAAGTAGGAATAAAATCTGAGGGTGTGACAAAATATGGTGCAAATAAACAATGATAAGAAATGGAATTATAAATAGGATGGGGATTATGAGAGGAACGAGTACCTTTCTGAATGGGGATAGGAGGATCAATAGGAGATGGTAAGACCGGCATTGTGAAGGAGGGCGTCATAGGAGATGAGTCATCTGGGAGCCCCGAGTGTCGATCTGTGACAACAAAGTATAAACCTGCCTTGTTCCCGGGGGTGGAGTCATTTGCAGGGACTCATATGGGAAATTCGGAATGGGAAAGATGAGAAGTAGAGATAAGACCTCGAGACTAGAAGAATGTGGGGTAGAGAAGATAGAAGAATGTTCAAAAAATGTGACATCAATGGAAACGAAGTATCGATGTGTATCAGGAGAGTAGCATCGATAACCTTTTTGAAGGCAGGAATAACCAAGGAATATGCACTTCGCGGCCTTAGCGGGAAGCTTATCTTGGCTAGGAGTGAGTATGTGGACAAAATAAGTGCACCCGAAAACACGAGGAGGGAGACAAAAAAAAGGTTGATTAGGAAAGATAAGAGAATGAGGAACTTGATCACCTAGTACAGAAGAGGCCATGCAATTGATCAAATAGTAGGCAGTTAAGATACCATCCCCCCAAAAACGTTGAGGAAATGTATATTAGAGGAGAAGCATCTGTTGTCTCATTAAGTGGCGATTTACTGTATTTCAGTACTTGCATTTTGTTGTGGAGTGTAAGCATAAGAATACTGACGAAGAATCTCATGGGAAGATAAAAAGCCAAAGAAAGGGGCAAAGAGGTATTCCAAGGCATTATCACTGCGTAAGATGCGGATAGAAGTGTAAAATTGATTGCGGATCTCAACAAAGAATTTTGGGAAAACGGAAAATAGCTCAGCTCGACTCTTCATTAAAAATAGCCGTCTGACAGGAAAAATCATCGATAAATGTAAAAAAAATAGTAGAAAACTGAGAGACGCAGGTTTAGAGACGGACCCCAGCATCGGTGTGGGCGAGGCTCAAAAATGAGACTTTATGCAGGACTCTAAGCACTTAGGGGCAGAGAGCAGCGCCTTTGGCGAGCGTAGCTCACTGCAGTGAGGATAAGCTAAAAAAAAGCGGGAAACCATCTTAGGATTAGAAGTGTTCGGATAACCCGAGGAAGGCCGTTAATTTAGAGGCTCATCCTTTTGAAATGAGAGATCAGTGGTAGAGATAATAAACCTTGGGACTCGTCTTATTACTGTGGTGTCACTGTTCTCAAGATCATGGAGTAACAGAAGAGTAAGAAAAGGTAATCGAACAATTAAGGTAGTGGATTAATTTGTGTGACATAGAAAACAGATGGAAGGGGACAGACAAACCCGATACCTTTAGCCATGGTTTGAGTCCCATTAGCCAAAGTAATCATAGGTAAGGGTGAAGTGATAGTAAAGGAAGATAAGAGATCCTTATTACCAAACAGATGATCAGATGCATCGGAATCGAGAATCCATAGACCAAGAGAGTGTGTAAGATAGGTAAAGGCATTACCAGTCTGGGCAACATAAGCAATGGAGGCGGATTTGGCAGCATGAGTGAGGCGAAGAAACTCCTCATAATCACCAAGTGTAAGAGTCACTCCCTGAGATGGAGGCTGAAATTTGAGCCTCGAGAGGTGGAGCGAGTTCCCAAGATTGGTCATATGAGCGGTCGCGAGAGGCGGACGGCCATGGCCCGATAACAGATCTCGAGTGTGACCGATCGATTAATTAGGTCTGATGAGGTCGTTGGCCTGCGCATGATGGCCACCACGAATGCTCAGGAATCACCACGGGTGGGGATGGAATGACATCATAAAGTATCATGAAACCTGAAATTGAATGACAGTCGTAGTGGATGAATGGCCGTAATGTAGAGCGAAAATGACATCAAAGGTCAGGATGGCGGAGCCAGTGAGGATCTGTTCTTGGATGTTGTCAAACTCTGTGCCAAGCTTAATAAGAGTAAGGATCATAAAGATTTAATCCATGTTGGATAAGTAAGTCTTGGCATCAATAGCTTTGGCCAGAGCCAGGATAAGAGCTCGTTTCAATACGAGACATTTGCCCAATAGAGATGATTACATACAGTTGCTCGAACTATCGACAAAGGAGATGACACAGTAGGGGCGTTGAATATCATTGGTATACAAATTCTTTGCTTAGGTAAAGAGGTTGACAAGTCAAATAATCCCCAAGGTTGTCGAGTGTTTTGAGCTCTATGGATTGCTGGAGAATGTTACACAGTAAAGCGTCATGTTTCTACCACTAAGGACGTTTATCTTCAGCAACACTAGACTTCATGAAAGTCAGATGGTCTTCAACACCATTTCCAATAAACCATAATTTGATAGAGTTAGCCCATGACTGATAGTTATCACTTCCCTTGAGTTTATTCATAGTTGTCATGGGAGTTCCAAACATATACGAAGAAAAGCTCGAAGCTTTGTCATCCATAGTAATAAAATCAAAAAGAAAACGAAATCCACAGCAGCTGCTTTGAAGGTGAGTGAAGCTGTGTGTGGAAGTGTTAAGTTGCGAGAGCGGACATATCAAAAAGTCCGAAAGAGGGTGACCAGACAAAAGCGGGCAAAACACAAAGATGGGCCGTATGGAAGAACCCGAGGAGTTCTGAAGCTCTCTCGGCAAGAAGAACCAGGCCAAGTGGGAGAATCAGGTGGCGGAGAGTCACTCACGTCTTAGATCGTGGGGAATGGTTACACAGGGAAGGACATGCGCGTGACAACGCTTGGGAGCTTGGTTGCCGAAGTTCTTACCTTTGGTGTATAGATCGACTACTGACAAGTTAACTAGTGGGGATATCCTCATAGGCAAGGATTATTCTAGAAAGTGCATGTGTTAGAAAGTCGGCAGCAATGAAAGTTTCGATGCTTTCTCTGATGGAAGAGATTGGAGTGGCCAGAAAAAGAACTAGCCACTAGATGGGTTGTCAAAATTGAAGACATGACAAAACACAACAGAACCTTAAGTAATTTCTTATCTCTTAGTGTGAAGGAAATATAATAAAGGGATTCTTTTCTTATTAATTGAATGAATAGAACAATACAGGTCCTACCTACTTACATTAATTAGAAAGACAAAAAGGAAACGAATCATGTACAAAAAGGAAGAAAAAATATTGTACAAAAAAATAGGAAATAAATCAAAGGATATTCTAAGAATACCCTATGAGTCTCAACAAAGTACAAAGCATGATTGACTGTTAGTGAGAAGGAAATTGGTACTGCATATCTCAAGGAACCTGTACGTAAAGGAGCCACAATTCACAAATCATCTTTGACTGCTGAGTGAACTGAGAAGAAAAAAAAGAATATAATTGAGATCATAATTTCTTGCTTTCAAGGACCAAGAAGACAATGAAAAGTTCTAAGGTTCATTCATACCATACTAGCTGTTTTCTCAGGAACCACCTAACATAGCCCAGAAGAAAAATTGGTGATTAAAAGAAATCCTTGTGGGCATTACACAAAATCATTCTTGGGTCATTTTCCTGTATGAGAAACTAGAATGCCTGATACGGTTATATATTCCCATGCATATTCAAGAGGAGCATGCATACACATTGGCACTTTTCTTTTACATAGAACATGTCACCCAGACAAATGGGGTGTGAGAAAATTGCTAATAATAATAATACTTCATCTTCCTATCAAAAATTTTTCCCTAGTTCGACCTTTTTCATCAGTCTCATTGTGTTGTGCAGAACTGAATCCAATATCCCAGCAACCTGAAATAACAGGCCACAAGGAAGAACATTCAAAAGTTGAATTCATTAGATTATAAAAACAAATTTGAAGGAATAAAGGAAAACTGACCGTGAAAACACCTCCAATGATGGCACAGACATTTGTAATAAAATGCCAGAAGGACTTCCTATTTTCTGTCACTAAAACCTGATTGAAGAAAGAGAGAAGTTAGAAATTGAAATGCAGGCGGTAGAATCCTACTTCAACACATGAATTACTCTGTATGGTTTTGCTACAAACCTGCATAGGAGATAGCTCAAAATGGAATTTCGCAACTGGGATATGTAAACTCTGCACCAAACTACTGTGGGCTGTGTATTCGTACTCCTCAACTAATTTATGATCACGAGTTGTCATCACCTCTGTTTTAACTACTTGAAGATAATGTTCTATCTGCAAATTCCATAATTAGGAAGCCATGGTTATGCAGGGCTAAAATTGCCATAATCTTCATTTTCAAATATAGTACTATTTTCGCCAATGAGACCTAACTCAAGTGGTTAAAAGCTCAAACGGGCATAAGGATGGGAGGGGTCCAAGGTTCGAGTCCTAATGGGGACAAATTGTGAGGAACAAAATACTATGATGTAATGCAAAGTGAATAGATGTCAAAAAAATATGGTACTATTTATCTAAAACCTTATTTGCACATAGAGCTATTCAAAACATGCAACATTCTTGGACCAAAATTAGTCTCCTGATGGGTTAGGTTTTTTTTTTTAAGTAAACAGAGGGCAACCTAGGTATCTAATTAGATTTTATCGACTCTGCCAGGAAGGAAATGACAATTCATGGACACAGTCTATTGGCAAAGACTAGTGTGAAGATCTGTGTCGTATCACATGTTCCCTCAAAACAACGGTTAATAAAAGCCTCACAAATTTTCTGATCAAATTGGACAAATCAGCTTTCCTGGAAAAATGAAACAAGACGCCAAAAGTAAGGCCGGGGCATCAGGAACGGAGGGGCAGTTTGTGAATTCATTCAATCAACTGCTCCCATGTATGAACCTTCTAAGCAATCAGCTAACATTCAGTTTCACTCTTCAACAAATGTTGAGACTCTTTGAAGTGAAAAAATGAGCAAGTCACTACGTATATGGTTCATCATTAATTCAACCAGTATAAAGGATAATTGGGGAACCTCTAGATCCCATATCCTTCTCCTTGCAAATCCTCCAAGTTTAAGCATCTTACTCATAACTCATAACCGTGCAGGTAAAAATCAGCAGAATTCATTTTTGACATTTGAGAGAGAAGAATAGTGAAACAAACAATATAAGGAATTAAAAGATCACTGAGAACTAGAAGCTTACAGTAACATTTGCATTTGAATCACCAGGATTACTAATATATGCCTGGCCATTCAATCTATCATGGCTTCCACCAATATATGGTAGCACTCGCTTCATATCACTCATCACCCTCGGGGCGATCTTTCTGCCAAATGAAAGGTGGGAAATGACATGTGACATGTTCATTTGAGAGGGATCAAAAGAATGGGATCCTGAGCGAGCTGAAATGATAAGGTTGCCTGGAACCTGCACCGGGATGAGGATAACTCGTGAAGCATTTTATAAAACAAAATTAGAACTCAAGTAAAAAAAACTCGAAATCTGGTTCCAATACATCTACAAGCATGGGAAGAAATATGCCAGAAGAAAAAGGATTTTTGTGAATACAACTCACAAGTATTAACCCATAGTAATGCAATATGACTGCAAGCTTGAGGTTAACTACCAATACAGATATTGGTTGAGAACAAAGATAAGTTTTTGCTGATCTTTGTTAAATATAACTCTTGTATTAAATATGATTTGATAATTTGATTATCTGTTTAAATAACTATACCTTTTTAACCCGAACAAAACCTTCAATTCTGCATCCACCTGATTTGGGCGCAGGTCGTTTTACATGGTCTGACATATTATTAGATTTATTCTCCAAAGCTAACCTCTGAGACTCCAGAGGAATGGGCGCAACCAAAGTTTCCATCGTCTACAAGGGATGAGAATGTTAAATCAAGACATGTAGAACTCTATATCTAATAGGCCATAGAATTGAGAATAGAAAGTCCAACAGTCAACAGCATCTATATGTATTGACCATGTAACAGATGAAAGCAATGTCAATTCCACTTTGAATTTGTTCTTACAGTGACCAGGCTATCTGTATCTCGATCTCCATAATAGGATTCATGATCGTGGTGTCCATGCTCATCCCTGTGGTGAAAATTAGTCATATAACAATGTTGAACATTAAGCTAAGAAGATAAACCCATGTAAGTAGCAAAATTTCATGAAGTATAATATTATATCAGATGTTACAAGAAATAAATAATGAATCCATAACCAAAATGCTAGCCAAATCATTTTTAATAATAAACCAGAAAATGTTCATAAAAAAAACTATTAAATTGGAAACTGAAATTTAGTGCCGACTTAATCTTTCTCCTGTGTAATCATTAGGTACTGCAACAGAAAAACCCCAATCACAAATAGGTAACACTTAGTGCCTCCTAATAAATTTTCCTGTATAATTGTATGTGGTGTGTTGGCATGACCTCATAACTTATCAACTAAGACTCAAATGAAACAATAGTTTATTCCATTTGGTGTAATATGACTGGTCATGTGCTGTAAGTAGTTGGTTTGAGACCTACATCAACAGGGACATTCAGAGAAATGTTTGATAAGAACAATAAAAAGTTTTCTAGTCATATTAGTGGAAAAATAACAAAGGATTACAATAAGAAAAACAAACATTTCATAACTGAAACGGGAACTGATCTTTATGAAAAAATATTTAAATTTTGAAAATTAGGACTATACATTTTCATATTAGAATTCTAGTTTGATGACTATTGAAGGTTATGGCAAGAACGACCTTTAAATTAAGCATATACTTCAGATTAATTAAAAAAGGAAAACTCATTGACATCTGATGAAAAGAAAAATAAGATACATAAGGATACATCCTATTTACCTCAAATCACTTCCTTTACGGAAAATACGGATAGATGGATAACCTTGTATGTGATGCCTGAAGATTAATTGTATAATAATACATGTTAACAGTAGTAAAAAAGAAAAAAAAATACAAATCAAAATAAAAATACAAATACAAATAATTATAATAATAATAACAGTTGTGATGATAGTAATAACAGTAACTACAATTACAACTACAAGTAGCAGTAATTTTATTTTTTTTCGGATCGAAATAAATGGGAACAATTAATCAAAATAGAAAGTTAATAAGAAAGAAAGAAAGGAAAACATTATTTGTACCGCGTGATAATGCTCCAAAAGAAAAATGCAATCATTTAAAATAGGTAATAATAATCTAAAATTACAATATATATATACCATTTTTTTAATAATCGTGGATGTCCAGGTCAGCTTGCGCACATCTTGACTAATCCCACAAGACCCTAAAGTTAACGACTAGACCTTGGAGGGACTCGAATTGGTGACTATTGGATTAAATCCCAAGGCCTTAGACCAATTGAGCTACCCCTCAAGTTCAAAATTACAATATATACATATACTCATAGATATGTATATGATGATGATCATTTTTCATCTTATAAACAAAAGATATTTAATTAGGAAACTCCAAATAAAGAAAAGTTTAACAACGGATGAATTTAGGACTAAAGTAGAGGATAAAGTGGCTGGGTTCAGCTTAGGACTAAAACTGCTCAAACATCGAAGCATAAAGTGTTCCATTAATGGGAGTTCACAGCCTAGCTGAACCTACCTTTCCTAGTCAGTATAAGCAATGTCATTCATCTATCAATAGACCTAATCCAAATTATGGAACTATGACACAACCAAACCCAAACTAACCAGAGTTGAATTTATAAAACTACGACACAACCAAACCTAAACTAACCAGCCTTGAATTGAATCTTACCAAGTGGGGATTATTACAAATTGTTGAACTTGATGTTTACCAACACACAATTATATGCAGCAACATAGACTAAGGCAGGAGGTTTCTCTGTGAAGAGCATGTACAAGGTGCTGGACCAGTCCCCATGTGCAGTCTTCCCTCACCGATCAATTTGGAACCCCTATGTCCCCAGTAGGGTAGACCTTTTTGCCTGGGAAACCTCATGGGATAAGGTGCTAACTTTGGATCAGCTAAAGCGTAGTGGAAGAAGAGCTCTAGCTAATAGATGCTTTCTATGTGAAGAGGAAGAGGAAACAGCTGATCACCTGCTTTTACACTGTACTAGGACCAGAAGTCTTTGGGAGCTCTTCATTTCTATAGTTGGAATAAGTTGGGTGTCCTTCCATACAGATTGGAAGACTTTTCTTGCTTGGCAACAAGTCCACGTGAGTAAAAAGCGCAAAAAGGTGTGAATTGCAGCCCCTCTGTCTTTTGTGGACCATACGGCGTGAAAAGAACAGGGTGGTCTTTGATAATGGGAAGTTCTCTACACATACGGTGAAGTACCTTTATTAGCAACCTCTGGTCTTGGGCAAGTTTGTATAGTGTTGATAAAACTACTTCTTTGTTGGATTTTTTGACTTGATTGGGTTGTAGGTAAGGCTGGTTGTATTTGTGGGCTGGTGGGTGTTTTTTTTCGTCACTTTTTGCTTTCCTTCTTCCTCTTGTATTTCTCCTGGCTACCCTTTAGTATACCCCCAATATACTTCCTGGTAGCCGGCTTAATTTTTTTGGTGCTTAATATACTTGTTCGTATTTGTTCATCAAAAGAAAAATATATGCAGCAACATGAGTCATGTACAGGCTTCTTTGCCTGCTTTAGTCAACATCTAAAACAAATAGACAATAAGTGATTTTCAGTGCCTCATGGACCGTTCCTTTTTCTTTACAATCTCTAGAAAAAGTCACCAACTATTGGCACTAAATTGATCGTCAAGATGGATGTACAAATTCCATGATTCTTCAAAAATTTCCTCATGAGAGAGGGAGAGCGATGGAAATAAAAACAATGAAAATCTACATTATTCTCAATGAGTTGAAGATATCATCCAAATCACCCACCACTACAAGTAAAAATAAAATAAAATAAAAAAATGTAATACTAAAATAGAAAATACCTCCTACACAATTCACCTTCTTCCGTGCAGTCAACCTTTGCCATAACAATTCGCCCATCCATTTCTGGGTCATATCTAAATACAAGCATGAATGTGAGACTTTAGATTGCATCTGGTCATATGATGCAATTGAATATCCTTAACAAATGAGATGGTAAGGTACACCATGGATAAACTTTATTTTCCTGAGAAAAAAACTATTAGAAGTACCTTTCTTTTATTATTTTGGCCGCCTTCTCCCATGAAGGTTTCTAGGAAAAAAGAAAATAAAATCAGAGTGATGCAAAAAGAATAATAAAAATACTAATAAAGCTTGTAATTGCATCACTAAATGAAAGAAATTCTAGATGAATAATTTTAAGTCCAGAACATGCATACTCACTCAGACTAATGGAAAACAAGCAATGAATTCAAAAGGAGAAAATGGTAGCCATTAGCCATAAATTCCTTTTCTAAGGACGTTGACCACTTGGACCAAACCCACAATAGAAACTTAATTATCATAGGGAGATAATGATAGCTAAAGGGCAGATTAAAATAAAAGCAAGATATTTGGAAGCATATATCAAGGTTGTCGACAAGAATGAGACAAACTCCAAGGACCACATTCAATATGAAGATGCTTTAAGATATAAAGGATTTTGTATAAAGTTATGCTAACAAGTGTACAAGGTTTTTCCTTCTACACTGTCCCATTGAATCCGATAATGATGTATGGACATCCACAATTTAAGCCAGGAGTTTTTGCTAGCCCTTAAGGCCTACAAGTAGCAAGGGGGATGTGGGAGGTTCGAGGATTAAGTCCCAAAAAATAACAATATAATTTAACAAAATTAAGTTAAAACAAGGAGTTTGCTAAATCTCATACTGATTCAACAGAAATGATGAACATGAATGCTAATTCAAGCAGTATTGAGGAATGAATAAATAATTTTCTTAAAAGCTTGACCATCCAATCAATTCAAAAGGCATGGAAGGCATAAAGATACATGTTGAATGGAGCAATAAATCTCCAAATACATACCCATTACCCAGAATAAAATATTTTAAAAATGGTTAAGCATTCTCTTTTCTAACTGTTAAATGATCAACTCTCCAAGAAGTTCAAGCTTGAAGGATTTGGATTTAATATGAATATCATGTCTTTAACACCCTCCCACACATGCAACCCCATACCGCACATGGAGAGTCAAACAAACCAAATAGAATTCTTCATGGACTTTCAAATCAACAAATAAGGAATAAATTGTAGAGAGGTGGCTCGAACCTAGGACCTCTTGTCAAACTAGGCTTTGATACCATGTTAAACGACCAACTCTCCTAAATGGTCAAACTTGTAGGATTTGGATTTAATATGAATATCATGCCTTTAAACTAACTAAATAGTATAGACAAAGCCATAAATTCATTTCGAAGGGGGAAGGGGGCAACTTCTACCCATGGAAAGCTTTAAAAGACAAGGATTTAGACACAATCTGAATATTTGATTAATTAATGCCCATATTCACTGGTTTATCATTATCCTTAACAAAATCTTGGCATTCATCCACTGATGTATAAATTAATTATATATTTAGGAAATTCAGTAATATATAAAGAACTGTTCAACAAAATCAATTATAAAATTTAAAGAACACTCACAATTCTAAGAGAAGTTTCAGAAATCCTTTATACTTTATTTTCTTCGTCAAATATGATCATATATATTCCAAAGCAATGAAATATCACAAAATCAAATTTAGTGAATGGCACTAGTGAGTTAGATGGAAGCCAAACAGTAAACACCCATATTCAGACATGTCTAGCATATATTCTAGCAAACAGCAGAATATGTAGTCATACACATGCATATACTCATATGCAAAGCTTGTCTAATGGATAAAACATGGGAATACTGTTTGTTGAAATATTGAACATTGAAAGGAAACAGGAAGTACATATTGCTAAGACAGTAAAGACAACAGTATTCCATGCATTCCTATTACAACCAGTCCAGCTGGAGAGTACAAAGGTTCCATCACATGTGCTGAGAGAGAGAGAGAGAGAGAGCCCTTAAGGTCTCGCTCAAGTGGTAAAGGGTTGTGATGGTTATGGGAGGTTTTAGGTTCAAGTCCCAATGTGGACCAAAAAAGAAAAAAATATTTATCTATCAATATATATATATATATATATATATATACACACACACACATATATATGAGAGAATTACTATTTAAATCCTGAACTTTTCGGACTTTTGCAAATATATCCTGAACAAAAAAAGTTTCTATTTAAATATACCAACTTTCATTTTAATTGATTCTCTAGCCTCAGATAACCCGAACCTAGTTCCAAACCAAGACCACTTCCTACGTGGCAAGTAGAAGCCTACATGGCAAATATAAAATGACTTCATTTTGTAATAGCGGAAGAACTCAGCCAAAACGAGGTCTCGGAAGCTTCTTCTTCTTCCTCAATTAGTCCTCCAGATATGTCAACACAGATGACTATAACAAGGCCCATGCTGCCACAGGCTGATAGAGTTAAGGGAACAACCTTGTCCGACGCCTTTTTCTCGTTCTAGTAAGCTAGCAATATCAAGACACAAACGGCATCCCATGTTGTATCCTGATCACCACTGCAGCGAGGAACGATGCCAAAATGCTGACAGTCCCTCGAGGTTTCAAGAACATTCTCTCAAAAATCTTCAACACTCCTCGGACAGTGATTTCGCCCTTTACCTGTGATGATCCCCCATCATTGTATTCATGTTTCTGGTGCAAGAAACGCAGAAACAGCACTGGAGCAATATTGGGCTTGCTGATCAGAGCTTCGAGCAGGGCCTCCTGGAAGCTGACGGATGTTACTAGCATGCGGCCTTGCCCCCCAACCACCATGGAACCCAAAAAGAGAAAGGGATTAGTCTATGTGTTTGTCGAAATGCTCATCCATTTCTACCCTCCCACTGACTAGCAAACCATCAGCTTGAAACTGTTTGGTCTTTCTCCAGGTACAATATCTTGTACTTCACAAATGCCATAGATAAAGACAGTTCAAGATTTGTATTTTTAAATGTTGTTCTCCACTTTAATTCAGCTCTCCTATAACATTTTCTTCTCCTATCATGCCACCCTTTTTTGGGGCTTTTTTCTACCATCACAAATCCTAGAGAAGCACAACCCAAGAGGATGAGGAAGAAGATTAATAATGATGAAGAAAGCGAGAAAGAATTTTGGCAGGGCATTTGCCACAGGCAGATGGATTCTTGAGCAGTGATTACTCTTTCCAGACTCCAAATCGGCAAAATGCCAGGGCCAGGTTCTCAGCTCCACCAAGTTCTTGCAGCGAATTCAGGTCTTTCTCGTCAAAAATGCGAGCAATTTTCTTTTGTAGCTTCTCTTCCTTTTCTTTATCAGACTCAAGATCAATGGCTAAATGAGTCTGAGCAGAAACAGACTGCAGCAGTGGCCGGGTTCATTGAGTTGCTCTTCAGACTGCATTAAAATTCCCCCAAAACGACGTCATCGTTTTGGCTGACCAGTTCTTCCACTAATACAAAACTACATCCTTTTGTATTTGCCATGTAGGCTTGAATGTACCACCACTTAGGAAGTGGTCTTGGTTCAAAACTAGGTTCGGGTTATCTAAGACTAGAGAATTAATTAAAATGAAAGTTGCTATATTTAAATAGCAACTTTTTTTGTTCAAGATATATTTGCAGAAGTCCGAAAAGTTCAGGATTGAAACAGCATTTTTTCCTATATATATATATATAGACGGAGAGAGAGAGAGGTAAAATTTGTCTAAAAACTCCACAAACCCTCCTTACCTTTTACCACTTGAACCAGGCCTCAAAGGTGATACTTCCCAATGACATGTATATAGAGATGGACAAAATTATAATACCAAAATGAATCAGTTTACATACATGGTCAATTTAATTAGCCTCTAATGAACTAGTCACTGATACAGTAAGGATCAAACCTTCAAGATAAAAATGGAGGGACGAAAGAAAATTACAAAGGTAGAAAAATATCAATAGACCTTTCAAAAAATTTCTTCAATTCACAAAACTCAGCCATATTTGCTCCATCCATAAAATCCATGTAACTGAATATCATATCCAATTAAATACACTGCCCAAACCAGCATTAGTGTATTGCATCCGACCACACTTTGTGGGTGCATAAATGCACACATGTTGCACATTCATTTAAGGGTAGGAACTCATGGTTTTGTTAGTTACATTCAGTCAATCCACTACATAAAATGATTCATTTAGTATTTTAATTCTTTGGATGGTGAGAAGTTTAGAAAAATAATTTGAGAAAACATGTAAGAAATCAGACAGCTAGACCTCCATTTGATTGGTTTTGTACAGTTAAATTGGGCTACCCATCAAATGGTGACCCTTGATATATAAAATAAATAAATAAATATATATATATATATATATATATATATATATATATATATATATATATATATATATATATATATATATACTGAATTTGCTTGTGTGACTACATGCTTCTTCATACTAACAAAGCAATTTGGATCTGAAAAATGGATTTTTCTCAATAAAATAACTCAATCCAAAGGGTTTTTGGATGGATAAAGTATTTTTATGGTTCATAAGGCTTAAAAATTCTCATGGTAGTACAGGAATATTTTTTTCCTTCAAAAAAAAATTACCAGGCGAGCACTCCAATAGCACCAAGGAGCAAAGAAATTGACAACCAAAATAGCATGCCTGCAATAGAAATATTAGCCATAAATCAAACAGAAATATCACTGAACTCATGTAGAAAACTGAAAATTACAGGTTTAAAACTCAGATTCATGACTTACTGATGTGAATATTTATCAAAATTTTGAGCTGTTAGTGAAACAGAATCTTCACTATATTCTTCATCCGTTTCATCTCCATGCTTGACAACTTTCCCAACTGATCCTGAATGAAACTCAGTGCCAGTAGGTTTTAAATTTGGATCTATCGAATATTTACGAATAGTTTTTGTTATGTTCAGCCTATTCTGCAAATGAGAAAACACAAGTTTAGGCCAGTTCTTACTGCACTCAGATAAATAAGAAGTCACAAAATAGTTCAAAAACAAAGAGTTAAAAACCATATATATATATATAGGCTGAATATGTTTCCAAAGAAATAAAAAGCTAAGCACAAAACAAAACTGTGATCTTAGATTGTATAGGTCTGGTATTTGCCCTTTGTATATTTACTGTATAAGCTTGGGTAGGTTTCTAGGCTCTCTCTTTTTTTTTTTTTTTAATTTGATATTCTCTTTTTTACCGATAAAAAAAAGATTGACTTAAGCGATGGGTAAACTTAGCGACAACGGATTTGAAACATACTATATATCACACAGTACACCTGTATTATGGCATCCATGCAAGGGCCACATGGTGAATGAGATTTTTAAAAAGAAAAATACATATATGCATATCACATGGAAATATAAAATCTTCCTTATAAAAGAAAAGCATATTAGACCCCCTACACAAGTGAGTGTTGAGCTGCACCAATCAAAAGGAAAAAGATCCTTTTTCAACATTAAAATCCATTGAAATTTTCAAAGACCTAATGTTTTGCTCCTAAACAGATAAAACCTTCAACAATTGCATGACTTTTTTAAATCTAAAACATCCATATGCGTTCCTATGTTGATTATCTCTTAAGATTTTCTAATATACATGCATAAGAGACTCCCAAGTCCCAAGGTTCTCCACAAAAAATATTGCATATTTCTACCAAGGTACCATACCCATGACATCATTTTTTTAAACAACAAATAATGAAGCAGTAATAACTGCGTGGTCATTGTTTCTCAGCATTATCAAAGAAAATAAGTGCAAGAGAGAATTTTTTAAGATTATTATGCATTCCTTTGGATAATTACAAAAGGGAACCCTTTGACAGTCAAATACAAAACAAAGAAATTAAAATACACACACACACACACACACATATATATAATTGTATGAGTTATGTTGAGAGGCAGAAACTTACTGTTCCCAGCACATCACTCACATCAACAGATGCAAATTCGCAGGAGAGAGCAGGAAAACTACACAAAAAATGGTAAGGAAATGTTAGCCAACCAATTAATAGAATAAATAATTTATATTATTAATTAATACCAAATAGATTAATATTGAAAAATGGAGCCAAGCAATTGACTGAGAGAAGATACACAAAACACAATAAGACTCGAGCATCCAACGGACGAAGATGGACCATATATGGCTGTCCGTGCATCAGAAAAAGAGGCAACATTAAGCAAGCATGAAACATGACAAAGGGCATTTTAAATACACTCCACAACAGCATTATCAAATCAAAACAATAATACCAGACCACCGTAATACCAAACACACCAATAGACCTGGCTCCAAAAGATATCAAGCATGGCCATAATCAAAGATTCCAAACTAGGATCTTAGCAATAAATTGTCAAGTAAAATATGTTTGTTAAAGATCAAACTTAACCTTTAAATGCTACAAAGAGCAAAAAAAGAGAAAAGAAAAGAGAGAATATGGAAGACATGAAGAATGCACAACAATTGAACAATCACATATATAAGTAGAATTGTGAATTTAAAAGTTCAAAGAAACTGCATAAACTAGCAAAATAACATATTATTGAATTATTGTCAAAGAATAACATGCCAGAGAATAATACCTGATATTGAATTCAATTCGTAAAAAGTCCCCATCAGAACTCTGGTCAACAATAACAGATGTAGAGGTACTCACTGTCAAATAATTACTTAATTCCTGCAAGATGAAATTCACAGGTTACTACTAGTTACAAAGTAAAGTTATTGATATCATAAAAAAAAAAAGTAGCCAAATAGCCTGTAAAATACTAAGACATAAATAGATCTAATGCCTCAATATAGGAAGTTGAAATTGTTTCAAAGAAAAAGAAATTACAGACATGTGCAAAGAACAAAAGAAGAGAGAAATTTAGCAGGGAACTTCAATACAAAATTCATCAGTGGAAACAATGTTATATGCATGTTTACTATAGCATTAGGTCTATCAATAATCAAGACAAATGATGAATCTCGAATCAAATCCAGTTTCTGTCAATAAAAGAGGCATAAATTTCCTACCATTCCAAACAAAAACATCATGGACAAGGCTGCTATTATGGATAAACCTGCACCTGACAATGATGCCTCTGTCAAATCCCTAGGAATTTTTCTGCAGAAAAACAGAATAAGTGAGTGAATAAATTCCATGAAGTATCATCAAGACTCATGTTACAGATTCAAGAATACCCAATAAAGATGTACATAACATACCAAATACTTTTGTTTTTCAACACCTGATCAAATTAAAAAGTTAAACGGTACAGCATCACCTCAACTTTATTCATCCTCAAACCCATTATTGCTATTATTGTTATTTTTTAAAGAAAGAATAAGCAATTTATCTTTCTCTTATATCAGTAATGTACACTCCATTTTAGTTGCTTAATGAGGCATTTCAACACCATGTAGACATGGAATTACAACAGTTTGTTATCGTAGCATATTAAAGCCAAAATCTAAGCTTTCAAATAATTTTTTTTAGGTTCAATAAACTGTACATGTTACAACTATAATAAATTGATGATAAAAAACATGACAGAATATATGCTCCAAAGTAAACTTGTTTCAAATTTAAACCATAAAATACAATAGACCTGTTTCAAATGGATAACCAAAAAATGGAACAGGGTATATGCATGAAACAAACTTGATTCAACAATGGAAAAATTAAATCAGATCCATTCCTTTCGCAAAACAGACTGAAAGCCATGATTTTTCTATGGGGACATCCAAGAGCCCCCTGAATGAGTAGCATCCACCAAAAGAAATGCATGAGCAATTAAGATCTAAAAGACAACAAAAGTTGGTTCATTCCTAGAACACTTTGTGTCACCAAAGCTCTCACAAGATATATCATGCATAGTATGTCTTATAATAGCAATCCACCAACAAGGTGGTTGGACTCTTAGCCAAAATTTGGTAAACATAGTTGAGGAGTTTTGTTTTTTCTGCTGCTCTATATAAGTTTTGTTGTTTGAGTTTTACTCTTACCTGATTTCTAGATCACCTATTATCTCTTTTTTCTCCTCTTTCTTGCTTGATAAATTCTTCCTTCTTATAAAAGATACTCTCAAGACACAACTCCCCACAGCAAACCAAACAACCATTTTGCACACCATTTTTTTGCCTCGCTCTCCACACCCATTTTGTCCCTTCCAATTTTCCAGCTTCCTATAATCCTAACTCATCACATGTTTCCCATTTTCAGATTAAACATCTCCATTTTTATGCCAAAATCAAACCCAAATTAGATAACCAGTCCCTAATCAAAAGTTTTCCCAACAATACCCAAAACCCATCCGCTAAACCATCCGCTAAGCAAGGAATAATATCACGCAAAAACATTGAAACAAAAAACAAACAGGATTTCAAACATTAACAAGAATGCGATAATAATCACATTGGATCACATAACGGCATTTCCAGGTTCATATAGAGAAATAGAGAGACGGATCTGACCTGTAAAAATCGACGGATTTGATCTTGGTGGTGGAAACCATGGTTGCCGAGAGATGTTCTAGAGAGACAGGCCGGGCAAACAACAGATCCGTGCAGAGAAAACGAGTGAAGAAAAAGGAATTCGCTGGCTTTGAATTAAAAACGACACCGGATTCAGCGTTCCGTACGGAACTTCTCTTTCCCCCGTCTGTTCTCTGAGCGTCGAGTTTAATTAGGACGGAACCAGGAGCCGGGGCTGAGCCCAATTAATGGGAACGGCTTTAATAAATAGTTTTCGACAAATATACTCTAATTTAAAAAAAAATTTACTAAAATAATTCGAAAATCATAATAATGTCTAAGCCCAATAAATCTTTAGCAGCGTCGATATACAGCGTAATGATATAAAGCGTTAATTCAGCTGGGGCGTTGTAATTTTAAGTCGATGTAAGTAATCAGCTAGCTGCGGCGTTATGATTTTTAAGTTAACGTCGCGATAGCCCAGTGCGATTATATTAATTTTTAAGTTAATGTAAGTAATCATTGCTTGATGGCGTTGCTATTTTTGTTAAATTGAAATTGGGAATTCTGAAAATAATTTATGCAAATTCTGTTGATACATCTGTCGAAAAATACAATCAATTGACATCACCTACATTGCAAATAAAGTTAAATCCAAAATTAGCGAAACTTCCGTTTAAAATCAGCCCTAGATTGCATCGAGTGATACTTCATACACATCACTGCACATTACAAACGTTTCAATCCAAATTAGCAAACTTTCATCCTAATTGCATCGAGAATGACAACTAATACCTGTGATTGATCATTTCGTATATAAATCAGATCATATAAATATATACGTAATGTAATACGAATGCTGATATATATAAATATAAATAGACGTAATGAGTCTCACATGATGGGAGAACTTTGTCTTTCTCTTGCCAGCACCAGAATACATAAGCTAGATGATGCAGCAGGGGTATGTGCGTCTGAATGGATGATGTGTTTGGAAGGAATGAGGGATTTAATGGGAACGACTCGGCGTGCTCACGTGACGAAATTAAACGGGTGGGCGTACGATGAGAAGTGCGGAATAAAGGTCAATCATGGTCTCATCGATGGGAGGCAATGATGTAGGTGATGTCGTAAACGTGTAATGTAGCCTCCCAAAATTTAGAGATGTAGGTAATAATGGTGGGATGTGTGTGGAGGGAGATGCAGGAATTAGTGTGAAATATCTTGAGATTGGTATGAAGTATTGGAGGGTAGTGTGAAAAACTCGTGTGATATGGAAGTGCCGAGTCGCAGTGGAATGCTCGGTGTTATGGAAGTCATTAGTGGAGCGACCCGTGACCGACCACCTCCTTTCATGACTTGGCGGGTGACCACTGACCTCGCCCACCACCTTTCCCTCTTCATCTACCTCGGATTGGCTGCATCTTAACTGTAGTATATGATGCAGGAGGTTTGATGGATGGTCCATGTGTCGTAAATGCCTCCTCATCTTGTATAGCGATGCGTTGGTCTTCTCCAATCAGACATAAAACTAATCTAGCAATATGATGAATGTGATACGATAACTAAAAGCCAATGAAATATAATAGTAATCTGTTGTGAGGGATCCATATGCCACTCTTTGCATGACTTAGACATACATTTGTCGGCGTATGAGTATCGGCAGAAACTCTAAGATATCAATAAATAAATTTCTACCCTTACATTTACCTGATAATCGAAAACAATATTTTATGATATGAAAAATACATACAGATGTGTAGATAGAGATGGATAATACATCACATAAAACGAATGATCTAATCTAATGGATCACACATCATAAGAGCCCTCCCCAAATGGCATATTTGTAACATGTAACAATCAATAACGATTAACAAATGAGCAAGTACTAGTATATAGATACAATGCAATTATTAAGGCAATTTAACAACAAAAAACATACATGTTTCAATCAACTTGATTCCTATTTTGACAAGATCGACGATTATGACTAGGTTGTTTGCAAAACCCACATGTGATAGTAGTCTTCCCCTCTTTAACGTCTATTTCATTATGCAAACGGGTTGATTTAGGAAGTCCACATGATGTGCGTTTCATTGACTCAAAAGGCATAATGGTTAGACCATCATAAGGAGACCATTCATATTCATCGAAGATGGGATGGAATAAGGTTGCCCATGTATCATAGTATGCTTGAGTATTGTAAGCGATATTGAACAAATGATCGAATCCTACAAGCGAAATTGGCGTCACTAACATAATATATGGTATGAAATCAAGTATAATTTATGCTGAGTTCATTTATGGTCATGTAAGTTGAGGCGATGTGTTTGACCTCTCTTTGATTTAACATGAAATCGTCCTTGGTTGTGATCGTAAAGATCAATCTCAATGATCCAGCTTTAACAACATGTGCCTTAATCTTAGCATTAACATATGGAGTATGTTGTTGATATGATCCCAATCTATTACAACCTCGTTCCCTTCTTGCAACAAAGTAGCTATTGAGCTTAAAAAATGTTAATTGACCCAATGCAATTACGAGTAAACTTCGAGCTCCTTTAAGAACACTATTGAAAACCTCAGACATGTTTGTAGTCATTATCTCATATCTTCGACCTACATCATGTGAAAGTGCCCATTTCTCAAAATGGATGTTTTCCAACCATTGTTGTGCTTCTAAATTAATTCTCGATTGTGTCGTATACTTGCTGAATTTTAAGCCAGGTTGCTAAAGATTTGCTCTGCACACGAGTTAGCACTAACGTTTTCTTTGAATCGATTCATAAATTTGCTTGTAAGATGACACATGCAAATCCTATGATATGCATATGGTTTAATCCAACCAAAATAAACATCAGTCATAGCTGCCATAATATGCGGATGCTATCATTTATAACCTGAAGTCTGTCTGATTGGGTTACCTTGTTTCTAATATCTTCAAGAACCATCCTCATCTATCGATATTCTCTCATTGTAATAGAAAATGCTGATGGAAACAAGCGATTATTACTACCATGCTGACAGTAAATGTCGTTAAACTTTACCTTTATACTTCAATGAATGTGTACGTGATACTGAAGATGGGTGTGATGATTGAATCTTTCAATAAATGGATGAAACGCCTAGAAAACGTGTTAAAATACCTCGGTGTTATTATATGACCGTCAAATGTTTTAGTATTTACAACACATCCCAGGATTTGTATAGCTCCCAATGCCATGAAAAGCGTGCGATTCTGCATATGACTTATGCGTCTTAAATAAGATTGTAAAAGTGCTTTATGTTTTCAATGATATCTTCTTGTATGATGAAAATTTCATATCAAGTTTCTCCATAATGGATGCTTGGATGGCAACTCTTGACAAAGTGGTATTAGCTAATCATTACCTTGATATGATCGACGAGTTGGAGTCTGATAGTTGATGGTCAGGTCAATGACATTGACCGCGAGTATGTGGACCTTTATACTTATTGATTGCGAAGATAGATGTATCTTTTACAACCATAGCACGAAGCTTCCATGTACATTGACATTCCTTGGCCTTATTACATTTTAATATTAGCAATTTTTTTGAAGATACAACAACCACATACTCTTGGTGTGCTTTAATAGAGTACAACTTAACAACATCTTGCAAAGCAACTTTGGAAGTAAAACGTATGACAAATTCTCAGCTTTAGTTTCTGATATTAGTTCACCCATGGAGTCCAGTCACTTGAAACAACATTACCAAAGTTTTCCACATTTTCAAATCAAGGTGATAGTGCTAAGTAATAATTAATAGTTCCCCTCTCGTATGGGTTCTGGTCGGAGTCCTCGAGATGCAGGTTATTTGAGACATCATGACTTAGCACATCTGAGGAGAGATATACTTCATGCTCATTCTCCATAAGTTGGTTAATAGTTAAGAAAGACGGAACATGTCCATCAGCTTGAACATCTACATCACTTTCATTGTCACCATCTTCATCACCCGCTTCATCTTCACAATCTTGATCATCTTTATTTACTTCATATCTATCAGTTACAACAACTAGAGTACTACTAAGCCTACACCCATAGTCCAATTCCTCAAAATTAAAATTTCCTCCAAATAATAAATTTGTGTAAGTACCAGCTAATTGATTCACTCATGACTTAAGACGCATTAGCTGAACATACAATTCAATTTCCTCTATTCCAGTTGTGTCAACCAATTTCAACATTCGGTTACACACTATTGTCATCCCATATTGGACAAGGTTGGAACTTATTTATGCTTTTCAAGGGATACTTACAAGTGAAGACTAATTTAAACATTTCTTTATCAATACCTGTCATTGAGTATATCATAGCTAACAACTGATCATATGTGCAATCAATCGGTACATCTAAATGCACAATATTGGCTTTGTTCCCAACATATTTTACATCTGCTTAATTAGTCCATTCATTTTTTCCATTATAAAAACATATGACGAGAATAGTGGAGGCACACTATATTTACCTACTCAAAATGTCATTCATAAGATAATATAATTATCAAAGTTATCTTAAACAAGACACACGAGTGAAATATCGATAGTTACAGAGCCGTGAACCCGGATAGACCCTTGTGTACATCTTGAGTATAATGAAAATATGTATAAAGGCTTATTCAACATATAAATCCTTAGTCGGATAATGAAAACAATTTTTAGATAACACCTGTATTCAAAAAAGAAATAGGTTTGACGATAGTTAACAAAAGCAAGGAGCCGAGTTATAATGAAAATGTGTATCACAAACAAAGAACACAAATAAGTTAATTCAGACAATCAAAACAGTTTTCAGATAACACCAATAATAGAGTAGAAAAAAACAATCTAAGGTTTTACCAATAATAGTTTTCATATGAAGAACAATGTTAAATTTTCAAACAACCTAAAAACAGAGAAGAAATCACACATTACAAAAGTGACAACAAAATGTGTGTGAAAAACTATGTTAATTTGTTGTGGGAGGATTTCTAATCCTTAGACTTTGTGAAAAACTGACCTTAATCGGTTTCTACCCGGCCAAAAAAAGCCTGGAATTCAAAATAGAAATTGGGCGCTGTTGTGGAGGGACTCCAGTGAGGAGAATAGAGTAGTAGGTCGGATGAAGCTCAAAATGCACAACAAAATTAGCCCTAACAATTGTCGGAGATGAGGAAGAGGAAAGGAGGAGCAGGGGAGAAAAATGGAGAAAGAGTAAATGGAGGAGAAGAAGATTGTGCCTTGGATTTTAAAACGTTAATGTCGCAGTTAGTGACTATGGCCTTAACATAAACAAAATCACAATGTCGCAGTCAATGACTCCAACGTGGCAAGATCGCACTACTTTGGGCATTATTTTCATTTTCTACTTATTTTAGTAATTTTTTTTTAAATAACTTAGATATGTCCTAAACTCATATTTTGCCGTCACTTGGTCTTTCTCACATTCTATTTCAATTGCTATAGACTTCTTTTTTTGGTTTTGAATGTCACTTTCACGTAGCCTATATTTATGATTCCTAATGCGGGCTCTTTTAATCTTTTTTTTACATGGCATTTGTTGGAGATATTTATTGTCATAATCTTTGACAAAATTGTGTTGTATGTTGAAGTCATCTAATTGAGGCTATAAGGGGGTGTAACTTGAGTTGTCTCAAGGTTGGTACACAGGTTGGTAGACCAAACTAGATGACAAGACTAACTATATTCGGAAAAAATCCGATTTTGGAGAGGATTTTCTAAAGATTAGAGCTTGACATGATGTGGGACGGATAAGGCAAGATAGAAAGTAATATTGGGCATATCAAATCTGGAAGATTAGATCATATTTGATGATTTTCTATAGAAGGCAAATATTCCTTAATGGTGAATATGGAAGGAAATCGATTGGCTTGATTAATGGGCTTTCTATGGAAGGCATATATTCAGCTGGCTTGATTGAGCCAAAATAGGAAACAAGTGATTCATAATGTCATGGTTTGATTCCCTTGGAGGATAATAAATAAGGGACAAGTTTTGATGCAAACACACCACAAAAAATGTAGAAGCACATGCAAAAAAGGTGGTTGTATGAGTTGAATACCTATTGTAGGTATTGCCTAATTTCTCTTATTATTAGGGGTTTTTTTTTTTATACATCTTGTTGAAGGATATTGTTTGAGCTTATGAGAGTCTAGATGGTGTTTGGGAAATGAGAGGATCTCATTATATCTTTCACTGTGGGAGAATTAAGTGCAGGCGGTGTTAGAGAAAGGAGGAGCCTTGTCTCATATAATACCAACTATAAGCTAATTGATATATAGTAAAATCCTTATCATCTGGGCTTAGCAGGCGAACGTAGGCTAGGCCGAACCACATAACCAATTCTTATGTCCCTACATATATGCTGATTTATTTTCATGCATTTATTTCTATCAAAATTTCACTGTTTCTATAGATGGTCCATAACTTGATCCAACACATCTAGGGCGCCAACAAGTAAAACACTTTCCATAACAAGCTGATTTTCCTTTCAACATTACAGCGTGTAGTATTCTATTCTCATGGAGACTTGAACTTTATTCTTCCATGTGCCCGCCCAATCTTAACCATTGAGTCAGGCCTTATTGCTCTATTAATGTTATCATGACCTAGATTCAATTCCTATTCTTCTTATTTGTCTATATCGATGATTTTTCTTTTTATATCGTCGTTTATCTTTGTTCACCAATGATCAATAATTCAAGTCCCCTCAAGGCCCTATGAGATTTGTCAAATGCACGAAACGCCGAAACCTGGTTCGAACACTCATGATTATCAAAGAAAAAATCTCTTTGATTTCGTCGTATTTATTCATTATGTTTGTCGTCACTATAAAATTCATTATATTTTTTGTATCTTTGTCATAATTTTTCTAAACTTTGTTAGAATTTTATGATCTTTGTTGTTGGTGCACTAAATAATCCCACAAAAAATGCCTTAGTTTAGGATGGTAATTATCCTCTTTTATTGCATTTCTTATTGTTTTATATACGAGTCAATACAAGATATTGTCTTAACATGTTGGACCGATATACTTTGGATTATGGCACGTTCTCAAATCATGAATTATAATGTTTAGTTAAGTCTCATGTGACACAAATTTTATAATGGTAATGGCTATAACCCTAGTGTTCCATTAGAATCCATACTTTATTATATTTTCCACATGTCAACCATATTATTTATATCTTGTTCATAACATTAATTTTTTAATTACATCGTATTGTTCATCATATTTAACTCATATGATAGGGTATTTAACGTTTTAAAAAGACAAAGTATAAGGAGGTCTTAGATTTGAATCCAAATTGAGACAATTTATTAAATTATAATTTAAGTGTTTAACTGTCAAAAAAAATTATAACATCATATTTAGAAAGTATAACATTAATTGATAGGGTTGAAACAATCTACTAAAAAATAAGAAACAAATCCTAAAAAATATATAATAAGATTCTTATATTTCAATCCGATCATATTACTTTGATATTTATATAATTTTATAATTATATTATGTACAATGCAACGATGCTAGAAATGTTTAAGCCATATTCTCAACATGATTTGGTGTTTTATACTAAAAACAAACTAATTGAGTTAATATGAGTTGTAATGTAATTAAATCTTAAGATACTGCATTAATTCACCATATAGGATTTGCGTGTTAAATAGGACATATATATATCTTAAGATAGGAGATATGTACATCTTAAGATATAGGATATTATATCATATAGGTTATGTTTGAGGAGTGAACATGAATAAATAGGACATATATCGTCTTCTTTTTTGAGATAAGGACATATATATCTCTTTTTTTTTAAAGGAAGGACATATATATTGTGGGTACCATGGGCCTGGGCTCGATTTTTAGTTAACACGCCATAGGAATTTCGGTTCCTCTAGCGGCCAGAGGCACAGCCCGAGAATTCCCCGATGGGACAGGCCTAAGCGAGTCAGCAGGAATGGTGAGTAGCCGGGACACCGAGGCGACTCAGCCAGTGCACAGGCGCCGGGGCGCCTCTTATCTGGATGCCTCCTTTCCGTGCGCGCGGGTGCCCGGATGCCTATTCACCGGATGCTTCCTTTCCGTCAGCTGACTTCACGAAGCGAAATTGTCGATCGGCTCTTTGTGAATAAGCATATGTTCTCCCAAGAGTCACATTCCGCCTCCAACTTAAATAAAGACACTCCCAACAAATGTACCGTCAGAAAGCATATACATAAAAAGAAGAAATGTCATCCTTCTCGAATGAGAAGCCACCTCCCCATTCAGGAAGAAACGTCCACTTTCATTTAAAGGCGATCCCCTTTCTCCCTCCATAAAAGAGAAAAGAATCACACTAAATGAGGTACGATATTCTTGATTGAGATAACTGTTGTTCTAACTCTCAGTCTTCGAAAAAAGCTAATTTTGTCATCGGAGGGACGACGGAACACCACCATCGTCTTCTTGTTTGTTTTGCAGGTTGCAGCCAACTGGTAAATGTCTCGATGATCCATTGACTATGAGAATTCCGGATACTACATATATCTTCTTCTTTTTTTAAACTAAGGACATATATATCTTAAGATATTATATTTCACCATATAGGATATGCATGTTATAAGATATTTTATATCCTAAAGTGCTATAATTAATGGAGGTGTAATGTCATGCTCAACGACGAACGTAGGATATAAAGTCAGGAGGACCAAACACAATGGTTAAGGAACTTTATACCCCCTAACCCTAAGATAGATCTACCACTTGTCATATTGTTTTTTGACCTAAATAAGCTGAGAAATATATTATTTTTCAATGTTCATTTAAAAAATAATAAAAACAAAAATAATACTACATTCTATTTTTTGTTTAAAAAGATAAAATTTATCTTATAGTTACTACTACTCAATAATTATTTTTATATATTTAAAAAATTTATAACTATTATTATTATTATTATTATTATTATTATTTTATCCAATCTTATGTTATATCTCATAATCCAAATATAAATTTAATTTCATATAATTAGTATTTTTTGAATATTGTAATACATAGCCTATAATATATTTGATTGGTGGAATATGATATAAATATGGTATGTATGTCTTTGAATATTAGATTGCATTAGATAAAAAATATGTATGGACATGATAGTACGTGTAATGGATAAACATAATATATATATATATATATATATATATATATATATATATATATATATATATATATATATATATATATTGATGATGCATTTTTCAATCGAATCGAAGCCGGAGTGTGATGTGGGATTGTTGGCCTGAACTGGAACTGCCTCTCGCCGGCCAAGGGTTTCGCCTGCCTCCTCGATAAAAGCCGGCTCTTCCGATGAAGGAATGGGGATCAACTGCTTAGGGGCGAATATTCTCGCAGACTCCACCGACGGGGCGGCTCTTATTTATAAGATATGCTTTTCCCAATTGGATGGTGGTAAGGATTCTTTCCCATTGGATGAAGTATTTTCTGCCTTTATCGTTATCGGTTTAATAAGGGATAATGAGGGAGCAGTTTATTGAGAATTATCCTACTTCCCTTATTTGTGAGATTTGGTTTGTTTTATAGGATAAGTTGTTATTGAGAATTATCTTATTTCCTTATCGCGAGACGGTTTGATTTACAGACCCGGGCTTTTCGTATTGTCCATGTTGTTGGCCCTCGCGAACAAATTCGGCCCCCAGATTGCAGTGCCGGGCCCAAGCGCCTCACTCCAAGCTTACCTTTCCGGGTCACGAGAGTGGGTCTGCACAACTATTTTTAAACCGTGATATCAGCTTCCCAAATTTTGTGGTAATGACGAGCGTGTGCAAGGGCCGCATCATTTCAATCTGTGTGACTTCCCACGTGCTTTGCCGTATCGGGCCGTTGTGGCTTTGTCTCCGCTCATATGTCTTGTGGATAATGATGACTTTCTGGGCTGCACCCACTTCTTCCAACTTCATTTCTTCTCAAAACATCCTCCGACCGCTTGCCTCAGGTTCCTCCCGATTCAAGCCTTTCGCTTTTTCGCTGAAGTTCGAAGTTTCTTTTTCCTCAACATTCATTCTCGACCTTCAGCGCGCAGCTCCTTTCGCATTTCAGGATACCCGTCGAGGTAGCCTTTTTCGCTCGCCTCGGATCTGCAAGGCCTCTTCTTTCCGTGGTCTTTCGAGCACATAATAAACACTAGTATTAACTTGGTTAGGTCTTACCATTACCTAGCATTCCTACGGGGGTCCGGTCGTTCTTCTTTGCGCATAAGGGGTGACTCCTTCACTGCTTCCTATTAGGGCTGATTCAAAAAGGCTCATTCGACCGTTTAACCTAAGTATTCCTCGAGATGCCCCGGGAACCCTTTTCCCTCGATGCGGTAAGGGGAGAATTGACGAGATTAAATACCTCGAGGGGTCAGAATATCTTAGGTCAGCCGTGCAGAACGCTCTGGCGGTGGGACCTAGCAGAGTCGAACCTTTGTATGGAGAGACTTTCGCGAGGCGTTATAGGCCCATTTTTGATGTTCAGGTCTGGTCTCCCGATATTTCACCTCTGGCGGGTCCATGCCTCTAAGATGGTGGTTTCTTCGAGGTGACCTTCGACAATACCTCCGCTTTCCTACACCCCTTTATAAAAAGCGGTTTTGCAACATTTCAACGTCCGGGCCTCTTCTCAAACTTTCACCCAATTTCTGGGTATTCGTCGGGTTGTCGGTCTCTTTAGGGACAAGGTCATGCCCTAAAGATAGCTCTATTCTGACCTTTTAGTGTGAAGGAGCCGCGAGGGCTTCTTTTATCTATCTAGACGTGCCGCTTTCCTTTAATCATCATCTCGATCTCCCATCTTCCCACGATTTTGGAAAGAGCTGCTACTTTTTTGTTGGGTGAGTCATGGCTGGGAGTACGACCCTCTTGACAAGGAGGACAAACTGGGCGTCCCGACTGTTTGGACCACTCCGGAGAATCTACGTGAGCTTCATATCAATAGTTTGGTCTAGTTCAGGTGTTATAGATGTCCCTAATTTTGCATCGGCCAGGCGATTTTCGTATATTCGCTCGACCTCACTCGAAGATCGAGGTCGTAAAGCCAGAGCTAGCTCAAGTGTCTTTCGCGCTACTCGAGTCGATCAAAGTTGGATATTCCCGATCTCAAAGTTCGAGGTCCTCTCGCCCGCACTTGAGGTCTTCATCCCCTCATATGAAGTCCTTCATGTCGCCCCCGCTGCCAAGCCCACTAAGAAGAGCTCGCTCGGGCAGATACACTGTCCCGAGGTCTCGGTTCACAAGCCTAAAACTCCTGACTCTCGGTATGGTCAAACCCGGCCAGGTAAGTCCCGAGGCCGGGAACGCCCTCGTCATCATCTTCACTGATACCCGAGTGCAGGGGCAAGTGTTGGCCGCTCCTACCGAGGTGCCTTCCACGTCCCAAGTTCGCACTGCTCTGGGCCTCGCCGCAAAGGCAAAAGATTCCTGAAGGCTGCCATCCGCTGAGGTTATGCCTATAATGAGCTTGAGTCCCCACGCAGTGCCGGTTTCTCCTTCGCGTAAGAGCCTGTGAGGAAGCGCTCGCCGGGCGGATGGGGATTCCTCGCCTAATGTTGAACTCAGAAATTGGCATTCATCCATTCTCAGGGATTCTGATCTTAAGAGGTCGGGTGCCCTGCCGGTTGAGGAAACCTTGGCTCTATCCCTTCAGGGGGTCGCCTCTGTAAGTTCCCGTGTCTTACTGTGTTTGATTTTACCCTGAGTTGGGTGTTGACTTTATGTTGATGCTCCAGAGGTGGCTACCTATCCGAAGAGCTTCGCGAAAAGGGCCACTAAATGAGGTCGCGCCTAAAGCCAGTCGTGAGTCTACAAGGCGAGGGTGGTCGCTTCGGCTTCCAGCGAGCCGAAATAAAGATCGACGCAAAAGATATGACGGAGGAGGCCGTAAAGCTTAAGTCTGATTTGAGGCACACCACGATGGTGCGGGCGCGGGCTGAGGATAAGGAAGAAAAGGCCCGAGACGGCTTAAGAGTACCTTGCCAGCTTCGGAGGTCGTGGACTGCTGCGTGTCAGATGACCTCGAGGCCAAGGATTCGCCGCAGCCGCCTACCCGAGCTTCGTGCAGTCGTGGATGAAGTTTCAGCGCCCTAGAACAGCCGCAATCCAGGAAAGAGTCGCGCGGCCGCTAGGAGACGAAGCACGCACAAAGCAACACCGCTGACGGAGCCCGTCGCGAAGCTTCCGAGGCTGCGAGCTCTATTGAACGCCTGACTGAAGAGTGCCATGGGTTGCGAGGGGACCTTCAGAGGCAAGAAACTCTGGTTGTTCAAAAGGACGGAGCTATAACGAGTTTGAGGGATGAGGCCTGCACTCAATGGGCTTCTGGATGGCTTCTTCGTGAGGAAGTGGATGCTAATGCCCACCCGCTCGACCTTAGCTTTGCATCCCCAACGACGCAGGAGGCTTAAGAGTCTTTTTCGCAGATCGCCTCCTCGAGTGCCGCATGACCCCACTAATGCCCTCTCCCCTTCCTCGCCTCATGCTCCCTCTTCTGACGTCTGATCTCCTTCTCACAGCTTTGCTTTTTTTTTTTCTTTTTTTTTTGTGTCGGGCTTCGAACCCGGGATACATGTAATGTCGTTCTCAATGAATATCCCATTTTCCATCTCATCACTCTTTTTATTGTCTTGTCAATTTGAGCTACTTGGTTTTCGGGGCTGTTAAGCTCAGAACTCTGAGCTACCGGAGCTCTACAAGAACGGTTGAAAGCCGACCGTTTCGGGCTACCGTGCCTTAATCAGTAGTCGAGCTCTTCAAGACCGAAGCACTGTGTCTGCTGGGCTAAACCGCCTGAGTCGTTTTCCCGCTACTGTGCCGTATTTCCGGAGCGCTTAAGTTTTCAAACCGGAAGCCGCTGGAGTTCAGGCTAAATCACCGAAGCCATATCGCTCCCGGGCTACTGGTGCCTTAGCCGAAAGCAACGAGCTCTTCAAACCGAGCCGCCGAGGCCCGCGGGCTAAACCGCTCGAGCCGCACGCTTCCCGGGCTACTGCAGCCTTAGCTGGAGCAAATTTCGAGCCTCTTCAAAACCGAGCCGCCGAGGCCCGCGGGCTAAACTCGCCCGAAATAAGCCAGCTCCGGGCTACCAGCCTTAGTCAGCGGGCCAGCTCTTCAAAACCGAGCTACCGAGGCCCTACAAATCGTTTGAGCCGCTATCGCTTCCGGGTTACCGTGCCTTAGTCGAAAGTAGTTGAGCTCTTCAAAACCGAGCCTCTTGAGCTCCTGAGCCTTTGAGACCTTCTTGATATGTTAAGCTGCAAGGCCCCGAATTTGCTGGGCTCGTGGGCGCTGAGGCCTTCCTGAGCTGTTAAGTGCGGCCGTTTTGACTTCCATTTATTGGAAAGGTGCGGGCGGCTTTAATGCTGGTTTATGGAGAATTGGACGGCTTATGGAGAATTGGAAACGATTGTGTGAATTTCCGAGTGCTCCGGCCCCCTTATAAATGGAGACTTCTTCTCTATGGAGCTCATACTTTGAACCTTCTTCCCTTTTTGGGGCGCAATTGGAATCCGTGCGTGATGAAGTGTCAAGGCCTGGTCGTCTTCGCAGGGCATCCACCTAGGGATTCGGACTGCCGGTTTCAAGTGTCCTCTTTTGCTAGGAGTTATGTTTTTTCCCATAGTTTCCTATTTGTGGGGTGTATTTATTCCCTAACCCGTCCGATGGAGGAATTGTGCTAGGGAATGCATCTGGAGAGAGCGGTGTACTTAAAGAAGAACTTTTTTTAATACCGCTTTCTCTATTTTCTCCCATTCTTCCTCTTCTTTCTCTTTCTCCTTCTCATTCGCACTCTCTCTTCCTCTCTTTCCTTTTCATTTTCCTTCTCTTTCCCATCTCGTTCTCCTTTCCTTTCGCACTCTCTCTTCCTCTCTTTCCCTCTCTCTTTCTCTCTCTTGAGATTTTTTGAGGAATTTGCTTGTCTTGTTTATTTATGAGATGTAAGGGATGACAACTGCGATTGTAATCAATTGTACTTCATTTGGAATAAAGAAAACTTTTCTTTTTTTTTGGCACATGAATTTGTGTATTCTGACGTGAATAACTTTCTCGTCACGTTCCACTGTATTGTAATTGCTGTTTTCTTTTATCGAGATGTCAAGCCGACTTACAAGGATATTAAACAAGCGATCAGCAAACACTGTACGTATCGATGATGTTACTTTATTAATGATTACAATCCGAGGCCTATTGATAAAAACGCTTAAGGTGCTCAGCGTTCCAAGAGTGAGATAGAATTTTTTCCTTCTTATCTCTGGAGCTCGTAATTACCCGGTCTGACGACCCGAGATACTATATAGGGGCCCTCGTAGTTGGGCCCTAGTTTTCCATGCGTCGGATTTTTTCTCACAGGCAGAAGCTTTTTTAAGATTAGGTCGCCAGGCTTGTAACTCCTGGGTTTGACCTTTTGGTCGTAATACCTTACCGTCTTCCTTTGGTAGTCTTCTATACGTTGTAGGACCTGTTCCCGCTTTTCATCTAAGAGGTCCAGGTTTAGGCGGAGAGCCTCTTCGTTTTGTTCCACGCTAGCCAATTCAATCCTTAGGGACTTTAATCAGAGCCTCGACCAGGGGCCGCCTCGAGTGCAAATCTAGACGAATGGGGTTTCACGGTTCACTTGATTTGCGTGGTTACGTATGCCCACAACACACCTCGGGTGGAGTACTCACGCCCACTTGCCTTTTAGGTCATCCAACGGTCTTTAGTGCGACTTCAAAGTTGATGGTGACTTGAACATCCGTTTAGATTGTGGATGGTAGGGATGAGTAGTAGTTCTTGATCCGGAAGGCTCGAAGCCTGTGAAATCCCTGAACTTAGGATTGTCGAATTGCTTCCCATTATCAGACACCAGGGCACTTGGGATGCCAAACCTACAAATTATAGAGCGTCGAATAATTCACGTATCTTAATTGTGTGTAAGGTTAAACCGGCCCATTTGGTGAAATAATCCACTGCTACGATGATAAATTTGCACTAGCCTTTTCCAATGGGCAGAGGTCCCAATATGTCTAGCCTCCACTGCTGAAAAGGCCAGGGGCTTGTTACTGAAGTTAGCGGTTCGGATGGGAGGCGAGAGGTTTTGGAGTTCTCTTGACAGGCTTGCACTTTGCTTGGCTAGCTACGTCGCGTCTGCACGAGCATTGTCTGGGCGATGGTATCCACTGTCTTGGGGCTTTTCCATGACGTTTGAGGCTCGATCAGCGTTGATTTCGCATACACCTTCATGCACTTCCCTTAGTGCGTAGTCGATGCTCCACTGCGATGCATGAGAATGGAGTGTGAAAAACCGCAGCTTGTAAAGGCTTCACCATGGAATAGTGCAGAGGAACTGGCAAGATATAAATCTGGCTTGGAAGGCCTCACAGTTTGTGGGAGGTGGCAGATAAAGTGTCAAATGAGTCCCCCAGTGAGGATCATATTTGGAAACACTCTAACAGCGACTGGGAGGCGACCTCTCGTCATTGAGATCTATAGGGGGCTCTGCGAGTGCTCAATGGGCGTTAGTCTGGCGGGATCTTCTTGGCCAAATTTATTTGCCGGTTTTTGCTAAAATCACGCTCACAGAATTCTCTGCTCTAGGTATATGTTTGACACAGACTAGTGCAGACACCTGCGGTGATTCCGTACCTTTATGAGGTATAGGATCATTTTTCACCTTTGGCCTCGTGAGGCGTCTTATTTGCTTTACTACATTTGGGAGTCATTTGCATACCTCTGGTAGTCAGCTTCCATTGAATGGGCGAGGTTGAGTCCAGCGATGACGGCCTCATGCCTAAACCTCATTGCTTGGAGGCTTGGAACCCTAATCTGAGTGCATGCACCGATGTCCTGTTCCCATACGGGAGGTCGAGTGGCGACCGCGAAGCTCCCTTGAGCATTGGCGACCCCGTCCATGAACAACTTCCAAATGGGGAGGTCGGGCGTCACTTGCGTATCCGCGGTAAGCTCTGCTAGGGTGATCTCCATGACAAAATCTGCCAAGACCGGCCCTTTTATTGTTGTTTTTTGTTTATATCGTGTCTAACTAAGCAACTTTCTAAGGCCCGCTAATCGATCTTCTGGAATCTGGTTTTGTGTAATACTTGCTTAATCGGGTATTCCGTTGGGACTTCAATGGTATGAGCTTGAAAGTAAGGGCGGAGCTTTCGGGCCGTGGTTACTAACGCCAGGATTAGTTTCTCCATCTTTGGATATCTCTCCTCTGCTCCTCTCGGGCTCGGAACGATAGTAGGTGGATGCCTTCAGGTCTTTTTCTCGATGGGCGGCGCGGTCGAAATCAAAGCGGCCCGGTCACAGGTCAAGGGAGTTCACAGCCCGGAGGGGCTCCACGAATCGGGAGGCTGGGGATAAGTTTTCGGTCTTTGACGGCTTTCTTCACAATGTGTATCCCATTGAAAAGCTTTCTTTAGTACCTGGAAGAAGGGCTAACATCTATCGCTGGCTTTGGACACCGTCACGCCAATGCGGCTATTCTTCCGGGTTAAGGCGTTAGACCTTCTTTTATGTTTGTGGTGGCGTATCGAGCCTGACTTTGATCTTGTGCAGGTTTTCGATTCCTCGGTTGTTGACTATAAAACCCAAGAATTTTCCGGCTGAGACTCCAAAAGCGCATTTAGCTGGGTTCAACTTCATGTTGTACTTTCTCAGGATCTGGAATGCCTCGGATAGACGAGTTACTGTAAGACCCGAGAAAATTCCAATTTTCTGAAAAAGGGTAAAACGGTAATTTCGGTAAAAATCCAAAATTTTTCTAGTTCTCGGATGAGACGGACTTCAGTTGGAATTGTCTGAAATCTGTTTACCACGTCTAATTTAAGTCGATTAGAGACAATAGGAATTTGCATGTTTTTCAAGGCACCGAGTATCAGGTGCCATAAAACGACATGTGATGTGATAAAAGTCACCTATAACATGTACTCATGTGACACATGTTGCATGAGTAGAGAGAGGAGGAAATGGATGGCCGAGATAGTGCCAAATGTCAAAAAAATCCAAGAGAAGGGACATATAGGGAATTTTGGAAAAGAATAAATGAGGAAAAAGACAAAAACGTGAATAGTGGTCTTCTTCCTTCAAAAAGAAAAAAAAATCAGGCGTGTTTGGGAGCGACTACGGTGGGCTAGATTTGTGATTTTTAGAGAGAGAGCGCGCCTGCAGGACCGCCAGGTCGGTTGATCGGTTTGGCCAGACAAGAAGGAGAGAGAAGTTGCTCTGCGCGGCGAGGACTACAGCGTGAGCACCAGTTTGGTGGGTTCGAGACAGCTCAAAGGTAGGGATCTTTTCCTACTTGTGTTAATCTTTGACTAGAGCCATGTAAATGGTTGGAGATGTTCAGGGGCTTGTTTTGGCCAATGAAACTCGATGCCGAGAACTTGAGCCAGGAGTGAGAAATTTCCCCTATTTTGAGTGGTCGTGAGCGATGGCAGGGTTTCTTTCATTCACGTGAATAATATTTATGAATATTTTTTGTGTGAATTTTTATGATGTTGAGTGATTCAAAATGAATTGCTCGTGTTTGTTAATTAGCCGATGTAAGCTAATTTTGGTGTAATTGATTTTGAAATTGCATAACATGTTTTATGTGATTAATTATGTTAATATATATATGCATGTGAATATATTAACATGAATGTGTTGGAATTGGCATCATGCATTCCACCTTCTGCCCAGGAGTAACCTAGAAATTAGGTGTGAGTGCATGACATGAAATTTAAAGAAGCAGACATGGTTTCGAAAGGAATTTGATAGATGATTTTAGGAGAATAGTGTTGGGAGATGGTCACAAACAACACGTTAAGAGGGCCATGAATTGTTTAGGAAGGTTCTCAACACAGTCGCCTCGGGAGGATGATCCAAATATTTTACCGAGGCTTCGGTGGTATGTTTTGAGAACAAATAGCTTTTGTTTTGAAAGCGGTGATTCTTCGCGTCGGCTTAGGCATATGTGGGAGTCGGTGAGGACTCGAGACATGGGTTGTGTGTAGACATTTGAGTAGGTTCATGAAATTGTGAATGTGATTGTTTGCATGCATGTGCATAGGTAGGGGAAGTAACCCGCCAAGAAATTATCTCTACTGGGCTTTGCTCACCTTGTCGAGGGATCACCATTTCGGGTCTGGGGTGGGAGAGCGGCACTCACTAGAGCCGCGTGTTAGAAGATATAATGACTTGTGGCTTTGAGTATTATTATGTATGACATGTATTAGAATTTTATAATTTTAATATATGTTTGTATTAAGAGTAATGTAAAAACTCTTGAACCATGATATATATTTTAGTTGGGATATATATGTTGATGAGTATTGATGCAGGAGCCCAAGTGGCCGTTTTTACTCATGTATATGTCTTATGATGTTGATGTTGGGACAGGTTGTATTTTGGTAGAGCTCCCTGTACAAAGGAGACTTTGCCCGATTTTCATGAGTGGTGTCGGGTTCTCGGCAAGTGTCCATGTGAGGTGTGAGTTGTCAATGACAATTTTTGGGAATGGGGCGTCGCGACAGTATCGGAGAGGCGGGTTTATAAATACCTAAAGCTTAGTGTAAATAAGTTAGGTATACTATTACCTAGGACTTGATGGGCACGGGTTAGATCACACATTCCTTGTGCACTTTGATGATTTATGTGTGATGAATTGTTGTGTTTTATATGTGATTGGGTGTATAACATGTTGATTGTTATGAATGTTGTGTGATTGTGCTTAGTAGTTAGCCACCTATTAGGAAAAAAAAACCTCTGAGAGTGAAAGAAAATTTTCTAAAGTTTTCTGAGTGTGTAAGCGAAGAAAAATAAATAAAATAAATTTTAAATAATTTATTTGGTTTACTGGAAAATGAAAAAAAAAATTTGAGAGGTTTTCCAGTAGTTGGAAAGTGAGAAAAAAAATTGAATAAAAAAAATAAAATAAAATCAAATCAAATCAAATCAAATGAAAAAAAAATCTTTTAAAATGAAAATTTCAAAAATAAAATTTTTGATGTTGATTTTGATTTAATAAGTAAGTATAATAGCACATTACCTATAAATGTATGGACATTGTGCATAAAATATGAGATGTTTTCTGTGTATGAATAGTGTCTCGGGCGGTGTTTATGCCTTAGAATCTTTGCGTTGAGTAACTTGCCATTTGACATGTGTAGATGGCTGATGAGACGAGGGCGTGGGGCGTCACGAAGTCGCTGAGTCGGGCACCACCCCGTTATTTTGATCCAGGGCCTTTCTTGAGGCTATGGGTAGTGCGACTCTTCAGCATTGCACGGGGCTAGTGTAGCGAGGTAGCCGAGGGAGGTCAAGGCAACCTCCGGAGGTTTAGGGCACATCATCCTCAGGCATTCCGCAGGGAGGGTCCGATGAGTAGCGGACCATTTAGTTCATGCAATCGAGGAAGGTGTTAGAGGCTACCATGGAAGTTACCTCGACCGACCCCGAGGAGTTAGACTAGTGCATTCAGCCCGGAGGTGAGGCCAGTATGGTGGGCGGGCGAGACCTCTAGAGACTGAAAGCTGATGACATGGGCGAGTTCGGGGCTATTCATGGGTGAGTATTTTTCAGGATCACTGCCGAGACATGCGAAAGCTCAAGGTTCTGGTGACAAGGAATGGGAGGAGGAGGAGATCAGCGGTGATGGAGTATGTGGCTAGATTCACGGGCTAGCCCGTTTCTTGATGACTCGTGGCCGCGACGTGACGGTCGGAGATTCGAGAATGGGCGAGTTGCCGTTCGAGGGCGGAATAGTAGGACTTCGCCTCGGGGACATGGAGTCCATGGTTGGGACAATACGACCATAGAGGAGAGAGATCGAGGATGCTCGGGCCTTTCCGGGATGCAGGTGTTAGTGGCAGAGGGAAGGAAGGCGGGTCTTCTTCTGGATTCGGAAAGAAGCGAGAGGGCTTCCTAGTTCCACGAGGTTCGGGGCAGCGACCATCGGGCTAGAGGCGGATCGAGTTTGCGGTTAGGCTAGGCGGATGGTGTGCTGCTCACGCGGCCCGGGACGCATGAGGAGAGTTGCCCCTAGAGACGGGGATCCCGGGTTCGGGGCGGCGCGATCCCGGTCGATAGGATAGGAGAAGATCTGAGTGCTGTTCCTCCGGCCGTCACGAGGCCCGGAGGCCCGAATTTCGGTCTCGAGGCAGCCGACCTCCGTTACGGGCGGGCGGAGAGGTCGGGTGGGACCGAGGGCGAGGCAAGGCCTGACGGGCGTCGGGGTTGAGGGCGTGTCTACGCAATCACATGATTTGGTCGATGGATTTGACAGTCATACGGGAAGTCGTTTTTGCTATACCATTTGGTAAAGAGTGTTATTTGATTCTAGTGTCGCATTCATTCATAGGCTGATCGGTGGTGATAGAGTTGGGCTTAAGTTGAGGACCTTAGAGGAGCCTTTGTATGTGAGTTCTCCCCTAGGGATTAGGGCCAGGGATAGGGATGATATATCGTGGTTGCGCATTAGAGATCTAGGGGACTCACTCTGAGTGGACTTGAGGGATGTGGGCCGTGTAAAAGTTGATGCCCGTCACAGGGATGGATTGGTGGCTTACGGGGTGATGTCGATTGTGGCGTAGGAGATTCACAGCCTACGCGGGACGGTACTCGTGTTGTGTTTGGGGGGGACGGCGCTGACATTTCCCCAGACGATTATGCGAGTCGGGTGTCGAGAGACAGTTAAGCGGGGTTGGCCTGGCGGGCGCCACACCAGGGACGAGTGGGGCCGGGACTTAGATCTGCCTGGTAGTGCGAGTGAGATCTTTCTGGATTGATCACGGGATTGCACTCCCGCGAGGAGTTGTGGACTTGATGTCGAGTTACACCACGATCGCCGCGAAATCTCTGACTCCATAGAGATGGCACGGTGAGTTGCGAGAACTTCGAGAGTCCGGCCTCACGGGAGCTCTTGGGCCGAGGGGTTCACATTAAGGTAGGAAACACTTCACCATGGGGAGCTCAGGTTATTTGCAAGAAGACAGACCTTATTTGTGCATTGATTACAAGCAGTTGAACAGGGTTACGGTCAAGAATCGGTACCCATTACGAGGATTGGCGATTTGTTGTCGGGTTGAGAGAGCGTGGTCTGCTCCCGAGATGAATGCCGCCTTTGGTTACCATCAATTTGGGCGGATATTCCTAAGGCCAGATGTTTAGGATGCGTTATGGGCACTTTGAGGTTCACGGTGATGCCCTTTGGATTGGCAGAATGCGCCCGGCGACATTCCCATGGACCTCATCGCCGTTATTCGACCCTATTTTACGGATTCGATTTATCGTAGTCTTCGTGAATGGCTTATTTTGATACACTCCCGTTGATGGGAGCATGAGTATCATTTGAGGATTGTGTTACAGTTGTTGAGAGACCATCGGTTGTCGCATTTGGATTCGATGTAAGTGCGAGTTTTGAAAACTGCTGGGGTGAGATTTTGGGACACGTGGTGTCGGCGCATCAATGTCAGTGGACCTTGAGAGGTCGAGGGCGTGATGAGTTAGGAAAGGCCGAAGTCAGTCTTCGAGATACGTAGTTTCTTAGGATTGGCTGGGTATTACGGGAGATTCATTGAGGGTTCTCGATTCTGCGACACCTATGGCCCGAGATTGACCGGAAGGAGGTCGAGTTTGTTGATTGGGATGATCGATGAGGCATTCGGGAGTTGAAGGGGCTTACTACAGCTCCTATGCAGTGATCCGGACAAGGGACAAGGGGTATCTGGTGTATTATGTAATGCCTCGGGCGAGATGGGATGTGTTTTGGTCTGGGTCAGGAGGGTAATGGCTTATGGTTCCCGTTAGTTGAAGAATCCTTGAGCGAATTACCCCACACCGACATGGAGTTGGCGGCCGTAGTCTTCGCCTTGAGATTTAGGCGCCACTACTTATACGGCGAGGAGTTCGGGGTGTGCTCGGACCCTGAGTCACGGAAGTATATTTTCAGCGACGGGGGACCTCGACATGAAGCGACAGGATGGATGGAGTTCTTAGAGGATTATGACTTCACTTTACATTACCACCTGAAAGTGAGAGCAAATGTAGTGGCTGATGTTTCCGATTAGTCGCAGAGGCATTGGCTAGTATAGCTTCCAGTGGCGGATGCTCGAAGGGCCCCATGGGGCGGTTGGGCTTCTGATGCTGGCGGTGCGAGTGCGATTAGGGGAGTTTAGTGGTTACACCATCTGTGAGTAGAGTATTGATTGAGTCCGGGGCGGATCGCGAGGAGATAGTGTCCATCATGGATCGGGTACGATCAGTCTCTGGTGTGAGGTTGGACCGTCCTACGGATGGTAGTCTTGATATAGAGGACGGGTAGTGGTTCCCTAGTTGGTGATTTGAGAGATGAGATTCTAAAGGAGTTTCCATTTGCTCGATTTGTCGTACATCAGGTGTACGAGGAATGTACGAGGATCTTCGTCGTCGTGTGCGGAGTTGGATGAAGAGAGACACGTAAAGGGGACTTTGTTGACGATGTCTACATGTCGCGAGTTAAATTTGAGCACGGGGAGGCCCGAGAAGCGGGGCTACGCCCGACCATTAAATTCATTTAGTGGAAGTGGGAACTAATATCACGATGGATTTTGTGACCCAGCGCCGCGGGCGCCACAGAGACATGATGCGGTATGGGTGATAGTGGACCGGCTCACGAAGTCGGCACATTTTCTAGTCGTGCGGATGACCTTCACATTGGAGAGATTATGCCGGTTGTATATTCGAGAGATAGTCCGGCTACATGGGGCACTAGTATCCATAGTGTCGGATAGGACCCGGGTTTGACCTTGCGGAAGGATTTTGAGCTATGGGCACCTGGCTAACCATGAGTACAACTTTCCACCCCTGGAGCCGGATAATTCGATCCCCGGGGAGGACTATCACGGTGTTGAGATATTTGCGGGCATGCGTCTTGGATCATAAGGGTAGTTGGGAAAGGCACTTGCCCTTAGTGGTCGCCTATAACAACGGGTTATCAAGTGAGTATCACGAGATGGCGCCATATGAGGCATTGTATAGAAGTCATACGAGATCACCATTATGTTTGGCGGGGTGGGAGAGGCTCCATCAACTTGGTCTGATGCGATTAGAACCTCAGGAAGGTGAGCTTGATACGAGCATAGCGTCTTCCTCCACGGCTCAAATCAGACGGAAGAGCTATCACGGATGTACGACGTCGACCCTTAGAGTTTGAGGTTGGGGATCACGTCTTCTTGAAGGTGATGCCTAAGAGAGGAGTGGTCAGGTTCGGCAAGCGAGAGAAGTATCGCTGAGGTTTATCGGGCTCTTCGAGATACTCGAGAGGGTAGGCACTGTAGCGTCTTTTGGTTGGCTTCACCTTGACGTATCGGATGTCACGAGGTATTTCACGTCTCCATGCTCGGAGGAATTTGCTCCGGATCCGGCTCATGTAGTGGATTGGAGAGAGATTGAAAGTTGACCACGGAGGGCCTTCGAGGAGGACCGTGTGCATTATGAGATGGCAGGATCGGGTTTTTGCGGCGAGACCGTGAGGCTAGTGAGGGTGTTATGGCAGCACCGTGGAGTGGAGGAGTCAACGTGGGAGCGCGAGGGACACGATTACGGAGCCACTATCCTTCTTGTTCGAGGATGAGTCACGTGAAGTTTTGATCGTTTAATGGCCCCAAATGACTAGTTTACATGCATGGGGTAGTGTACGTTGCATATGCATGTGAATGGTGTGATTATCCCGAATTTAAGGACAGAAATTCATAGAGAGGGAGAATGTAAGACAGAAAAATCTAATTTTGAAAAGTGCAGCGAGTAATTGGTAAAAATTCAAAATTTTTAGTTCGGATGGCCAACCGAACTACCGTTAAGGATCGATCTCGCGTGAAATCCTAAACTACCACGTCGAATTTAGTCGAATTCAAAGCATGATCGGGTACCTTGGTTTGTTTTTCGAGGAGGTGCAGGAGTGTCGAGTCTTGTAAGCTTGACATGTGATGTGAAAAAGTCACCTATAACATGTACTCATGTGACATGTTGCATGAGTAGAGAGAGGGAGAAATGGATGGCCGAGATAGTGCCAAGTGTCAAAAAAATCAAAGAGAAGGGACACATAGGGAATTTTGGAAAAGAATAAATGAGGAAAAGACAAAAACGTGAATAGTGGTCTTTTTCCTTCAAAAAGAAAAAAAAAACGGGCAGTGGTTGGGACGGCTTATAGTGGGCTGGATTTTGTGATTTTTTTTAGAGAGAGCATCTTCTCTCTGGATTCAGAGCAAATCGGACCGTCCCGGTTTCTACGAACAAGAAGGAGAGAGTTAACTCTGCAGCGGCGAGGACTACGCGTGAGCACCAATTTGGTGGAGTTAAGACAACTCCAAAAGGCAGGGATCTTTTCCTACTTGTGTTAATCTTTGGCTAAGTGCCATGTAAATGGTTAGGAATGTTCCGAGGCTTGTTTTAGCCGTAAACTCGGTCTCAAAAGCTTTGAACCGAGTGAGAAAATTCCTATTTTGAGTGGTAAGTGAGCGATAACTGGGGGTTTTCTTTGTTCATGTGAATAATAACGTGGGCAGACTCTATTTTGTGTGAATTTTTATGATGTTGAGTGATTCAAAATGAATTCCTCGTGTTTGTTAATTAGCCCATGTGAGCTAATTTTGGTATAATTGATCGTGAAATTGCATAACATATTTTATGTGATTAATTATGTTAATATATATATATGCATGTGAATATATTAACATGAATGTGTTGGAATTGGCATCATGCATTCCATATGCACCGGGTAACCTAGAAATTAGGTGTGAGTGCATGACATGAAATTTAAAAAAAAACGAACATGGTTTCGAAAGGAATTTCAATGGATGATTTTCCGGAGAATGGTGTTGGGAGATGGTCCAACAATATCACGTCGGAGGAGCCCGTAGGTGTTTGAAGGTTCTCCGACACATTCGCCTCGGAGGTAGTCGATATTTTACCAAAACTGGTAGTGTGTTTCAAGAATAAATAGCTTTTGTTTTGAAAGCGGTGATTTCTGCATTCGGCAGGCATATGTGAGTCGGTGGGACTCAAGACATAGGTTAGTCAATATGAACATAATTTAGGTAGAGTTCATGAAATTGCTTGAATGTGATTTGCCATGCAGCTGTGCACTTAGGTGGGAGTAACCATGTGTAGGAAATTATCTACTGTGGGCTTTGCTCACCACAATGGGGATGCCATTTGGTCACGGGGAGCGTCGGAGGAAACTCACTAGAGGCCGCGTGTTAGAAGCCCAGACTTGTGGCTTTGGTATTAATATGTATGACATGTATTAGAATTTTATAATTTTTAATATGTTTGTATTAAAGTAATGTAAAAACTCTTGAACCATGATATATAATTTGAGTTTAAGGATATATATGTTGAGTAATTATTGATGCAAGGGCCCCAGTGGCCGTTTTACTCATGTATATGTATATGATGTTGATGTTAGGACAAGGTTGTATTTGGGTAGAGCTCTTTGGCACAAATGAGACTCTGCCAGTTTCTATGAGTGGTGTTAGGTTGCAGAGCATCCCGGTGTCCTATCGAGATTGATGGGTTGTCAACGGACACCCCGGGAATGGGCGTCACAGTTATGTGGAGCTCGGTTGTGGTCGATGACAACAACATGCCATCTATATATACCTCCATGGATGCCTATTTATACGGAACATCACATTCCTGCAACCTCACAGTGGAAGTAGCTCCTGCGTTTTGTGAGGCATTAGTCGATAACAATGGTTCCTTGCACGTAACAAATAGGAGTCTTCTCTTTGGTAAATTCGGGATTCATCGCGATAAGTTTATGGCCGGAAGCATCCATGGCCCCGAGGAGTTCATGGCCGGCTGTGACATCTACAATGAGGTCGATCCGTGGCAGAGGGAAACTATCTTTTGGGCATGCTCGGTTGATGTCAGTGAAGTTGATGCAGAGTCGCCACTTGCCATTTGCTTTTTTAACGAGTACGACGTTGGCCAACCATTCAGGATACTCCACTTCTCTGATTGCCCTTGCCTGGAGGAGCTTGTCGACCTCCTCATTTATCGCTTTTTGTCTTTCTGGAGAGAAACTCCTCTTTTTTCTTAATTTGGTTTGAAGGATGGAGTGCGTTTGAGTGTGAGTGATTATTGCGAGGTCGATCCACTCCCATGTCCCTCCACGATTCCATGTAGAGACATGGTGTTCACACCCCGAGAAGTGAATAAGGAGGTGTCTAAGGTCTTCTGCTAGTTTGAAGCCGATGTAGGCGAGGTGTTCAAGGTTATCATCCAGGCGCACGGGCTCAGGCTCTTGGGGGCTCGGGTCGGGTGTTACCTCGTTGCGCATGTCAAGCTCGTCCATGTATACGTTGTCGACACTTTGCTTCATAGACGCGGTGGCCTCACGGCCCTGCATTTGGTCTCCTCGAACCATTCTACTCCACGAAGTGTAGAAAGCGATCACCATGTGGTAAAGCGGAGGGAATGGCCTTTATGGCATTGAGAGGTCGCTGCTGTATATTATTATAGCGGTGGGGCATCTTATGAAACTTCAACATCGTTGTCGACACGAGGATCTCCCACAGTGAGCACTAAGCGTATTGACCCGAAGGTAGTACTTTCTCTCGGAGGAGAGTCTGGCGGTGGGTCTTGGTAGTTTCCGGCTTCTCCTTCGATGCCATTCTGTCGGAGTAGAAGCGAGATGATGTTGGCTGAACTCGATTGTCGACCAGGACCGTTGGATCGTTTGTTGGCTGTGCCATATCACCTAAGAGTGCCATTAGTAGGGTGTTGGCATCCCTCAGTCACGAGATAAGGAAACGTTATGGCTGTGTCGAGTAGAGGCAGTTTGGACACCGCTTGCACTTCCATTACCTCTCTTGACCTGATGCTCCATAAGTGAGCCTTTCTAGCAGAGCTGGATTCCCCACCTCCTGCAAATCCTCCCGAGATCACGTGAATTTCCCCCCAAGAGTGTGTTGGTCTTTGAGTTGTGGTCTATATAAGGAGTGGTGGTGGTGCCTTTGGCTCACGACCTTCAAGGCCTCTGAGCGTGAAATACCGCGTCGAGATCAAATATTCATCTCTTCACAGGTTGGCAACATGCAATCGTCCCGGATTCCCGGTGCAGTGGTCCCTATGGAGACTCCGCAATACCTACGTGTTATCTCTTTTGGTAGGATCGACCTCATGAATTTGGCCATCTCGAGGCTTATTCATGTTGCACTTCGCCAAGACCTACGATGCTATGGTAGTCGGGGTGAACGGCGAGGTGAATGTAGTCGGCATATTTCGGTGCGAGGTGGTCCCAAGCGGTCTCTAACGCCCGTGCTTCTCTTCGGGGACCGCTCCCTGTCTTTATTTGGGGATCTCTCCGGTTTCACCATCTCTTAGGGATTCCGTCCACTGTTGTTTATCGATCTGCTTCTCTTTGCAAGTTGAAAGACTTATATGGATATGAGGGCCTCCTTACCGTTTATCTTGCACTAGCTTTGTGTGCCTGACCATGCTTGCACAATGGATTCTTGGATGGAAAACATCAAATCTTTTAGTTGCCTCCTAACCGATGAATGCGGTGATGGGCTTCTCAAAATCTGATCGTCTGTGAGACTCGTGTTGAACCTCTTGGGCGTATGTGTCTGGCTCACTTGGGCTCACGTTTTATGGATTGTAAGTGAGTAACCCGACTTCTGTGCGTTCTCGCTCCAATGAAGTAGGAGGCAGGCGCGATGGAAGCTCTACGAATGAGGGAGTGGCGATCAGTGTGACTGGTAGACGAGCTAAAGTCGGGCCTTTTAACGTGATAAGCGAAGAGCTCTGCACCCGTCTGAGAGTCCCGATATCCATGTATGGCTCCATTTAGTTTATAAGTGTTAAGATGGTCGACAGGATCATGCACCATGGCCAACTCACGGCATTACGAACTTTTTCTTTGGAAGGGGAAGTGGAGCACCTCGGCCGTGAACGGAGACTCAGTTTGCTGTACCATGGTGTCCATAGAGTCCGGCGCTCGGCCTTTGACGACTTCCTTTATGTGGCTGAGCTCCTGTTGGATACCTTTGAACCTCTACTCCCATGATTGCTCCCCCATTCCTTGCCGAGAAGGGGTCGACTCATCGTTTCGAGTCCCTCCAGTGTTAGCCGTTCGCTCCCTGCAGGGGCGGCTAAGTGTAGTCCATGCCCTTTGGCTCCGGCTGAACTACCTTGCAGCTGCAGGGATGAGGGTTATCAGCTGCTCTTCTTCACGAGGGTGGTGTTGACCTTCTTGGGCTTGTCGTGATTCAGTGGCGCATGCACGGTGAGTTGCTCTGAATTCCTACTATCAAGCGTTGGTTGGTGAGGCGAAGTGCCTCCGCCTCTTAAGTGTTGGCTGCGGTCTCTAATCTTGACATAGAGGTCAATTCTCCGCCCACCCGTTTGGTCTTGCATTTGGAAGGATTAGGCGTGACTCCTGCGCGTATTCCGCGTTGATACATCGATTCTTGAGAGATCGGCTTTATTTGTAAGGAGCCCCATCGTTCCCATGAGACGGCCTGTTGATGATGCCTTTTCAGCGGAGCTGGGCTGGAGTGTGATGGGTTGTTGGGGCGGAGCTGGGCGCCTGCGGGCCGGTCCGCGGGTCCCGGACCAGTTTGTAGCTCTCTGCAAAACAAGTGACAAAGGGGTCGGCAGAGGTTTCACCGTTGCCTCTCCGTCTCACCAATCAGTTCTTCCACTGATGAAGGGAATAGATCGGCGTTTATTTAGGGCGAATATTCTACGTACCTTTTACCGATGGAGTGACCTAGTATTTATAGAATATGCTTTTCCCAATTGGATGGTGGTAAGGATTCTTTCCCATTGGATGGGGTATTTTCTGCCTTTATCGTTATCGGTTTAATAAGGGATAATGAGGGAGCAGTTTATTGAGAATTATCCTACTTCCCTCATTGGTGAGATTCGGTTTGTTTTATAGGATAAGTTGTTATTGGGAATTATCTTATTTCTCTTACTGGTGAGATTTTGTTTGATTTATAGGACCTAGGCTTCTCAGTTATCCCATCTTTGTTGGCCTTGGGAGCGGGCTCATGGAGCTCCCGTATTGGGCTAGTGCCAGGGGCTCGGGCGTCTCGCTAGGCCACCTTTTCCTTGGGCCCAGGGCTCAGGCCCGGGCTCCGTATTGGGCTGGTGCGGGGCTCGGGGGCGTCTCAGGCTTACCTTTTTCACTTGGGCAGGCGAGTGGAGCTTTCATGCGCCTATTTTTTAAACCATATATATATATATATATATATATATATATATATATATAAATATATTAACATTGTAGTAGTATGTTCTTACAAATATTCCATATTGGATTCTCTCGTATGTTTTTCCATGCCACCCTTTTGCCATTTGAATCAAGCCTCAAGTGATATGTTATGTTTATATCTAATGCATGAGATGAACAAAAGATGTATTGCTTTATCATCTTTTTTTTGACAATTCACTTGGAATTACAACGTTGTAGTAATATTATGGATCCTACATTTTTTGCTATTATGTGTTTTCCACTTAAAAGACAAAACTCGTTTTTATTTTTTGAAAAACTATTTTAAAAACGGTTTGGAGTCACTATTTATTTTTGTTTTATTTTTAAAAGGGGAAACAAAATAAGAAAGCAAAACCGTAAATATGACTCTTGATAAGAAAAGGGCAAGTTTGGGAAAAATTGAGTCTAGGTCCTAGGTCAAGTTATTTATCGGGAAGGCACGATGGAAGCTTAGCATCCTTAAAGTCAAGTATCTACTAAACAAACTAAGGAAAATACGACTTTTGGCTAATCGATCAATGGATATCAAAGACAAGCAATAACAATAAATAGCACATCAGACATATATAAATGAATAAATAAATAAATAAATAAGCAAAGTTAGATGAGAAAAATATGTAACTAGGTGCCATATCCGAAGCTCTATCAATTAGAAACAATGTTAGTATAATAATAAAATACATAATATTCACAATCAATTAAAAATTTTGTTATAAATTAGATGCTAGATTATTTATTTAAAAGATACATGGAATGTTGTGCCCCGCCCAAGCCCATTATCTTTTACACAAATTAACTCAACAAGATTTCATTTTATTGGAATTGTAAAATTAATCATGTGATTTGAATTTTTGAAAACTAATCTAAAATTGCAAATTTTGAAAATTGAAAGTTTGAAATTGAAATTTGAAAATTGAGAATTTTGAAATAAATTTGAAGTTTGAGAATTTTGAATTAGGATTTTGGAAATTGGGAACTTGAATTTTATAAATTTGAGATTTAGAAATTTAGAAATTAAAAATTAGAAATTGAGATATTTGAATTTTGAAATTAAGACACTTGAATTTTGAAATCGGGAAATAGTAATCTTGAATCGGAAACTTGAAAACCTGAAATTGGCAATTGGGGGACTTGAATCTTGAAATTAGGAATTGGTAATTTTGAGATCAAAAACTTGAAACTTTGAAATTGGAAATTGAGGGACTTGATTGTTGAAATTATGGCACCTGATTATATAAATTGGGAATTGGTAATCTTTAAATTGAAAACTGAAAACTTTGAACTTTGGAAATTTTGGAACTTGAATTTTGAAATTATGGCACTTGAATTTTGGAATTGAGAATTTTTAGAAATTAGAAATTTGAAAAAATGAAATTGGAAATTGGGGGAATTGAATTTTGAAAATTGGGGATTTTTAATTTTGAAATTAAAAACTTGAAAATTTGAAAAATTGAAATTGGAAATTATGGAAACTTGAATTTTGAAATTGGGACACTTAAAGTTTGAAAATTAAGAATTTGTAATTTTGAAATTGAAAATTGTGGAACTTGAATTTTGAAATTGGGGCACTTGATGTTTGAAATTAGGAAATTGTAATTTTGAAATTGAAAGCTTGAGAATTTGAGATTGAAAATTGGGGAAATTGAATTTTGAAATTAGAGCACTTGAATTTTGAAAATTGAGAATTTGTAATTTTGAAATTGGAAGTTCAGGGTATAGAATGTTAAAATTTTGAAATAGAAATTTGAATAAATTAAAGGTGTGAGCTTGTGGACTAAAGAGCTGGTCAGAGGGTATGACCAAAGGGTTTGGTTGAACGACCTAATAAGTTTAACAGGTTGAGAGTCAAAGGTCTTAATAGATTGGGCTTAAAGAGAGGGTATGGTTTTTTTGACTAAGTCTTAATGAGTTTGGTCAAAGGTCATAATATGTTTAATGGATTGAGTCAAATGTCCTAATGAGTTGGGCTTAGAGAGATGACATGACTTTCTTGACTAAGTCCTAATGGATTTGGTCAAAGGTCATAATGGGTTGAGCCTAGAGAAATGGTTGGGCTTTCTTGACTAAGCCCTAATGGGTTTGGTCAAATGTCTTAATGGGTTAGACCTAGATAGATGACATGACTCGATTGGATTCTAACACATTAATCAAAGGACCTAATGAGTTGGGCTTAATGGGTCGATCAAAGGGCTTGGTCAAAAAATCTAATAAGCTTGGTCAAAAGGGCCTAAAAGATTAGTCAAAAAGCTTAATTTAAGACAAAGCAAGATGATATAATCAAGTTTCTAATAATAATAATGAAAGAGAGTTAAATATGAACAAATAATAAAAAGTTAAAATACACATAAAATACATATACAACAAATATGAGACTATGGTGAAAGAAAAGGCCAGCCAACAAATTAGGAAAACATTAAAACAATAAAATATAATAAAATAAAAACCAAAAGCAAAGTGTGCGTGAATGGTAGATTAAGTGTGAATTTGTGTGTGCGATGGAGTGATTTGTGTGTACAATGGAGTGGTTGTGAGTGAGGAGATAGAAAATTAAAATGATAATTTATATGTAGTAATGTGAGTGCCAGCACGAGTATGAGATAATTAATTAGGGCAAGTGAGAAGTGGGCATGGATGGGAGAGAAGATATGTTGAGATGGCCGAATATGATGGAAAATGGAAAAATAGTAATGATTAATAATTAAAATATAAGGAATATGACGTTAGAACATGAGTGGGAAAGGAATGTGTTCCTATTTGATAATCAAATAAAATTAATAATCAAAACAAAAACTAATAAATAACATGTGGGGTCAATTGGTAATTCAATAGCACAGGATATTAGAATAATTAATGTATAAAGTCAAAGTTAACAACTTGGAGAAGCATAACTCCATGCCATCTACTCCACATTCATCCTATCCTTAGCGTCTCCTCCACTACAATATAATAAAAGACCACCTAACCTGCTCTCCTTCGACACATCATAACAACCGAATACAGAACATTCAAGGTTTCTCCACACACCAATGCAAAGAAGCACTCTACCTCTTCCAAAGACAACACAACCATGATGCAGAGAAAATAAATAGAACATGAACTAAATTATAAAGAAATGTTTATCCAATATTATAGCCCAATTTGGACCCAAAAAAAAAATTGAAGAGAAATAATGAGCAATACCCAAGGCTACTACCCAAATTCCTATACAATAATGCATTATTTGTGCAGTCTCGACACAAGAAATAAACAAGTTGAACTAATAAGATGAAGGTTGAATCATTCGATAAGGGTCACAAAATAGAGAATGGATCATCACTTAGAGGAGCAAAACATATAGTGAACCGTCAGAATGCATAAATAAGAAGGAAAGAATATGAGGATCCCATTCAGGTATACATGTTGGAAATAATGAATGAAATTAATGATATTCACAGAATAACTTTTTGTTTAGAATTTTATAAATTCCAGTTATATGAAATTAATGACATTCAATGAATAATTTAATTTATGATATTCAATGAATAATTTAATTCGGAATTCTAAGAGTTTGGGAAGCCAAAAAGGTTTGGCATTCCAAAAGGCCGGGTATGAAGGATCCCCACCCGGATTAACCTCATGAGCAGAGACACTCCCAATACTCAATGGATATAAAAACTTTTCCTCAAAGCTGATCAATTTAAAATCCATGGAAGCGAACCCCTTTACAAATCCCTTAACATATCTTTGAAAATAATGCGAGCGAAGTGATGAATTTTTTTCTTTCTTTTCAGATCTTAGTTTTTCGAGGAAAAATTGGCCAGAGTTTCCTCTGCTTTTCGGACTTTCCCAAAATTACAAAACCTGCGAAAACATTTAAGAACACTTCTAATTTTCAAATTTTAAACTTCCTTGTTTGGACCCCTCATCCACAACTCAATCAACACAATATATACATATATACATTTATTCATTTCAATCATCAAAACATTCCAAACTTCTTCAATTCAATGCATTTTTTATCAAAATATTGGAGCTAGTAGGACTTAAAAGCAGGCAGCCTACGTACCTCGTCCACTGAGGATCAAAGCCCACGTAGTTCCTTTTCAACTTTATACATATACATATATACATAACAAAATATTCAACATATACAATATGCAAAATTATATCTGATGAAATCACGATTAAATGCCGTCTCCTCAATGGCTCGACTCAGCACGCACGGAGGGTACTGCGGCGCACTGTCTTGGAGTCCTGAAAATGTTTTGGAAACATACGAGAGAAAGAAGTGGTAAAGGCGTGAGTATACATTTCGATTAAAATAACATTTTGTTATATACGAAATGTATACTTATACAATTAAAATTCATTTATGCCTTAAACTTTCTTCAAAATACATACTTATACAATTAAAAATCCATTTATACCTTAAACTTTCTTTTATACAATTAAAATCCATTTATGCCTTAAACTTTCTTTCTTTCTTTACATTGGAACCCGAGGATAAGCAGTGCGAAACAGTTTTGGTGCGTGGTGAGGGCAGTCATATTCAGTCATATTCAGTCATACGCCGCTACGGCTACTTGGAAGGAAACTACGGCTGCATGGGTTCGTCATGCAGCGCTATCGCGTGTAAAGATATTCTACAGAGCGCTAATTCCCTCCCTCGATTAGTAACTTATAACTGCCTCTAAATCACAACTTAGGAGTACTCGGCCGATATCGGTCATATGGTCGTATAGAGTTAAGTGCTTAGTAATTAAAACATTTATCGAAATACATTTATAAAATCAATTTAAATCCTTTACTTTTCATGAAAACTCCTTATATATATGCAAATATACATATGCATTCTTTACACATTTTAAACTTTCATAATGCTTTAACATATGCATACATATATAATTTAATATAAATATATATATTGATACTGAATAAACATATGTACATTAAATTTTTCATTTACATCAAAAATTTTCATTTAGGCTTCCAATATAAACATTTTACATTAAAATTTTCATTTTAACATCAAATCGTTCACTTTTAAAACTCAATTTGAAAAACATCATTTTTTTTTTTTTACACTCACGAGTTCAGCTCAATCTGCTTGCTTCAGTCGAATTCTAAGTTTCTGTCCAGATAGTCCTTTTCCACGCTTTTCAAGAAAAACCACAACTAACCATTAACCATAACTTCCATTTAATCCACCATACACATTCATTTTCACCCAACCACATCACATTCACTTAAATCCCATTTAACCATACTTAAAAAAATACATAATCAAGGAAATGACCAAATTACCTTTTTCTTTACAAAATGACGTTAATGCCCTAAATTCAAATCTTTTTCTCGTTCCTCTATGAATCTACTTTACTTAGAAATTGGAATCATTCCATTGACTCTTCCAAATTCAAGTTATGGCATTTTCATGCCAAACTAAATCATTTACGATTTTTCACTGGAATACATTTGACATACCCATTTTTATGTCTTATTCCATATTTTATCTTACAGTTATTTATACTCTTTTGAAGCTAAAGTGCTAAGGGTTCTTCTCAATTGAATCACCCAAATCGGAGCACCGAAACTCAAATTCGTTCAAAACAGCCAGGGCTAATCTATATTCAAAAGCGAACGAGAAAGTGGCTTACACATGGCCATTTTGATGAGTGAGCATGAATAAATTACAAATGATACTTGCCTATTTACGGATGTTTGGTTTCTCCTTCGAGTCTAGTTTAATTATCCCACTTGAATCACTCAAGCGGATAAGAAATGAAAGTTATGGTTAAAATCGAAACTGGTCAGAATAAGCAGGCATTTCTGTCTTAGAAATTGCTCCCAATGCCCGAATACGGCTTTTTTGCATTTTTCCATATTTTCCATCAATTCAACTCTATAGTCCATATACTTCAAAAACCATTTCATTTTCATCTTGACATCTCTTTTCTATTCAAATCCTCTTTCTACTTATCTTAACAAAACCTTTCCATGAATTCCTCGATACCATTCTAATATGAGTTACTAACCCATACACAGCAACACCAAGATTTGTGGGTTTATTCTAAACCTAACTCAATTACTTGAAATTTAAACCATGAATCCATACAAAACTATAAAATCCCATCTAGTTCCATACATTTTTTGCTTTTCCTCCTTCTTTTCTTAACCTTTATACTCTCTTCTTCTCTTCCTCTTCTTCTCTGTTTTCCTCTTCTTTTTCTTCTCTCCTTTTGCTCTCCTCGTTTTCTCTCCTCAAATGAGAGACCAAATGGGATATTTTACTTCCCCTTAAGGCCGTGTTGTAAATCATTTTGGCTTATTTTCCGTTTCCATCTTCTCTTATTTCCATTCCAATTTTCTCATATTATGCTTTGGCATCCCGTCTTTGCATCTTATTCCATAATAGCATATAACCTTATTGTTTATGCCTTTTATATCCCTAAATGAAGTAAATAGCCACTTTACCCTTGTCTTGTGTTAATTCCGGGTTTCTTGTTTTAGTTCGAAAATTCCTATTAGCTTTTAATATACCTACACAAGTCCGGCTTGCTAGGGTATATTTCGAGAATATTCTGGCTCTCCCTCCTTATAAAATTGCGTCCTCGAAATTAAAACATTTGTACCTGCATCAAAGAGATGGGGATAATGCCTCTTCATCACATCTCCCTCATGCTCCCATGTGGCTCTTGTATGACTCCTCCACTTTGAAATACCTTCACATTGAATAGTCTTGTTCTTGCGAACTTGCTCTGACGGTCTAGGTTTTTACCTTGGTTCCTCTTCGTATGTTAAGTTCTCCTGTATTTCACTTGTTCTTTCTGTCGATACATGCTTGAAGTGCAGTATATACTTGCAGAGCATAGAAACATAAAACATCGTAGATGCGATCGAGTCGGATAAGCAGCTCAATCGATATGCCACCTCTCCAATCCTCTCAGCAATCCTGCTATGGCTGTATATAGTGGATTTCGGCTTTTCCGCGTTCCCCAGTCTTAGTACTCCCTTCCATGGGGAAATTCTCAAAAATACCATGTCCACGCCACCTCGAACTCTAGGTCACCAGATGGCGATTGTCCGCATAGCACCGTCGGTCTTGTGCGATTTTGAGTCTATCCCATATAACACAGTCTTATCACAAGTCACTTGGACAATTTCGGACCTACTAATTTCCTTTCGCCCACCTCGTCCCCAGCCGGTGGAGTTCGAGCATTTTAAATCCATAAAGAGCCTCATGGGGGCTATACGTGCGGTACGATAACTATTATTGTATGCAAACTCCATCAGGGGTAGATGGGTGTCCCAACTCCCTTTAAACTCCATAACACATGCCCTAAGCATATCCTCTAAAGTATGTATAGTCCTCTCAGATTGGCCATCCGTCTATGGATGAAAAGTCGTACTAAAATGCAGTTTAGTGCCACGGACATTCTATAAAGCCCGGGCTGGCAAAACCGCATTGAGGTAAACACCGGGATCTCTGTGCGAAGCGATGGCGGCGTGCCATGCGGTGCGATAATCTCTCTAATAGCGTATAATTGGGCGACTTATCCGATGAATCACTATTCACGATAGGAGAAATGGGCTGATTCGTGATCTGTCCGCAAATCCCACTTATGTAAGTATACGTGGCCACTCCGTGACGATGGAAGTCCTACCACCAAAATCCATAGTGATTCTCTCCCCATTTCCGAGGGATCGGGGTATTGTAAAGTCCTGCCAGGACACGATGTTCGGCTTTCACTGGCGACGCATGAGACATTTGGAGACGAGCTTCTGCCCGATATCTTCATACCCTTCCACCGGTAGTGTTCCTTTAGGGTATGATACATCTTTGTCCTTCCGGATGCATAGCATAAGCGAGAGGAATGGAGGCTTCCTCCATAATCTCTCTCCTCATCACCTACATCCGGTACACACAACCTTTGTCCCACTGACAGTACCATCCTCTCTCAATGACAAATCCTTCGTTTGCGAGACTCTACTTCACTGTCCTTCATCTGTGGATCTTGAATGCGAAGTTCTCTAATCCTGTCTATCACTACAGGACATACCTGAAATGTGGCTAGCGGGTGCTCCGAATCTGTCGAGTTCGATTTCACACCCGAGGACCTCGATTCTATAGATTCGAGATGCACGGCCCTCACGTGCGATGGGAACTCATGGGTCTTCTACTAGAGCATGCGCTACCACGTTCGCCTTTCGAGGATGATATTCAATGGTACATTCATAATCTTGATCGAGTTCAATCCATCTCCTCTGTCTCATGTTCAGTTCCTTCTGCGTGAACGGATCTTATAAGCTCTTATGATCTGTAAAAATCCTACGGGGCACTCCGTATAAATAATACCTACTTTATCATGAGGCAAATACTACATTTTGTAGCTCAGTCGTGTGTAGGATAATTCTGTTCATGCTTATTCAATGCCTAGAAGCATGTCTGATCACCTTGTCATTGCATTACCACACAACCTGGGCCTTGCTAGAGGCATCCTGATAACTGCAAATCCATCACCCTTTGATGATTATGAAATCTTGGTGAGGTCAATCTCCTTTTCGAGTTCATCGAAACTCTGTGACAAACCTCACGACCATAAAAGCGGTTCCTCTTTCCTTGCCAATCTAGTCAAAGGTGCGGCTATCTTGAAATCCCTCAAGCAGACTACGGTAATACCACTTGAGCCAGCTCCTTATCTACATTAACTTCGTAGGAGGTTTCCAATTCGATATAACTTCGACATGCGAGGATCCCACTAGGACCCTTTGCGGAAACTATGTGTCCCAATCGACCTTTGTCGAGCCAAAAGCCGACACTTACTAAGTTTAGCATACTCTTAGATGTTCCCACAATGTTTACATAGAGATTATCCTCCAGAGTGCTACGCATGTTCTTCTCCATTGCCGAATAGATCGATATAATAATAAATAAACACGATAACAAGTGATCTAAGTAAGAACTTTGAAAATTATGTTCATGAGATCCATACAAAATGAATTTGGGGCATTCGTAAGTCAAATGACATGACTAGAAACTCAAAATGCCACGTCTGTGTTACGAATCTTTGTCTTAGGAACATGTCCTCATGAACTCTCAGCGATGATAGCGACCTCAAATCAATCTTGGAGAATACCTTGGCTCACATGGCCCGATCAAAGAGATCATCAATCCTCGAGCGGATATTGATTACGTATTGTTACCTTATTCAACTCTTTGTAATCTAATGCATAATCGCATGCTTCGTCCGCTCTTCTTCACAAATAAAACACAATATCTTTGAGGAGATGTGCTCGATGCGATGAACCTTGACCATTTCTTCCATTTTACTTTAAGTTCTTTCCAGTGCGGGGCCATCACGTAGAGGCGCTCGAAATCGGTTACGTACCGGGGGCTAACTCGATAAATCATCTCTCTGCTGAGGTAATCTGGAAAGATCATGCGGAAACACATCAGAATTCTGCGACTAGGAATGTCTTCAATCTCTTATCATCATCTCACCTGTGCATAGGCTAGATACCGGATATGACTTCAGGGCATCTTGAAGCCATCATCACAGGACATCATACTCGAGGAACAATATCTTCCTTACCCCACAAAAAAGTAATCTACAGTTTCCCCCCGATCACACATAATAACTTCTTTCTGAAACAATCCATGGTGGCGTGATGTCGAGACAACCAGTCCATCCCTAGTATCACATCGAAGTCCTTGATGTCCAACAATATCAAATTGGCCATAAACTCATGGCCCTCAATAATCACTCTACAACCCATGTATAGTCTATCTGCTATAAGTGAATCTCCTGTAGGAAGGGAGACTACCATACTACAATCTATGGGTTGTATCTCTATGTTCACTTGTGTAATAAATTTCGCGAAATAAAGCGAGTGAGTGGCACGGTCTACCAAGACATAAGCATCACTATCAAAAGCTTTGGATAGTACCTGTCATGACCTGCGGTGCTACATACGCCTCTCTTTGGAGTGAGCTACTGAGCACTACTGGCCTATGTGCGAGGGTCGTCCCATTCGTCCTACGGATGGCTGACTCTACCTGTTTGGTCCTCCCGGATCTAGTAAATGTAGTGGGGCCTCTGCACCCAGGAGCTCATTTTGACCACGACCTCGCTGCTTAGGCGCCTGCAATGCAATGCATCCCTCTTGATCCTTTGCGGAAACTATCGTGGGCACTCTTTATTGAGATGTCCGTATCGCATAAAGCAGTATCGGGTGCCAGTCTGCACTCACCATATGATTCTTCCCACAACGAGCACACTTTGGCTTTGGACCCGCCATTTACTGTCACGTGGCCTCAACGAACCCCAGTGTGTGCCCCCTGTTGAACTCTTTGCCACGAATCCTTGTGTCTTTCCTCCTCTTGAGGGCCTTCTTGGAACCTCCTTGCCCACGTCGACCCACTGTTTCTCCTTGGTGGGGCGTAGCGCTGGGATTTCAACCCCATGCTCCTCTCAACCTATTGCGGCCTCTACTAGCGGCGAATGCTTGTGATATCTTTGTTGGCCTTCTTTGTAGTCCTAATCATTTGGACTAAGACCTCTGAAAACCTCTTAGTCTTGAAACCGTCATCACACGATAAATGGGACATATCGTGACGAGCTCGAGGCTTGCCGCTCTGTCTGTCACGGAGAGTGTCCCCTGCTCTAGCCTAAAGAACTCCTCGGCCTTCGCATCTACGTGCTTGATTTGGAACAAACTTATACGTAAACTCTTCCTTGAGCTGTGCCCCACGGGACACTCCCTGCAGGCATCTCCTGCAGCGCCCTCCACCACTCTAATGCGCCGTCCGTAGGAGAAAGGCGAGAAAAAGTGACCATCGCTCATTTGTACTACATCACTGGTAGACCGCTCATTTCCCTCTAACCATGTGAAGCCTTTTCTGGGTCTCCCAATCCATCATAGTTAGTGCCCTAGCTTTTACTTCCCCCCTCTCTATGAAACTCTAGGCTCTCGAAGTACACAATCAAGTAATCTGATGGCTAAAGGCTGAGCCATATGCTCCTAAGGTATATGTCCTCCACGACCTTTCGGGGCGGTAAACATGCCGTAGTGGCTCTACGAAGGCATAGGTCACTTTGTCTTGTGGGTGGAGGAACATAAAGCGAGACTTCGTCAACATATTCCTCGGGTGGTGAATCTTGTGCCTCGGGAGCTCTCTGGTAAATTCGGCCTCGGCAGCGCATTTTACGTGAATTCAAAAATTAATGTCATGTAATGCATATATGATTTTTAAATCACATAAATAATTTATGAAATTTTAAAATAAAACATTAAAACAATCATATAATGTAAATTTTCAAATCTTTATAACATTTTCAAAACCTTGGCTCGTGCCACGTTGAAGGATCGGGCAGAATTAATCTCGCGGGCAGGGGACCTCCAGAGCACTCAATGGATATAGAAACTTTTCCTCAAAGCAGTCGAATTAAATCCATGGAAGCGAACCCCTTTGCAATCCTTAACATATCTTTAGAAAATAATGCGGGCGAAGTGATAATTTTTTCTTTTTCAAACGCCAGTTTTGAAAAATTAGCGGAGTTTCCTCTGTTTTTCGGACTTTCCCAAATTTACAAAACAGCGAAAACATTTAAAAACACTTCTAATTTTAAATTTTCAACTTCCTTATTTGGACTCCACGTCACAACTCAATCAACACAATATATACATATATACATTTTATTCATTTCAATCATCGAAACATTCGAGCTTCTTCAATTCCATGCATTTTTTTATCAAGGTGGGCTTTAATGGGACTTAAGCGGGCAACCTCGTGCCTGCATCGGATCCAAAGCTACATGTAGTTCCTTTTCAACTTTATATACATATATATATACATAACAAAATATTCAACATACTTTAATATCCAAAATTATATATACAATGAAATCACGGTCGTCGTCCTCCTCAATGGCTTCCGACTCCTTTGCCTGAGAAGTACTACTGTAGGTGCACTGTCTCGGGTTACGAAAATGTTTTGAAACATACAGAGAAAGAATGAATAAAGGAGCCCGGTGAGTGTACATTTCATTAAGATAACATTTTGATTATATACCAAAGTAATACATACTTATACAATTAAAAATCCATTTATGCCTTAAACTTTCTTTTCAAAGTAATACATACTTATACAATTAAAAATTCATTTATGCCTTAAACTTTCTTTTATACAATTAAAAATCCATTTATGCCTTAAACTTTCTTTCTTTCTTTCTTTCTTTGATGGAACGAGAGGATAACACGGCAGTTTGGTGCGGCGGTGAGAGGCAGTCATATTCAGTCCATAACCACTACGGCTGCGGAGAAACTCACGCTTTGCATAAGTTCCAATCATAGCACCTTATCACGATGTAAGGATATTACTCTAGACACCTAATTCCCTCTCGGTTAGTAACCTATAACTACCCACCCTAAATCCTTGCGCTTAAGGTACCTCGGCCGATATCGAGTCATAACAGTCATATGGGGTTAGGGTAACCATGTTAAAACATTTATCAAAATACATTTATAAATCCATTTTAAATCCTTTACTTTATCATGAAAGAAAACTCATATATATATATGCAAATATACATATGCATTCTTTACACATTTTAAACTTTCATAATGCCTTAACATATGCATACATATATAATTTAATATAAATATATATATTGATGCAAGATAAACATTATATTAAAATTTTCATTACATGAAAACTTTTCTATTTAGGCAATATAAACATTTACATTAAAATTTTCAATTTTAACATCAAAATCGTTCACTTTAAAACTCAATTTGAAAAACATCATTTTTTTACACTCCACGAGTTCACGCTCAATCACGCTTGCTTCCCGAAGTGAATTCGGGTTTCGTCAGATAGTCATTTTCACTTTTCAAGAAAAACCCTGACTAACCATTAACCACCAACTTCCATTTAATCCACCATACACATTCATTTCACCCGACCACATCACATTCACTTAAATCCCATTTAACCATACTTAAAAAAAATACATAATCAAAGTGACCAAATTACATTTTCTTTACAAAATGACCTTAATGCCCTCAATTCAAATCCTTTTCTCGTTCACTCTGAATCTACTTTACTTAGAAATGGAATCATTCAATTGACTCTTCCAAATTCAAGTTATGGCATTTTCATGCCAAACTAGTCATTTTACCGATTTTTCACTCGGGACTATTTGACATACCCATTTTCCCATGTCTTGACTCCATATTTAATACTGGTTATTTATACTCTTTTGAAGCTAAAGTGCTAAGGGTTCTTCTCCAATTGGAATCACCCAAATCGAACGCAGGAAACTCACATTCGTCAAAACAACCGGGCTGAAATCTATATTCAAAAGCGGAGCGAAGAGAGTGGCTTACATGGCCTACTTTGAGTAAATTTTTGGGCCACATAGAATCAGAATTAGACAATGCCTATTTATGGATGTTTGGTTCTCCTTGAAGTCTAGTTTAATTAGCCACTTGAATCACTCAAAGAGGAAAAGAAATGAGAAAGTTATGGTTAAAATACGAAAAGTGGTGGAAATAACTTGAGCATTTCTGTCTGTTGCTCCCCAAAATGCGAGAATGTGGGCTTTTTGCATTTTTCCATATTTTCCATCCAATTCAACTCTATGGATCCATATACGCTTCAAAACCATTTAATTTTCATCTCCGACACTATCTTTTCTATTCAAATCCTCTTTCACTACTTATCTTCTTTCAAAACCTTTCATGAATTCCTCGATACCATTCTAATATGGGTTATAACCTATACACAGCGAACACACCAAGATTTGTTAGGGTTTGTTCTAATAACTCAATTACTTGAAAATTTAAACCATGAATCCATACAAAACTATAAAATTCCATCTAGTTCATACCTTTTTTTGCTTTTTCACCTCATTCTTTTCTTCTTCTTCTTCTCTCTTCTTCTCTTCTCTTCTTCTCTTTCCTCTTCTTATTTCTTCTTCTCTCCTTTTGCTCTCCTCTACGTTTTTCTCTCCTCAAATGAGAGACCAAATGGGATATTTTTGCTTCCCCCTTAAGGCCATGTTTGGCCAAATCATTTTTGGCTTATTTTTCCATTTTTTGCTAGTTAGTCCTTCCATCTTCTACTATTTCCATTCCAATTTTCTCATATTATACTTTGGCATCCCATCTTTGCATCTTATTCCATAATAGCATATAACCTTATTTTTTTATGCTTTTTATGTCCTAAAGTGGTAAATGGCCACTTTACCCTTGTCTTTATTATTAATTTCGGGTTCCTATTTTAGTTTGAAAATTCCTGTTAGACTTTTAATATCTGCTCTGTAGTCAGAAAAGCTGTAGGGTATATTTCGAGTGTTCTGAGGTCTCTCCTTTATATAAAGGTTGTCGGGGTTTTTCAAAAAGGGTGTCTCAGAAAGGTCATCGAGTCTCGAGTTTTCCTTCCTTCGTCCTTTTGTCGGTGATAGTGTGAACACATCATCACTTTGCCGGAGTGGCGACAATGTACTTTTATCGACCATTCAACAATCATTTCATCTTAAGAGACAGACGCCTTGGGAATCTCAAATTACTAGTAGAGAAGACGAATTTGTCTTAAGGAAATTGTGAATTTCACAAGACTCGGTTGTTCTCTACTTTTGTTTTATTTCTCATTCACTCTCTATTACTTTACTTTTGGTTATTAGGGTTGTTCGGGCTAACCATCTTTATGCAGTTGCAAATTTTTTCTAACAATCTTAAGACAAAGTTGACTCTACAAGAAGTTGTTGATTGGTTTGGTTGTAGACAAAAAAAAAAAAAAACAAAAAATCCTTTGGTCAGGTAAACGAACGATTTGGTTTGTTACTTGTGTGGGAAAAAAAAACCCAGAACCAGGTGTTTCAGGTTGTGCCTCTTTTGTAGAAACAATTCTTTTGTTTCTTGGATAGGGAAAAGTTGTGGAAAACTTTTTAAAAACAAACAAACAATACGGTTTATTGTTTAGGGGGAAAACATAACCATCAAACTATGATTATACTGGGTTGGGTGTCTTTTGACAAGAAAAAGAGAAAGGAAATTTTCTTTTGTGGTTCTGTTAAAACAAATTCCTTATTTGTGGCTTTCAGAAAAAAGAGAGAAATTGAGTTATAGTTTCCAAGAAATGATACTTGGAACAAATTGAGTTTATCCTTTTGTACACAAAACTGAGTTTATCTTTTGTTGTAGTTTAAAAAGGCTTTGGCAAACAATTTGATTTGTTGTCTTTTTGGAAAAAAAAACAAAAACAAAAATTTGATTAACTTTTTTTTAAATGAGTTTATTTTCTCCAAAGGAAGGTATTTTTTTTTCCTTCTAGATATAAAGGAAAAATGATTGGTAGAAAAAGGGAAGGAACCAATTTGGAGGCAGGTTATTTGAAAGGAAAAAGTGTCTGGAAAACTATAACTTTTATTTTTCCACCAAAAGTAATGTTTGGAACAAGGATTTAAAAAAGAGTTGTGTGAGGGTTTTTTTTCAAGGAAAAAAAAACTCATTTAATTGAAAACTAAACATTTCTACAACCAAATAAACTAGTGGTTTGTTGGTTTGAAAAATCCTTGTTAGTACATACAAAAGTTAGCTGACTTGGAAAATCCTTGTTGAAACATACAAGGAGTTAGTTGTTTTGGAAAATCCTTGTTGCAACAGTACAAGGACAAGTATAGAACTTGAGACCTCGTGTAAAAGATCCTTTCATCAGACAGAGGAGAAACCTTTGATAAACTAAATTGATATATAATCCGACTAATCCTCACACCATGAGTAAATCAATGATTTATCAAAGTAGTCCTTCAAAGTTCATTGGTTCCATAATATTAATCTAACATACCCCCAAGTAATTGCTCCATACTCTCAGGAATCTCCATCTCTGTGTCACTCAGAAGAAGCTACGGAAGCTCGAGCAGATCACAGTCATTTTTGGGTACACGCTACTAATGATACAGACAAACAGCTTCAAAGAACAATGCCACTTAAATAAATTCGGAGTTTTGAACTATGACATTCTTTCGAGTTTAGTAGAAAACAATAGTGCTGTCGATCCAATCCCAGATGGAACTCAGTCTTTCAAACTGGTTTACAAAGAACAATGATTAACTGATCAGGTAAATTGACTGAAATTGCAAACGAACTGAAATATATGAACTCTAGAAAATTTCCAAATTCATTAAATTATACAGTAACGAAAAAAATAGGATTTTACAGAGAAAACTAGCTCGAAACTTCGCACCAAATCATTATTCAATTCCAAGAAAAACTAACTAAAATGCTACTCTAAAAACTAAATGAAAGAAAATAAAAATAATATACAAAGGAGTTCCAGCTACCCATAAGTTCCTGGTTTTTGCGGAAGCTGCGCACAGTGCCCTAGATGAGTCTATTTATAGATTTTCAATTGATGGGCCGCACTTCAAGGCTGAAATTGTGGATTCCCAAAAATTATGGCCTAATTAGTTGCTTTTTCGCGACATAGAAAATTCTGTTGCGACATAGTTTTCATATTTATTCCCTAGCTCTTGTCGTGGCCTGCAGTTTCTGTCGCGACATGGTTTTGTGCCCTTTTTCTTTGATTATGTCGCGACATAATTTGACAATGTCGCGACATAGTTTTGTTGAAGTTGTCTAGTGATTGTCCCGACATGAGTGTCTTGTGTCACGACATAAAAACTTTGTTGCAACCAACTTGTCATTCTTTGCTACTCCTAAAACATGTCGTGACATAAATTTCTTTATCGCGACAAAACTTCTTATCTTTAAGCCTTGCTTTATGTTGTGACATAAGTTAGAAATGTCGCGACACAAAATAAAATATGTCGCGACAATCTTCTGTTCTCTCCCTTTCATCTTTTGTCGCAACAGAAATTTCTGCCTCTATCTCTTCAACTTTGTTGCAACACTTCTTTGCTTTGCGACATTCTTTTTATGGTTCTTCTCACATTTTGTTGCGACAATAATTTCTTTTGTCGCGACAGAGTTTCTCACAGTTGCTTGGGTCTATTGTCGCGACCGACTTTTTCTTTGTCGCGACATAGTCTTATTGTCTTGCACTGCTGAGATTGAACTCTGTGTCGCGACAAACTCTGAAGATGTCGTGACATATTTTCTTCTTTGATCTTTGTCGTTGGCTGAAATGTTTGTTGCAACATAGAAATGTTTTCGCGACAAACTTGTCTTGGCTTGTCTCACTCTCTTCCATTTTCTGTCGCAACATAATTTTCTTTCGTCACGACATAAATCTCTTACTCTGCAGCTTTTATTGTTGTGACAATTGTTTGATTATTGAGACAAAACTCTATTGCCATTGCTTGATCATTGTCACAACAGAGATTTCTGCCTTTAGTTCTTTGTACGACATACTTTTCTGTTAACTAAACTGTTTACAAAAATAGAATCATAGGTCTTATTTATTCCATCAATTGTTTGCAATCTTCCTTATTCTTAAAGTTCAACACATTCATTAATATCCTTACAACTTTCCTTTTTCAGTTCATCTCATCCTACCCCAATTCATCTATCAAATCCTTGTTTGGTTCCTAGATATGTTGCTATGCTATTTGACAAGTTAAAATCTCATTTAAATCAACCATTCAATTCAGAGAAATTTAACACAGCAAAAATTCAATTCCATCATCATTCCAATTCTACCAAACAATTCATAGCTATTCATCAATTCAAACCAGGAAAACTGGTTTCTCCATTATTCAGCAAAGCTATACACTAAAAGTCATCAATTTCTACTTATTTCAATCCAAGGAAAGAAAAATAAAACAACCACACAAGAAGTGCAAAATGAGAATGGACACCAAGTTTTGCAAAGAATTTTTTTAATTTTTTATTTAAGATTTCTGATATAAGAGGTTTGGTTACAAAGAGGGAAAATAGAAGAGATAATAGGTCAAGTTATTTCCTTCTTCTGTCATGCCTATGGGAATGGTTCAGATTAATTGATTCAAATTTGTAACCAGTTGCAGAAGGGGAGAATTCAGGGATCTTGATTTGTGGCTGCTTGGACATGCTTCCTTCTTCAGCTCCGTTGAATGCAGACCACTCCATTGAAAGTGTCATCTGTTTAATGAGATCATTTTGTCTCCGCCTAATAGAGTTTAGAGTTCCCTCAAACTCACTCTGGGTAGAGTACATTTTTACCAAATTATTGTTGATCAAATCCAAACTTTCAGTCCACAATTTCTCCATATAATTTAGGGTTGCTCCCATTTCTTTGTCCATTTTTTCTATGAGGAGCCTTATCTCTTTCTGATGTTCTTTATAAAGGTAATTGAAGGCATCTGCCTTCTACAACATGTTCTACTCCATGGCATCCTCTCTCTCCTTCATGATCTTAAGTAGCTCACTATCCCTCATGAGTTGATCTAACAAGAAGGCATCTTCCCTTACCCTGAGATCTTCACTGAGTTCTTTTTCTCTAGTTACCATCTGCTCTTCCACTCTTCATCTCTTTGTCTGAGCGCTTCCTCCAGGTTCTGCTATCTTCTTTTTAGATCAGCATCCATGTACTCATCCCGCAACTGGAGTTGGATTTTCAACTGTTTGTCCCTCTCTTGCATCTCTTGTCTCATAGCTTTCAGCATCTCCATCAATTCTGTATTGTTACCATGATGCTTTGACCTTTCAGCTTGCTCCTAATGGTATTGTCTTAAATCTGGAGATACTTTCAAAATAGGGCTTAAACCTTCTTACCTCTATGGATGTTCTAGAGCTGCACTATCAAACTGTATTTGCTCTATTTATATGTTTTCTCTTTCCTCTCTACCTTGTGACTTTTAACAGAATTCTTACATCTCCGTAGGAATTATAGAGCCTATACGAGTGTTGCAGTATATACGGGTCGGACGAACTGAATTCCTTTCTCTCTTGTTGTTCATTATTCAAATTTACATGGTTTATGTTCCATGGCTTTGTTATAAAAATTGGAACATATACTCATGCGAAATTTCCCGTAGGTTCATACTGGTTCATATCTCCCGAAGGACACATTCTTATTCATCTTCCTTGTATGCGATACTAAGCTTATCGAATCTTATCTGGGAAATTGCTTATCCGCATGCTGCATACTTATCTCAAGCTTACTTGTTTAGTCTCGAGTAGAGATTCTGAACTTATGCTTATCTGAGGAGGTGCCCATACGTCTTGGGTACTTATATCTATCTCGGCGGATCTCGGTAGGAGTTTACGAGAACTTATCTTATCTGAAGTACCCTTAGGTCTAAGGCTTATACACTATGCCATGGGGCTTATGCTTATGCTACGGATTTACACTTGTTCGGAGGGTACCCGTGGGTGCCTCTGGAAGATATTCACAGACGATATCACGTATTAAAAAAAACATTCTTATCTGAAATTGCTTGTAAAGTACTACTTGTTCAAATGTTCCAAGGACACATAAGCGTATATATCGAAACTTATATATTTATTTAAAAGTACCCGTGGGTACTACTAACTTATGCTCATACGGTGCAGTAGGTACTCTTGAGTTTGTCCTTATCCGGGCTTATGCGGTGAATTTTTGTGGGGTACCTCGCCAATTTGTCGAATCTGAGAATTTGCCACTGGTACTATAAGAGACTATACTTTTACTCATTATCTCTTATGCTTGTACTAGACATATCCTTCGTCTTTACGGATCTTATAATTGTATTACTGAGCTTATTCTTATACTTCGGATCTTATTCTTGTATTTCGGATCTTATTCTTGTATTTCGGATCTTATTCTTGTATTACTGAGCATATACTTGTCTTACAGAACTTATACTTGTATTTCGGAGCACAAACTTGTATTTAAGATCTTATACATGTATTACGGAACTTATACTTGTCTTACGGAACTTATACTTGTGTTACAGATCTTGTGTCCGTATTACGAGACTTATTCTTATATTATAGAACTTATACTTATATTCACCGTCTGGTACCATAGGTACTGGGATTTTACTTGTACAAAAGTATCGGTAGGTCTTACGGAATAGATACAGGTGCAGAGTGGAATTTTCTGAGACGGGATACGGAGTGCCGTAGGTACATTCGGATCTTTACCATATTCATTTCTTTATTCTTATTCTTTATTCGAGTCTTATCATATAATTGTTTGATTGCCTAGACCGATGTCTGAATGGAGTAGAACCATGACTTTCCTGATAAGTACGAAGGTACGGTCACGATGCGGTGTCGTAGCTCATGGGAGTCATGAAGCACATCAAGGAGTGTCGATCTGCACTAATCGGGGGAGTACGAGTACTAATGTGCGAAGCCGTCAAGAAGGAGTGTCGTCACACCTGTCGGGAATGCAAAGTACTAATGTGCGAAGCACGTCGGGTGCCGTCGCACTAATCAAAAGATGCCAAAAGTACTAAGCGAGAAATCTTAGAAGTACTATACGTGTTTGCCCACGTAACAGAGGTGCCATGTCATTCAATAACTGGTCTTAGACAGTTTTACAATTATATGTGATAATAATCATATATAATCTATGTTCATTCGTACAGAATAATTAAGGCATTCATAGCCACATTATGTGTTCATGACATATTGCCTTTCATGTGCATGTTTGTTTTCATGTTTCATATCATATTCATGTTTCATGCCTATTACATATGGAATTTTGTATACTTGTATGGTATGATAATTATGTATTCACATATCATTCATGTATTCTTATTCCTTATTGAATCTACTTTACTTACAAATTGGAATCATTCCAATTGGATCATCCAAACTAAAGTTATGGCATTTTCATGCCAAACTAGTCAATTTACCGATTTTACCTGAGGGACAGTTTGCAATACGCATTTTCCAGTGCCTTGACTCCATATTTGACACTGGTTCTTTGTACTCATTTAGATCTAAGGTGCTAAGGGTTCTCCTCCAACTGGAATCACCCAAATTAGAGTACCGAAACTCAAGATACGTCCGAAACAACACGTACTACTCTATGATCAAAACTGAAGCAGAATTTGGCTGGAATATAGCCCTACTTTGAGTGATTTTTTGGGCCACCTAGAGTCAGAATTTGAAGGAACCTATTTGAGGATGTTTGGTTATCCTTGAGTTTATTTAACCATCAACTTGAATCACTCAATCGGATCCAGAATGAAAGTTATGTCAAAAATCTGACGGTCGGAAACGGAATGCGGAGCAGAAAAATTCAATTTTCTCCAAAAGGGTAAATCGTAATTTTGGCTGAAAATCGGTACTGAACCTCGGATGGCGAAACGGACTTCTCCATTGAAATCGTCTCGCGAGATTTAGCTACTGATCGAATTTACAGTTAGATTAAAAGTGGTCGGAGTTTCACTTTTTTTCGAGGCGTGGGGTGTCGAATGATACATGGCAAGGTTGGGGGATGCCCCATGGCATCCTAAGAGAGTGACACTTGGCAAAGCCTTGTGGTTCACTTTAAAGAATAGCTCACAATGAGCCATGTGTGAGAAAAAGGAATCCCATGGCTCACATTGAGCCATGTGGTTGATGATGTCATAAAAAGGAAATAAGGAATAAAGTGGGAAATTGGATGGCCACACAAATGGTTAGAGGAAAAGGGGAGGAAATTTCCTCCTTTTGACCGAATGAATGGTTGCTCCAAAAAGGGAGAGAAAATGACCAAAGGAGAAGAGAAAATGAAGAGAAAGTGAAAGAGAGGTGAGATGAGAAATGAGAGAAAGAAAAGAAAAGCAAAAAGGAAGGAATAAAACAAAGGAAAGGAAAACGTGGAGAGGAAGAAAGGAAAAGGAGATGCAGAAGGTTTGTTCTCCCATTTTTAGTGAGAGAGAGTCTTCCTTCTCTCTAAAATTCTCGGCGATCCGACCGTCGGATTCCTTTGCGACAAGAAGGAGAGTTGTTCTACTCGGAGAGGAGGACAGCAGCGTAGGCAGGTTCGGGAGTTTTTGACAAACTCCATAAAGGTAGGGGTTTCATCCTACTTGTTTTACACTTTATTTAAGTGTTTTTTTATGTTTGCGTTGGATTGAGGCCGTGAGTGGCCGTTTGATCGGTCCCAAATCTTGGAACCGAAATGTGGAAAATTTTAGGGCCATGAGGGCAGTCCGTGACAGTGTGTGTGGACTGTTTGGGAGCTTGGGATCATAATTTATTCAATAAATTATGTTTTGGTGAGTAGGAGACCAGAAGTGGGTATGAAATTCGGTTCCATCAAGAGGAATCGATGTAGGAGGAGTGGGCTGCCCGTGGACAGCCCTTGCTACATTTGGGGCTAACAAAAACAGTCCCAGTTTGCATGAAATGGGCCATAAATGTCCATGTGTTTTGACATTGAATTGTTGAAATGAATGGCTTGGTATGTGTGAAAATTGATAGGTTAAGACTTGATTTTAATGTGTTAACATGAGGTCACAATTATATGGAATGTAATTGTGTGTGTAAGCCATTGGAGATGAGATTATGATTTGCTCAAGTGAGCTAAATTGGGTGATGATTGATGTGTTGAATTACATGTGTGTAATTGTAGTTGATTGAAAATATGCATATTGACATATTGTATAAATGGTTTTGAAAATAGCATAATGCATTTTCATATACCTTCAGGTAACCCTAGAATTAAGTGAATGCATGGCTTATGATTTTTGCAAATCGGACATGGTTGCGAAGGAATTTCACGGGATGATATTAGGAGGAGATTAGGTTGGGAGATGGGCCAACAGATCATTTCGGATGAGGACCATGACTGTTTCGGAAAGCTCACCAACCAATTCACCTCGGAGGGTAGTCCCATATTTTTACCGACACGTTCGGTAGTGTATTTTCAAGAACAACGGGTTTTGTTTTGAAAATGATTATTTTCTCATACATGGCTTAGGCAAGTGTGAGTGAGTCGGTGAGGACTGAGACATGGGAACGGGCATGTAGACATTTAAGTAGGATCACGTATTTACTTAGTGTGTGTTTAAATTGGAGCATTCACGTTACCTTGGGTGGAGGTAACCCATTTAGGGTGATTCCACTACTGGGCGATAGCTCACCCTGTCGAGGGATTATACTTTTTAGGTACAGGGAGCGTTCGAGGAGACAGCTCATTTAGAGGCTGATTTTGAAGAAGTCGGTTTGTGGCTTTGATACTTTTGGATATAACATGTATTAGGATTTTAGATTTTAATATATGTTTGTATAAAAGTGTAATCAACTATTGAATTATTGGGAGATAATGTAACACCTCGTCCCGAGAGAGTGTACAGTACATGATACTGTAGGGGTGTATAAGAGCACTAAATGTCACATAGTAGTATTTTGAAGACTAAAATAGGAAATGATAATTTGTGGTATGAGCATAAGGGTATAATGGTCATTAAGCAAAAGGATATGGAAATCATAATCAAGTTAGAGATGGGCCACAATACAAATAAATAAGTTACAATTGCAAAATTAAAGTGTTGAGGGCTATTTGCAATTAAAGGAAAGGTTAAAATATAATAATAGGAAAATAAGCCAAAAGTCATTTGAGTGCCAAGAAGTTTGCCCTAACGAGCCCGTAGGAGAAGAAAGGAAAGGAGGAGAAAAGGAGAGAAAAGAAAGGAAAGAAGAGAGAAAGGGAAGAAAATGGTGGAACAAGGTGGGAGATGTGATTTTTTCTTCTCCTTCAAGCTTTCCGTGTACTCACAAGTGGTAGCAAGGGAGAGGAGCCAAAGGAAATAAGAACAAGTAGTTTTAATGGTGGGAAAGTTAGGGTTTGATATTTTTCATGTCTAATGTCTTGAATTTCTGAGTATGGATGTTAAATTGATGGTATTTAAGGTTTTAATGATGCGATTTTGATATCAATTGAGAGGAAATGAATTAGGTTAGGTTTGAAAAGAAAGTGAGGAATTGTTAGGATTTGATAGTGAATTGTGTGATATGTTGAAATGGGTATAAGGCATTAGATTGGAGTGTTTAGAGTGAAAAAAAGTGGAAGAGAAACACGTGGTCATTTCTAGGCGGCCGATCTCAGTCTGGAAATGCCACATTTCTGTTTCGACCAGTTTTCGTATTTTGACCATAACTTGCTCATTTATGATCCGATTTGAGTGATTCAAGTTGATGGTTAAAATAGACTTCAAGAAGAATCATACATATAGAAATAGGCATCGTCAAATTATGATTATAAGTGGCCTAAAAATGCACTCAAAGTAGGGCCATTGTGCAAGCGAGTGCAATTGATTTTTGAACATAAGATTAGCCGGTTGTTTTGGACGTAAAGTGAGTTTCGGTGCTCCGATTTGGGTGATTCCAATTGGAGAAGAACCCTTAGCACCTTAAATTTTAAATAGTACAAAGAGATAATGTCTAATATGAAGTTAAGACCCTGGAAAAAAAATGGATATGTCAAATAGTCCCGAGTGTAAAATCGGTAAAATGACTAGTTTGGCATGAAGATGCCATCACTTGAATTTGGAAGAGTCAATTGGAATGATTTCAATTTCTAAGTAAAGTAGATTCATAGGGGAACAAGAAAATGATTTTAATTGATGGCATTAAGGTCATTTTGTAAAGAAAAAGGTAATTTGGTCTTTCCTTGATTATGTTTTTTTTTTAAGTATGGTTAAATGGGATTTAAGTGAATGTGATGTGGTTGGGTGAAAATGAATGTATGATGGATTAAATGGAAGTTATGGTTAATGAAAAGTTTAGTTATGGTTTTTTTTGAAAAGGTGAAAAGGACTATGTCGGAAGGAAGGCAGGAGCTTCGGCCCGGGAAGCAGCGGGATTGGCGATGAGCGGTGAGTGAAAATGATATTTTGAAAATTGAGTTTTTAAAAGTGAATGGTTTTAATGTTAAAGCGAAAGTTTATTGGAAATATTTATGTAAATGTTAAAGGCATATGTAAATGTTTTATCTTGCATCAATATATATATTTATATGTATAATCATCACGTATGCATATGTTAAAAGTATTATAGAAAGTTTTAAAATGTGTAAAGAATGCGTATGTGTTTTAATGATAAAGTAAAGGATTTAGAAATGTATTTATAAATGTATTTTGAAGAAATGTTTCTCGTGGTTACCTAAACCCCCTATGTTTGTTATGACTAATATCGTTGAGTACCTTAAGCGTGTAAGGATTTAGAGGAGTAAAGTTGTAGGTTACTAAGCGAGGGAGGAATTAGGTGTCTAGGTAATATCCTTACACGTGATAAGGTGCTATGATTGGAACCACACATGCAAGCGTGAGTTTCTTCGCAACGGCGTAGTGGTTATGGCCCGGAATATTTGTCCTCACCGTCGGTGCCGAGGCCCCAGGTCGGTGTGTTTATTCCCACAGGTTCCATCGGAAAGAAAGAAAGAAAGAAATAAAGAAGAAAGTTTTAAACATAAATGTTTAAGGCATATGCATCGTTTAATTGTATAAGTATTTGTTACGCATAAAGAAAGAAAGAAAGTTTAAGGCATAAATGTTTAAGGCATAAATTGATTTTAATTGTAATAGTATGTATTACTTTGATATATCACGAAAATGTTATTTTAATGAAAATGTACACCTCCTTTAGGCTCCTTTAGCTTATTCTTTTCGTATGTTTCAAAACATTTTCGGGACGAGATAGGTCTTGCGGTGGCGTCCCAGTCACCGGTGAGTCGAGCCATCAAAGGAGGCAGCTGTGATTTCATTGTATATATAATTTTCCATCTTGTATGTTGAATATTTTGTTATGAATATATGTATATGTATAAAGTTGAAAAGAGGCTAAAACATTCACGATCATCGGTGGACAAGGTACGTAGGCGGTGGAAACTAAGTCGTAGGCCAATCTTTTGATAAAAAACAAATGCATGGATTTGAAGAAGTTTCAAATGTTTTGATGATTGAAATGAATAAATGTATATATGTATATAATGTGTGTTTGATTAAGGTTGTGGACGAGGAGTCTTTAAGAACGGAAGTTGAAGTTGAGGATGGAAAGATTAGAAGTGTTTTTAAATGTTTTTCGCGGGTTTGTAAATTTGGGAAAGAGTCAGAAAACGGAGGAAACTACGGCAATTTTCTGAAAAATCTAAGCCCATTTGAAAAAAGAAAAGAAAAGAAAAAAAATTTACCACTTCGCTTCCCGCATTATTTTCTAAAGATATGTGGGGATTGAAAAAGGGGTTCGCTCCATGGATTTTATTTGACTGTTTTAAGGAAAAGTTTCTATATCCATTGGAGTGCCGGGAGGTCCCCTCGGGTTCATGAGGTTAATCCGGGTCGGGATCCTTCAGATAATTGGAATATAGTTGTGCTATGTGTTTTTATGAGTATTGATTTATGAGCCCAAGAGGCATTTTTACTCAGGTATGAGTATCGCGATACGAGACTATAGATTTTTCGCGGGTTGACGAGTAGTCAACGGACACCTTGGGTTTGGGGCGTCACACAGAAAAACAGAACACTACCTATGCAGTGGCTCTGGCCTGTACCGGTATAGGCCCTCGAGCCACACCCGAGAATGTGGGTTTCTTCACATTTTTATATATTGCTTTCTGCAGAATCAGCTCGAGCATCAATATGCATCAAATCCACTCCAAATTCATCTTATAATCTCTTCTCTACTGCAAATTATCTTTCAATACATCTTATGAACTCTGAACTCAAACATACTTTCTATTCATCTCTTATACAAGGCCTGAGGTTTACTCCTTGAATTCAAAGAAATCTAGAGTTCCTATCAAAACCTAGAACCAAAAACAAACATGTACATGCTTTACATAACCCTTGGAACCGAAAAACATAACAATGTTCGGAACCTCTAGGTCCTCATAACAAAACCCTAGAAAAACAAAGGGTTTGTGATGATTTTCATACAAGAATTCATTCTAGGGTTAGGTTTCCTACAACCCACAACCCACAAACATGTATCTATACAAGAAATCCAAGTGATCCATACAATTCCATACCAAAAATCATAGAATCCATACCTTTTTGCTTGGCTTCTCTTCTTCTTCTCTTCCTCTTCCTCTTCTTCTTCTTCTCCCCTTCTCTCTTCTCTCTCTACGGTTTGGTCTCTCAAAAATTGAGACCAAATTTACTCTTATCCATGTTTTGTTAAGGCCATGTTTGGCCTTTGCATTTTTAAGTTATTTTTCTCATTTTTGCAATTAAGTCCTTCCATTCATTCCAATTTCTATTTCATCTTTCTCAAATTCCATAATGGCATATAAACTTATTGATTTATGCCTCTCATATCCTCAAGTGGTAAATGACCACTTTACCCTTGTCTCTAATATTCATTTCGGGTCTCTTGTTTTATTTCCAAAAAATTCCATTTAGCTTATAATATACCCTAAACAAGTCCGAAAACTACTAGGGTACATTTCGGGGTGTTACAGTTTTACTTCTAAATTTCTTGGTTTAAATGAATTAATCTTATGTTCCACTCTAAAGATCAATTTTTCTCCTAAATTTAGTTTTTCAAATTGTTTAAAAAGATTATCTATTTTATTTTCTTTTGGTTTACTTGTTTTTCTAATTTGGTCTAGTTTTTTTGTTTAGATTTTCTAATATTTCCTTTAAGTTTTGTTGTTCAATTTTTATTTGTTTTATTTCCTTTCTACAAAATTTCTCTTCTTTAACTAATTGTTCTTTTATATAATCTAAGTTATTTCTAATTAAACTAAAAATTTTAAACTCTTTCAGCTTCTTTTCTAATTCCTAAAGTTGTATTACAATTGTGTTTATTGCCTTTTGTTGTCTTTATTGGACTTTTTATAAATTTTTTATTTCTTCACTATTTCCTTCTTGGTTTTTATGTGCTTTTAATACTAGTTTTATTATTTCCAATTGGATTACTTTAAATTTTTAATTTCTTGTATTGCTAATTGAGGATTCATAAATTTTCTAAACTTATTCCTAAGAAGATGAACTAAAGTAAAGGTTATCAATATAATATTTTACTATTTCAATGATAATTAAGGTTTCCATAGCAAAAGGTTCTTTGTAAGCTTCTTTTATATTATTTTCGTATTCATACAAATATTTAAGAGAAACCAGGTTTTTAATATCTTTAGTAAGATTTTTTATACTATTTCTTAAAGCATGCAATTTATCACAGTTTTTCCTAAATTCTTCACATCGAATATAAAGCCACTAAGTTCTTTTACAAGACCATAGTCTAAATTATAAATACTAGGGGGATAAGGAGTAAAAGACATGAAATAAGCATAAAATCATAAAAATAAATAGTTTCAAGCAAGTTATCATAATAATACTTTAAACAGGGTAAGATAAAGCTCAATATTATGGAAATTAAATTAAATTTTCTCTATAATTGCTAATTAACACACAAGAGCTCTGATAGAAAATATGAAAGTGACGGTTTCTTCTCAAAACTATGAATTAAACTCAAAATTTTAATACATCACTTTATGTCAAATGATAAACCCCCAATTGACCAGACAAAAGTCTTCCTAAAGCACCTATTATTCGGCTAAAACAGATAACATGTTATGGTTTATAAGACTAAAGACTCTTTAGTTTTTCTAATATTTTAGTTTTTCTAATATTTTATTTTTTCTAATAATAATAACAATAACAATAATAATAATAATAAAACAACAACAACAACAACAACAATAATAATAATAATAATAATAACAATAATAATAATAATGATAATGTTAATGATGATGATGATGATGGTGATGATGATGATGATGATAATAATAATAATAATAACGACGACTGACGGCGTGACGATAATAATAATAATAATAATAATAATAATAATAATAACAATATAATAACATAATATTAATAAAAATAATAAATATAATATATTAATAATAACAACAATTAACAATAATATAATAATAATAATAGTAATAATATTATAATAACAATAATAAGAATAATAATAATAATAATAACAATAATAATAATAACAATAATAACAACAACAACAACAACAATAATAATAATAATAATAATAATAATAATAATAATAATAATAATAATAGTAACAACAACAATAAGAATAACATCAATAAGAATAATAATAATAATAATAATAATAATAATAATAATAATAATAATAATAATAATAATAATAACAACAACAACAACAACAAGAATAAGAATAACCTTAAGAATAATAATAATACTGTAACAACAACAACAACAAGAATAAGACAACAACAATAAGAATAATAATAATAATAATAATAATAATAATAATAATAATAATAATAATAATAATGTTTCATGCACATCGGATTCTCACAAAAAATGCCAAAACCAGTGAAGGGGTTGGTTCCATCCTCTCATTTTTAGTTTGTTTTTTCTTTTCCATACTCGACATACAATATGTTGTTTGTTAGGTTCCTGTTTTTAAAACTCTTAGTGAAAACAATTTTTGAAAACACAAACACTTCTGAATTGGTTATTTGAATTTAGTGTTTTGTATTTTTTATGTATTTCAAAACAAAAAAGAAACTAGGAATCGGGAACCAAATGTGTTTTTCTTATTTTCTTTTTTCTCATTGTTTTTTATAATAGAAAACGGTTTTGAAAAATAAGAACTAGACATACCCAATTTTTGTTTTTGTTTTCATTCTTGGTAGGCTAAGCTTAAAACATGATCAAATTGTTGAATCATTAATGTTGGGGAGTTTTTATACCTTGAATAAGATCCTTAGTGCTTTGTTCACATGTGCTTTACTTGCTAAAGTATATAGCAAATTTTAAGACCCTAATCTCATTTTCTCTCAATTTTCTCGTTCAACCACTAAATTTTCTCTCAATTACCCCTCTATACATCTTTTTATCAATCTATTTCTTAATAAAGTGGTTATTCTACATAGATCTAGATTTTATTTTGTTTTTAGTGATTTTGTTGTCTTGTTGTGATGATTGGTTTTATGTCGTCGTTTTGTTATGACAATTTGTTTTTTGTCGTCTTGTTCGAGGCGTTTTATTTGTATGCGGACGATTCAAACGGACAAAATATTTTCAATCAAACAGAGACAAGAAATCAAATTATGGTCATCAGGATGTTGCATATGTATTCTAGCCATTATAGTATTATTATATTGAATTTGTAGAGCTGATCCAGTGGTTATATTTATTAACCTAATTGTTGTTTCATCCTCAATAGTTTTTAGTGATTTAGTATTTGTATTTCTATCGATATATTGCAAGTTTGAATCAATAAAATTATTTAATTTAAAAAAAAAGTATTTAAAACTGTCACCAATATATTCCCAGCATAAACCACAAGGCATGCTAGCAAAATACACTTTTTGAAAAAAGGCTGGATAATTATGTTTTAAGGGTAAGTAGACCCTAAAATTTAGAAATAGGCCTTATCATAACCTTCAAAAATCGGGTCAACAACCATCAAAATTTTACTGCTTTCACTAGGAGGCAATCTGTTTCGATAACCACATTACTGAGTAGATCCGTAGCCTAACTACTTCAGCGTAGGTCTCCCGGCAGCTGATTGCCTCTGCCTCTAGGGGGTCTGTTGATCTAATTTTTGTAGGATAAAAATTGGTCAGAACTCATGGAAATGTCTAGAAAAACTCTTTTAACTAATAGTAGAAGAAACAATACTAAATATTTTGAATTTGTTTCGTTGAAAAATTATAATATGTATAATATAATTTGTCATATTCAACAATAATATTGCATGCATTGATAATTATTATGAATTTTCTATATAATTTCTTTATAATCGAATAAATATTATAATAATATCAAGATACAAGTCAATAAATTCCACCTCTAAAATAGATCAAATAAGCTCATCTCTGTTTAGTAAGAGTTCTAGGTATATTCTGTTGAGTGTTGAATCCATATAGATACAAATCCCAATTTATCACTAATACTATTGAACTCTTCAAGGTCATAATGCAGGTGACAAGGATAGAATAAAGTATGATTGAATTATACAAAACTATATCTTAGTAACCAATACATTAAATACCTTTTCTCTATCTTTAATATTTATTAAACTAACCATATATCTAAATCCCATGAACACTGCCTCAATACCTAACCTACATTCTATTTAATTAAGATGTATTAGATGATATAAATTAAAAGATAATATATGGTGCTTTTTGTTAGACACGAATGCTTGTATATAAAATAATATGTCTATGGGTGCGAGTACACGCGTCGCCTCAAGTAATAAAGTGAAAGTGAGAGTATTGTCCCACAAAGATTGGCTTACTAAGTACTGAAATTGTTTAAGTCCTAACTTTATCTGAATGATTGATTTGATGGTAGAAATAAGAAGCAACTAAAATTCTAATCTATCATGCAAATATATGAAATGAAATGGGAAAAGCCTAGGGTTTAGATTTCATTTGATTAATCCATATGTATTATGGACCAATTTATTACCAATTAATATTCTAATCACCTATTAATGGTACTCACTATTGCAGATGTGAATCTCTCTCAATGATCCACATTCTACTCCTAAGACTTATGTATTTTGCATCTCTACTCAACCCCAAAATCTTAAGGGCGCAATAACCCCGAGAGATCTAGTCTACCACACAAGACCCACGAATATCTCTAAACTATGGTGAAATGTGATGTTCTACCCATGTTTAATTCAACTCTCACTTCTCAGATCTCGAATTGAACCACATCATATATCAATGGTATCTAATCATCGATACGTATTAAGAACATGATAGAATAATTAATAGCAAAATGCCTCAAATATGTGAAATATAAACCCATGTTCAAATACATAATCAAAATCCAAACTACATCTAAAACCCTAGAAAAAAAAATCAAACATGAGGGTGAAGAAATACAACCAAAGAAGAACTAGAAAACACGAAATAAACTTCTTCTTCTTCAATCTTCTTCCTCTAAGAACCTTTCCCTAGGGTTAGGAACCCTAGGGGCTTATTCCTCTCTCATCCCATAAGAGACCTCTCCAAAACCGTCCCCCTTAATACCTAAAATTGTGTTTTCTTTTATAAGCCTCTCAAAAATAGGCTGAAAATGGGCTAAAAATAGGTGTTGGGCCTCAAATCGTCGCCTAGTCACAACCATGAAAGTTCTATGGTCGCAACCATAGAGTGTTGTGGTCGCGACCACACCGAATGTTGAATGCGCAGTCTTCTTCTAATTTAGAGTCATGGTCGTAACAATGAATAGTTGTGGTTGCGACCATGGATTGCAACTTGCATTACTTCCTCCAAATTGCTTGATTCTTGTCCCGTTTTCTTCCATTTCTCCCAAGGGATGACCTATACAAAAAATATATGACATTTAGAACGATGAAATACTTATTTACCTTCTAAAAACTACAAAAATAACATAAAAACATAAGGATAAATGACTATATTTAATACTCATCAATTTTAACATCTAATTATCATATAAATGGTAGGGAAAAACACTATTTAAATCCTGAACTTTGTGGACTTTTGCAAATATATTCTGAACAAAAAAAGTTGCTATTAAATATATAAACTTTCATTTTAATTGATTCTCTACCCTCAGATAACCCGAACCTAATTCCAAACCTAGCCCTCTTCCTAGTGGGTAAGTATAAAATGACGTCATTTTATACTCTTGGGAGAACCAAACTAAATCAAAAAAAAAAAAAAAAAAAACGATGGTGTTTTGTGAGAAATTGAAAGTTTTGAACGACGTTGTATTTTTGTAATTTGTGCATTATGATTTAATCACACGATTAAATAAAAAACAGATTTAATGACTTTTGTATTTCTTTTTATTTGCAAAAAAAAAAAAAAAAAAAAAATTTACAACTTTTTTGCTCCCAAAATTCGGATCATCGTATCCAAAAGCATCCTCTTCCTCGACGGTGGTGTTTGATATTTTGGACCTAGCAGTAAAAAAAAAGTTCGGTCTCCGGTGTCGACACTCTCATGTTTGTTTCGGTGTTTGTTTCCATGTTACCCGATAATCCAAAATGTTAGAGGCTTGTTTGTTTATTGTTTTTTAAAATTGTTTTATGTTCTAAAAACAAAAGAATAAAGCAAGGAGAGAACATGTTTGGTTTCAGTGTGTCTTTGTTACGAAAAACCACGAAAAACACAAAATTCAAATAACAATAAGAGTTTTCAAAGAACACAAAAATGGTATTCTCTGTTTTTTCAAAAACTGTTCTCATGAACAATTTTCAAAAACAGGAACCAAATACAACCTAGGTTTTTTTTATAGTTTTTGGTTTGATTGTTTTCATTAAAAGGAATACACTGTTTATATTGTGTTATGCAAAATTGTTTTGTTGGGTTTTTGGGCTTCAAATTTTCCGATTGATGATATCAATAGTGATTGATATTAAGTCTGTTTATTTTCGAAATTTTTCGAAATGATTCAAAATATTAGGATTGATTGCTTGCTTTGAACCATTTCATTCATTCTATGCTTTTAATTATATATATATATATATATAACTATATATATATATATATATATATATATATATATATATATATATATGCTATATATATATATATATATATATATATATATATATACTATTTTGGTGTGATATTGGTACTATAGTTGATTGGATTGATTATGTAGTGATTATACTTTTAAATGCTTGGATTACTCTATTTAGGAAGTTTATTTGGATTATTATGTCGTGATATTGATTATAAAATTTGGTAATGAGGTTTGTTTGTATTGTTTAGGAAATTTATTTAGGTTATTTGATAACTGTTTGCGAAGTTTATTTGAATTGTCGTATTTATGTAGTTATGAAATCTAGTAATGAGGTTTGTTTGGACTGTTTGGTAAGTTTATTTATTAAAGTTTGGTGTTAGAGGTTGTTTAGAATGGATTCCTTTACCATTAACTTCTACCATGGTGGGAAGTTTATTTTGCATGGGGTCACTTGGTCATATGTTGGTGGTAATATAAGGTACCTAGATGTCTACAGCTTGGACACATTCTCATACTTTCAGTTGGAAAAGGATGTCAGAGTTATAAATATTGATATAAGGAGGGTATCTAAGCAGGATGGGTTTGTTGAAGGCATTATTTTAATGACCATGGATGTTGGGATATGCTAAAATGGGTGAGGGAAGACAAATTTGATGTTTATTGTGAATGTATTATAGAGAAAGGCAATGACAATATGAATGAGGTGGTAGAAAGTGATGGTGTAAGTGTAGAGATGAATGGTGAATATAGTGTTTGTGGTGGAGACTATGATGAGGAAGATGGAGAGAGATTGAAATTAGAAGGAGAAGCATTACATGAGAGGGAGGATAATGTATGTCTTGGCTAACACCCTCAAGTATTGATGAGATAATGAGGGATGAGGCAGTTAATAGTAGTAGTGATAGACCCTTGATCAATACAATGACATTGATGATGATGGAGTGTTGGGAAACCATCAAATGCGATAAGGATGGTGTTTACTAAGAGAAAGGAAGACAAGGTTAGATGTGTATGACCCTAAAGTTGATTCATACCTTTAAGGATTCGAGGTAATGAAAATATTTAAGGATCTTGCTAAGTGTAAAAAGTGTGTGAGTGGGCGAATAATACATGGATGCACTTGTAATTTGGACAGAGCACTAACAAACAATTAGATGCTAGATGTTAGGAGGGTTGTAACTGGAGATTGTATGGGAGTATGTGAGTCATGAGAAGACATTAATGATCAAGACCTTGACTGATGTGCACACTGGCTATAGGGTGCAACATTATAAACAAGTTACTACTGAATTTATAGCCAATGAGTTCATGGATAAGTTCAAGAGGAATCCATTTTGGCCAACAAAAGAAATGGAAGCTGAGATGATGAACAAATATGAAGCAATAGTGATCAACTTGCAATGTTACAAGGCTAGACAACTAGCTCGAGGAAAGCTGCTGATTAAAGGCAGCAGGTTGCATTATGGTAGGTGAGAGCTGTTGAAGGAAAAAAATGAGAATTGATCCCATAGGATCTTTCATACTACAGACTGATTTAGATGAAACTACAAACAAGTCTATATTCAAGATTGTATGTTGTTTACAACATGTTAAGGAATGGGTTCAAACAAGGATGTAGGCAAATCATTGGATTAGATGAAACATTTTTAAATTAGTCATTGGTGGTGCATTACTTGTTGCAATTGGGAAAGACAATGTAAAACTCAAGTAAATTTGAAAATTTTCGAAAAAAATGGCAAAACAGTAAATTGTCGATATAGTACAGGCTGTAGGCCTGAAATTTTCTAGATCTCGGATGACGAAATAGACCTCACCTTGGATTTGTCTCGCGAAATCTAGTTACTCGGACAAATTTCGTTGAATTCCGAGACAGTCGGATTTTTCACAAATTTTGGGGTGATAGGTGTCCGATAAAACCCAAAAATGAGATTTTGGGAAATAATTTAAGTAAAGTTTATTTAAAATAATTTGAACTTGAATCTGGACGAAATAAATCGTTTCGAGATAGAAATGGACCTGGACCAGTCGCAGACACGTGGCGTGATGTGAGCCACCCACTTAACACTTAAAGAAGTGCTTGGGGGACAAAAAAGGAAGAGTTCCCGTTCTTTTCCTGGTTTTGGCCGACAGGGAGAGAAAGAGAGGGAGAAGGAGAGAAACAAGCCTTCTTTCTTCGATCTACGAAGTTTCGTCTATTAGAATTCGTTGGGCCAAAAACTAAAGTTCATCGCCGCAACAAGGGCTACACGTGGGTACCAAAAAGGAAGGATTTCACCTAAGATCCAAAGGAGGAGATTTGGGGAAAATTGAAGTTCTAGGGTTTAGGAGGTGTTCTTGAGACCTCCTACTAGTCTACTATGCTTCAAGACGTAGGGATTCTTCCTACTATGGTTTTAGTTTCCCTTTTTTGGGCTAATTTTTGGGTTAAAAATGGTGGAACGTGTTAAGGGATTATTCAGGCATAAAAATGCCCAAAACCTGACTTTCTTCGCCTAGGCGAGCTTGGGTCAACTTCCACGTTGTGTTCTACTTCGCCACGGCTAAGATGTTCATCAAGGCAAAGGGAGAGGCTTGTCATGGCCTGTTTATGGCCGGGTTGTGGCCGGGTCTAAGGCCTGTTTCGAGGCCTTATATGGCTTAATTACGGGCTGTTTTGTGAACATACCATATGCCATAATTGGTTTGATAATTGAGAATGTTATTACTTGCCCTTGTAATGACATGTGTAGTTGTGTTGATGTGATGAAATGTTGGTATGTGTGCTCTTATCTATATTACATTGGAATGAATATTTGTTTTGGAAATTATATGCATGTGATATAATTGTCTAGGATATAAGGTAAATTGTATGGTTTATATTGTCCATATGGAATTTATTACATGTGGGACATGACATTAACTTGCAATGGCGCATTGCATTGCATATGCACGGGAACATTTCATTTCATGGGTATGGGTGCATGGTTAGGATCAAACATCGAAATTGGTGATTTGATGAGTGGGCTCGGTACCATTGGACGAAGTCCAACAGAATCGCATGGTTAAGTGAAACGGAAAACTTATGTTGGGTAATAGCAAGAAAGGCTAGACACTCCCTCGGGTGAAAGACTTGGACTGGTTTACTACACTCCGACGATGAAAGTCTAAAAAGTGTAGACGGTGTGTGGAGTCGGCGGTGAGACTCCAAAAATCCACTACCCACAAAAGACACAATGGTTTTGTATATAAAATGTTCATTCGAAGAATGACATCCAAAAGTTTTTGTTTATAAAAACATGAATTTTGTTTTGAAAATGATCATTGGATGTAATCTATCAATGATGGTTTTTATCACACATGGGCATCACATTGTGTGATGGGAGTCGGTAAAGACTCAGGTATGGGAGTTGGTAAAGACTCGGGTATGATGGAGTCATTAAAGACTTAGGCATGGTGCATGAATGAGTCTCATCTCATTTCATGGCATGTACAATTCCAACCTAGGATTGCATATCTTGCTTGGAATTGTGATGTGAATGTGAAAATTGTGAAGTGTAAGCATTGCATGTGCACTTAGGTGGGGAGTAGCCTTTGTATGATTTACTCTACTAGGCATGGCTCACCCTATATGGGATAACATTTCAGGTGCGAGACAAGTGCCGGTGGGCGGCTCTTATTAGGGGCCACAAGAGTGAAGAAAGTCGGCATGTGACTTTATAATTACTTCTGTAATTGTTTTTGTAACGAATGAATGTTGGCATGTAATAATATGTTAAGAGTTGAACTCAAAAATCTTGTGGAATTTATGTGCGAAGTTTGTGTAGGTTTTAGGTTTTGCCTAGCCTAGGCGAAGATGGGCTTCTCCTAGGCGAACCTGAGGGCATTCCTACAGGTGAGGTTCTACCTCACCTAGAAAAGCAGAAGCCGGTTGCCTAGGCGGGGGGGAGGCGGGGCGGGCTTATTACCTCGGCTAGTCCTGGAGTGCTCCTCAAATGGATCTCTCAATTGTTGAGAGAAATTTGCTCAAAGAGAAGCGATATATAAGGCGTACTGATAAAACTTACAAGTAAACCAGTAGAGATGTGACTAGGGTTGTTGTTTCCATTATTATATAATTTCAAGACCACAATGGATTTAAGATAAGATCATTTATTTACAACGGAATGGTATACAAAGTCAAAAGATCTCAATGAATACAATAGGATTTATGGCTACAAAAAGTGTTGATGGTATTTCTAGATCTCTTCCAAAACAACTACTGTATGTGAGTTATTAAAACCATTGAATTCGAAATATGGGAAAGTAGCTCCTGGATGGGGAACTACTCCTTTAATGGGTGTCACAATGGCTCTATTTTGTGGTATTCTTATCTATTATTTTGGAGATTTATAATTCTTACGAACATTAGTAAAAATTTCCAACGAATTAGCTCCATAAGAAACAAGAAGTCCTAGCTTTTCAATATAAAGTGAATCGGCTTTCTAGCCCATTCTATTTTAGTAGTTTGACCACAAAATTTCTATGTTTATGTATTTCTGGAATATGAGTGTGAAGGTGTGCTCCACCTAGGCGAACCCGAGACAACTGCCAAGTTTTGTTTTTCCCTCACATTGACATTATACATTGTGCCAAGTGGTTTTTCGAAGAAGTTCTAGCACAAGGGGGCTACGGTTTTGTAAAACAATGGGTCGGTGAATGGGCGCCACGATGTGAGTATAAGTCTACGATATCCACGGGGACTTCGTTTGGTTATGTGAAATGATGAGTCTAGTAAATGGGACATACAATATGGTATGAGTCATGATATCCTGGAAGCTAGCGGGTTGACGATTGATCAACGAACCCCTGGATTTTTGGGGCGTCACAGACGATGACAATAGGATGTTTCCTATTGCTTGGGTAGTGGTTGAGGGTGAAAACCAACAATCTTAGACATGGTTTTTACAGGTATTATTGCGAGATATGCCCATAGATAATGGATTTGGATGGTATTTCATTTTAGAACAACAAAATGTATACATTTATGTTATATATTGTTACTTTATCATCTATTGAGTTTTAATTACCAATGTTTACTAATTTATCATGTCTTTTTGCTAGGGACTGATGAATGCTATAAAAGATTTGGTGCCTAATTATGAGCCAAGAAATTGTGCTAGACATATATGGGCTAATTGGAAAAAGAAAGACTTTAAGTCTTTATTTTAGATGTAGTCAAGTGTCCAAATGAGGAGCAATTGAAAGGAAAACTTGAAGCAATCAAGCTGGAATCTAATGAAGCCTATGAAGACTTAATGAATGAAGGCCCCAAGTATTTCTGTAGAGCTTATATAGAGACTTGGTTCAAGTCTGATATGATAGATAATAACATTTGTGAGACATTCAACTATTACATTAGGAAAGGAAGAGAGATTATTTATTGATATGCTAGACTATATTAGGGAATATTTAATGGTGAGGATGGTGAAGCAAGTTCAAATATAGAAAAAGGTTAAAGATACAATATGTCCCATAATAATGAAGAAATTGGAAGGTATAAGAAACAAGACAATGCATTGCATTGTCAAGCCTGCTGTGGGGGAGAGATTTCAAGTGTCCATGTTCCGAGAGCAGTTCACTATGGACTTGATGGCACGTGTTTGTAGCTGTAGGTGGTGAACTTTGACAGGTATAATGTTTGTGCATTACTTGCCATTATGTTTTCCTAATGGTTAACACATTTGTGTTGTTGTTTGAATGTTATTAGTGCATTACTTGCTATTTGTTTGTATGTTATTCCTTGTGCATTACTAGCCATTATGTTTGAATGTAGTTGTTTAACTTGCTTCCAATTTTTTGACTGGTATTCCTTATGTGCACAAATGTGCATCCATTCATTTTTTAAATCAAAGAAAGAATCAGAACGAGAGAGAAAGTTCGAACCTTTAGAGGTTTCTTTAGAGGAGATATGTAGAAGAAGAGCGGGTGTGCTTTTGTCTTCTATTGTTCCCCTTTATATAGAGGTCCCACGGTCTCTTGGGAAACCTTAGGATTTTGACTCTAACGGTTCCCTATTTGATAGGGGCGTTAGGACTCCCCTAGAATGATCCATTTCATAGCCATCTTTTCGGCTACTATAACTCTCCTAACCGTTGCAACGGATTACTAAGGCGAGACACCACGTGTCCAATTTTCTTCCCTCTTTCCTTTTTGTTTTGTTTTTTTTTTATTTTTTAAAAAAACTAAAAATACCTTGATGTTCAATCCCATAGATGATTTGAGATCTTCACACTTGGTAACATCCCTCCTTGGGTGAAGATTTCAATTCTCCCAGAACTGCAACGGTTGGAAGTGGACTCTCCTTGGGACGTCACTACCTTTGAGTGTATTTTTCATCCATGCTGGATGTGTGGGCCTTCTAGTTGCTGCTATCCTTTTTGTCTCAGTTACTAAGGAATAACACCCCCTGTGGTGGGCTTAGTGTCTCGCACATACTTCCCCATGTGCGTTCGAATAACTGGTAGCCATGAACAACTGCTTTCTAATCAAGCTATCTAGGTGTTCAGTTCTAGGTGTAATTTGAACCTTTGTAGGAATAGGGAGGCTTCTTTTAGATATTGAAGCATTTTGTGTCTTCCATAGAGGCATTCTTTATTCTCTTGACTCCTTGTGAGATGTCGAACTGATGAAGAAGTTCCTTAATCCTCCAAGGGAGAAGTAGGGTTTTCCCTCATAAGGTGATCTTCTCATAGGCATAGTCTTCTCCAAACATGTTCTCCTAGTGGGATGAACTCCTTTGTACCTTATTTAGATTGTCATTCTTCTCCTTACCACATAAGGATTTATGAGTGTTCTAACTAGTAAACGTTCAAGGTAGAGATAGACCATGTCCTCTCAATGCTTTCTCCTACCTTGGAGCCCATGAGGTCCATATGGAGCAATTCCAGTGGTTTGGTTGCTATACTTAGTTGAGACTTGGGGCATGATGGTAGGGAGTATTCCATACATAGACTACTCATTTGATCATGTCTCGCTTTCATGTCTTAATTCTTTTGGCTAGAAGGTCTAGTAATGGTGCAGTCACTTCTTCTGGTGTGTTCGGAATTTGAATCAACGACTCTTGTTGGAGCTGTATTTCATGCATACATGGACTAATGCTAGTTAGTAGATAGAAGTTGTTTGAGGTCCTTTCCCCTTTCATGATGCGACAATGATTTCGATTATATACTATACACTTGTCTTTTGTGAATTGTATAAGAAGATATTCATCACAAATTTGACTCACACTAATCAGATTTATTGTTAATCCTTCAGCAAGCAGCAAATTCTTTAGTTTTGTCAACCCTGGAATTTTCAAGGAACCACTTCCCAATACTCTTGCTTTTCCATCATCACCAAAGATCACCCAGTCCTAACTGGATGGTTGAAGATCAATTAGGAAACAATTATTTATTGTCATGTGCTATGAACACCTTTGTCGGAAATACCCACTCTTCATGAACATGTTTACGGTGGAAGAAGACACGAACTTCTTTTATTGTTCATCCTTAACCGTCTTGGTTTTTGCACTAGTTTGGATTATATTTCTTGATTTAGAGACTTTAGTTTGCACAGTCTTCAAGACTACAACTTTTGGCTTGGAAAGTTCTCTAGTTTGACTGTTACTCTCTTTCCCTTTGCTATTGATGGGGAATATCGTATTATCATGTGAGGTAGTGATTGAGTTCAAACGTACTTAACAATCTGATGGATCTGCTACGAATCGTTATGTCTTTTGTAGAGTACCTACTTTTTTTTCTACAATTGTTGAGAGAGCTTTAAGATGTCTGATCCTTTCTTGATCTTCATGATTTTCTTTGCTTGAGATCTCAAATCAAGCTCTTTTCAAATTCTTGTAGCTTTCTTCTTTCTTTGGATCCATGTATCTTGATCTCTCAAATATTTTCTGGAGGATGTCCCATGATTCTTTGGCAAATTTTGAAGAGCAATGAGTTTGAACATCTTGTCATCCATAATACATTGGATTTCATGAAGATTAGTGAAGTTACTTATTGTTGCTTTATTTTCCTCACTATTCCATTATGATCTAGCCTTGATTACTGTTCTCCTTTTTTTCTGTTTTGGTTAGGGCGGTCCACCCTGTCACTATAGATTGCCATACTTCCATTCCTAGAGAGTGGATGAGAGTACTCATGTGTACCTTTCAATCACCATAGTTTTGATCATCAAGTAGATGGGGGCATCTTCCGTACATTCCGCCCTTCTTAGGATTCATCATCAACTCGCACATAATCGAATAAAGCAGCCCAAGATCTCACTCAATAACATGGAGTGACCAGCTTTGATGCCAATTGACAATTATAAGTGTGTGTTCTAGGTCATAGTCCTTGATGTTCGGATTGTGATCTCATTCAGACTTTAGTGCAATGCGTTCTAGCTCCCCCTGTAGTTCTTGGTGTGTGCAGAGCATATGTGATATAATTACAATAAAATAAAAGCCTTGCCTGGCTTTTCGTTGTTAGCAACATACTGATCCGTGGGGCTATGCTAAATGCAAGGATTTCCATTGATCTGAACCACAAGTTACAATTAGTCTTATGTGGTAGGAGACCCCTCTGCACGGCCCTTCAGCAAGCCTAATCACTCTGAGTGGAGTCGAGAATAGAACTCCTCTTCATTCCTTTATTCTGACCAGCACACCCATAACCCACATTACATCAATATAAGATGAAGAAATTAAAGAATATCATCTTTCACACAAGGTGAAAGCCTTTTAACGTGCAATACCTCAATCGAGTATCTGCACTCCACACTCCTTCAACATGTCCGGACTTCGCTTGTTCTTTTTCAATCTTTACTCTCACGAAATCGTGTTGGCTTGACTCGAAGCCCTGAATTTATAACCTTGTAATTAAGTCTTGGAAGTCTAGATAAGGTTGGATCATTATCCTAATATGATTCCAACCCTACCTTCTATTTTTTGCATTTTCCTTTAAGCTATCCTAGTGGAAATAAGAAACTTGCTGATCAAGTATCCTCATCATAATAGAATCCTAAAAAGATTTTAATTTTGGTTTGATAGCTTAGACGACCAGATCTTATGTGATTTGATCTTTATCCACTTGCTAAATAGATCCTAAGCACATCGGTTACTTGCTCCCCAAGTTCCCTGGCCTCCAAGCAAGCAGACTCACATGCGTACCATGGCTACTCTACTTCTAGTCCAGACATCTCATGTCTGGCATGTCCTTGTAGCGTAGGATTGCCTTAGTCCAAACTACTTCGAGGTTATACCAGGGACTTCACTTCTATTTCATCAAATCTTCATCAAGCTTGATCTCTGAAGTAGCTATCTTCTTGTAGAATCCTTAAGACGAAGATATGAACAATTTCAAACCCAAAACCTACCTCCCAAATGGAACTCCAAGAAGGAGGCTATTGAGGAAGCAAAGAGTCTAAGTGAGCTACCTCTTGATGAGCTTATTGGATCCTTGATGACTCCTGTAAATGAGAATAGTAAAAGACGAGAAAAGAAATGCTAAGGGAAATAGGCAAAAAGAAGAGCATTGCACTCAAAGTTCAAGAAGAGAGAGTCATTGATGAGACAAAGATCAATGACATGGAAGAAGACATCTCCCTCATCAAAATAAGAGTACAAAACCTAATGATGAAGGATAAATTTAGTGGAAGGACTTACAATAGAAGGAGTAACAAGAAAGAAGATCCTTGAGATTTTCTATTCTTTTGGTTCACAATGGTATTTCCATTTCGCTTACTCCAAGCTGAACAATACTTCTACCTTGGACATGGGGGTTACTTTCTCAATTTTAAACTCCTCATACATATCACCCCATGGAGCCATCTCCAGAATGGTCTTTACAACTTCTTCTCTTGTCCTTTCATGTGATTTCAGAGAAGTTGACTCATCTTCCTTTACAACTAAGGTTTTCCATTTTTATGCATCATTCTCCACTCTTTGAAGCTTCTCAAGTTCTTCATCATTCCTTAAGGTGATGTCTTCATTGTAGTGCAAGTTCTCTTCTTTTTTAATCACCTCAAGATTGGATGGCAAGTTCTTTTGTTGTCCTTTAGAGGACATTTCAACCATGTTCTCTCCCTTATTCATGTATTTGGCCACTAGCTCTTATACACTCATTCTCTTCTCTTGTAGAGGTTGTTCTTTCTTTATTGTGGATTGAGTACAATAAATGGCCATTGGAGTCATCTCATCCTCTAAGATTTCGAGTGGTATGGGCTAAATTTGAACATTGATCCTTGTCTCTTCAGCAAAGAATTATGCCTAGACTTAGCGAATTAGCGGTGTGATATTGGTTTAAGTACTTCACTTTTGAAATTTGACTCCTCTTGTGAAGGTTTGTTCACCTCCTCCATGAATTGAGCTTGAGATCTTCTAAGTTCAGCCATGTCTGCCTCTAGGTTTTCGATTGTCTCTTGTAAAGGCGATCTTATCTCATCTTGGACTTGAAACCTAGGCAAACCGACTTGAGAATAGTCCATATCAACCATTGATCTTGAAAATTCATCTTGAATTCTTTTCATTTTAGCCATGTTTTTTCTCTAGTCTTGAATTGGCCATTTGAATTCTAGAATCTTCCATTTCATCCCTTAGCTTAGCCATTTCAGCTATGGTTTCTTCCAAGCTTGATATTTGGACTTGTGGAGTTTGGAGAGTGTTATGACTTGTGTTCCATGAGGTATTTGGGTGATGGTCCCATCCAAAGTATTGATTGTTCAAGTATGGGGTACTTCCATGCTGAACATGATCCATCAACTCATATGGTTGCCACACTTGACTCCTCACTTGATTTGTCACTCTTTGATGATGCCCATTGGCCATTTGCCTCTTTCTTAGTTGGTGATTAAGGAGGGATATTTCAGTTGTCAACTCCTTAAAAGGATCCATTGTGAAATAACCCTACAAAACAAAGAAAAATAAAGAGTAAAATAGACAAAGTGGAAATAAGTATACACAACTAAAATAAAAGAAAACAAACAAAATAAGTATCCAAAGTCAAGAATGACTACTTAGTATCAATATTTGTAAAAATGCCACAATCCTGGCATGATTACTTAGCTTAATAGGCACAAATTCGTGTATGTAAAATAATGTGCTAATAATGCATAAATTACATCGTATCAATTAATATATTGAAAGTAAGAGTATCATTCCCATGAGGATTAGGATACTAAGTACTGAAATTGTCATAGTCCTATCTTTATGATGGATTTGAGGTAGAAATAAGAAAACAACTAAAATCCTAATCTATCATGCAAATATATGAAATAAAATGGGAAAAACCTAGGGTTTAGATTTCATTTGATTAATCATATGCATTGGACCAATTTATTCCCAAATTAATATTCTAATCCACTATTAATAAGCCAAACCTCACTGTGCACATGTGAATCCCTCTCGATGACCTACATTCTACTCCGAGGACTTAGGTATTTTGCATCTCAACTCAACCCCAAAGCCCTAAGAGCGCAATAAACTTGAGAAATCTTATCTACCACACAAGACCCATGAATATCTTTAAACTATGGTGAAATGTGATGTTCTACACATGTCTAATCCAATTCACTTCTCATGTCTCAATTTGAACCACAACACATGTCAATGGTAGCTAATCATCAAAACACATTAAGAACATAATAGAACAATTAATAGAAAAATGCTGCAAATATAAATTAGAATATAAACCCATGTTCAAATACATAAATCAAAATCAAACTACATCTAAAACCCTAGAAAATAAAATCAAAATATGAGGTAAAGAAATACAACCAAAGAAGAACAAGAAAACATGAAATAAACTTCTTCTTTTTTAATTTTCTTCATGAGAGCCTCGCCACAGGGTTAGAAACGCCTGAGAAACACATTCTCTTTCCCTCTCAAGTTTGGAGGTCCTAATCTCTTTCCTTTTATAGCCCTTCCAAAATTAGATCGAATCTGCCTTGAAAGTTAGGCTAAGTAATCATTAGGCTGTGGGAGACATCGTGACGTGCGGGTGCTGATATATGATTGAAGTCTCAACCACGTTATGATGTTGTGGCTATCACATCGTGACATGGGGCTGAATATCTTCGTTGTGCTGGCTCAATCACGTCGCGACGTGGAGTGGCCACGTTGCGACGTTTGCTGCAAATTTGCACTTTGACAACTTGACTCTATTTAGCTCCAATTTAACTCGAATACTCTTCATATTTCTTCTTTGTCTCGAGATTTTACCTATATACAAATATGAGAAAAAAAAAGTGAATTAGAAAACTTATTAAAACAACCTAGAACATGGGGATAAACTGAGTATATAGGATACTCATCAACTTCTCTAAATTCACATGAATTTTGTTTTTAGCTCACAAAAATGATGCTTTCCATGGAAGAGAATTTGAAAATGTTAATTTTGAAGACTTTTTTGATAAGCATGGGATTGAACATAATTTTTCGACTCCTAAACTCCTCAACAAAATGGGGTTGTTAAAAGGAAAAATAGAAGTTTGCAAGAAATGGCAAGAACCATGCTTCATGAAAACAATTTGCTAACTTATTTTTGGGCCAAAGCGGTTGTTATATTTTGAATAGAGTTTTGATAAGGCCCCCTTTGGATAAAACTCTTTATGAACTTTGGAAAAATAAGAAACCTAACATTAGCTATTTCAAAGTCTTTGGAAGTAAATATTTTATTTTAAACACCTAGGTCAACCTTGGAAAATTTGATGTCAAATCCAATGTTGGGATTTTTCTTGGATATTATTTCTCAATCAAAGCTTATAGAGTCTTTAACAAAAAGACCATGGTAGTAGAGGAGTCCATCCATGTTGTTTTTGATGAATCTAATAACTCTCTTCAAGGAAGAAAAAGTTTTGATGATGATGTAGGGCTAGACTTCTCCATGGGAAGATTACAAATTAAAGATGGAAATCCTCCAGCAAAGAAAAGGAGATGGATTGAATAATGGAGGCAGTCACCTTTGGAACTTCCTCTACCACACCTCGGCTTGGAAGCGAGGAAGGGTCAAGTTAAGGACTTCCAAAAGAGTGGAAATTTGTCTCAAATCACCCACAAGATCAAATAATAGGTAATCCATCTAGTGTGGTAAGAACTAAATATTCTCTTGGAAATATTTGTTATAACCTTGCTTTTATCTCATAAATTGAACCCAGGGAATTGAATGATGCTATAGTAGATGAAAATTGGGTAATGCCCATATAAGAAGAACTAAATCAATTTGAAAGAAATAAAGTTTGGGAACTAATACCTAGGCCTAATGATCAAAGTGTTATTGGTACCAAATTTGTTTTAGAAACAAGATGGATGAAAATGGAATAATTGTTAGAAACAAAGGAAGACTACTGGCCCAAGGGTATAATCAACAAAAGAGAATTGACTATGAAGAGACCTTTGCTCTCGTAGCTAGATCAGATGCCATAAGAATGTTGCTTGTCTTTGCTTGTTAAAAAAACCTCATTTTATATCAAATGGATGTCAAAAGTGCTTTCTTGAATGGTTTCATAAATGAGGAAGGGTTTGTTGAACAACCTAGGTTTGAAAGTTTAAATTTATATAACCATGTTTTCAAACTCAAAAAGGCACTTTATGGCTTGAAACAAGCTCCTTGAGCTTGGTATGAAATGTTAATCAAGTTTCTTATTCTTAGTGTTTTCAAAATGGTTAAAATTGATACAACTCTCTTCATTAAGTCCAAGGAAAATAACATGCTTATTGTTCAAATATATGTTGATGATATTATATTTTAGTGCTACTATTGTTTCACTTTGTGAAGAATTTTCCAAGTCTATGCATAGTGAATTTGAGATGAGCATGATGTGGGAGTTTAACTTCTTCCTTGGTCTTAAAATCAAACAATTTATGGAGGGGACTTTCATCAATCAAGACAAGTATATAAGATAACTCATAAAGAAGTTCAACTGGGAAAAAGTAAAGGCCAAGAACACACCTATGGGCTCATCCATCAAGCTTAACATAGATGAGAAAGGTAAGCTTGTTTACCAAACTAAATAAAGAGGCATGATTAATTCTTTATTGTATTTAACGGCTAGTAGACCTCGTACCATGTATATTTGTGTTCTAGATTTCAAGCATGTTCTAAAGAATCTCATTTGAATGCAGTTGAACAAATATTTAGATATTTGAAAGACACTATTGATATTAGTCTTCAGTATCCAAAATGTGATCAATTTGAAGTGATATGCTATTTGGATGTAGATTTTGGTGGTTGTAAAATTGATAGAAAAAGAACGAGTGGAACATGTCACTTTCTAAGTCACTCACTTGTGTCTTGGCATAGCAAGAAAGAAAATTTGGTTGCCTTATCAACGGAGGAAGCCAGATACATAGCCCCTGGATTTGGATGTGTACAAGTACGTACTTTGGATGAAACAAACTTTTAATGACTTTGGCTTGACATTTTCTCATGGTACCATCAAATGGGACAACACTAACGCCATTATCATATCAAATAATCTCGTACAACACTCTAAGACCAAGAATATAGAGATAAGACATCATTTTCTTAGAGATCATGCACAAAAAATGGGATATTACACTTGAATTTGTTAGAAAAGAAGACCAACTTGCGGATATTTTCACCAAACCCCTTAATGATAATCAATTTGTTAACATTAGAAAACAATTAGGGGTCATCTCTTTGTAAAAAAAAAAATTGTTATTGCTTGAAAAAATTTATGCTTAAATTCTAACTTCTTAACCTTTCTTCAAATGTACTTTCAAAGGGGTCATACCTTTATGTTTATGAAGCCCCATGTTTCTTTTTTATGTTGCCAAAGGGGGAGAAAGATATGTATCTAGGAGTTTTGTGCTAAAAGAAGATGTTACATTTATAATTTTTACATCCTTCCTTGATGTTTGTGTTGAATGCTTAATTTGATACAATTTGAATTTGTATGAATTGGTTAAAATTGAGATGATGCTATTATCTTTTAACTATTTGTTTGAGGGGGAGAATTACTTGTCCAATATAGCCTATGTTTGTCATCATTAAAAAATAGGAGATTGTTGGCCCAAGGATACCTCTAATTGAATTTTTAATGCTAACAAACAAAGTTATTGGTTACTAATGGCTAACATTGAGTTGAGTGATAGGTTGAAATTGATATAAGCATTGAATGAAGATATTCCAAGCTTAAGATGACAATGGAGTATTTGATCAAACTCTTGAAAGTCAAGTTCACTCAAATGAAAGAATCAATATTTCAAATTCAAAATAACAAGTAACCAAGACTCCAAGCTCAAGCATCAAGTGAATATTTTGTAAGCTTATGAATCTATGTAAGATGAATGCATTGGTGCACTTTAGGTTATATCACCTCTTTCATGCATATTTTTCATAACTTGGTTTTTGTGTCTAAATTGAATATCTTTTTGAAAACTCGAGTATGAACATCAAAATTTAAGTGTTTGAAGTTTAAAACGTGTTTAAAAGTGTTATCCAAGGTTTAAAATTGATTTAGAATGAAAAGAACCTAAAGTGACTATTTCCAAGGCCTTCTCAGCATTCTTTACAAACTTCATGATTTTAACTCAATTTGACTTTGAATTGATTAAATGTTTTAAAACCCATGTTTAATCATCAAACTTTAGTTATCTGGCATTTAAAATGTACTTAAAAAAATTATTTAAGGTTAAGAATGTTTTGGAGTGAAAATGAGTTGAAACCGACCCAAAATGACAATTTTTGTAAGAAACTGGCTATGTTGTCTCAGTTAACGGGTTTAATCGATCACCGATTAAGAACGTCAGTTATTATCTGGCTATTGGATCGCGATGCTTCGTTTATATGAGCCAGGTAGAAACGAGCGGTCAGCCGTTTCTCAGCCGTCGAGTCAACCGATCCTTAAAAGCGTAATCTACAATGCATTAAATGCACAACGACTAGTTCATTTAATGAAAAGATCGACCGATTGGGGGAATCGGTCAACTGGTTAGTAGCTAAATAGGCTACTGAGTTTCCTTTCTATATATTGTGACGCCCCTATCCCGGGGGTCCCATTGACAACCCGTCAACCCGCGAAAACCTGTAGATATCGGGTGCCCTGATATCACACTCACATGTCTCATACATCGAGATCCAGTCCTGCATATTCAATTCATAATATACAAAAATATATGATAGACTATAATCACAGTCTTTTTACAATCCCTTTGATACCTAAAAAAAGGTACATGTTTTGGTTATGCTAGAATATAATACAAGACAAAAACAAAACAAGACAAAGTCGTGTCCGGCTCTCATCCATATACGATCCCATATGCGAGGATTACCACCTACTTGGACACATGCACGAGGGGGTCCTAGCGAGGTGAGCAAAGCCCGGTAGTGATAATCTCCTACAAGGGTTATTCCCGCTAAGTGCTCATGCGATGATCAAACACACACACGTTAGTAAAAATAATGCACATTCCTACTTTCGAATGTCTACATGCCATGGATGAGGAAAGTGACTCACTGCCATCCCATGTCCTGAGTACTCACCGACTCCCTCACACAATGCCTAAACCTATGTGTAAACAACTGTCATTTTCCATGACATCCAATGATCATTTCTTTGACTCATTACATTTTATATTCATATTTTCATTTATAATTCTGCGCCTATTAGTGGGTAGTGGATTCTTGGTGTCGCACCACGGGTTCCACAAGCCCAGACACTTTTGACGGGCTTTCACCTCCGGTGATCATGTCTAACTTAAATAACTTTAGGTCTTCCACCCTGGGAGGGATATATCCCAACTAAGCGATACCGGTGGATGGCCCAGCCAACACTATTTTGCATTTCGTGCAGCTCATTTTGAGCGTTGTCGGGTGCCGCGCCGAATCGACACCAAAGCGCACGGTGATTAATAACCGTGTACCCACGACACACCATCGAACACCAAACACGGTGTCGATCTATACCATGCACTCACACCCATGTCATGCGATGTTCTAGTGCATGTGCAATGCAATTATGCCATTGCAATTTCTCATGTTACATGTATGATGCACACTGCATGAACCATTCTCATCCCGATTATTGCCAGTATCATTACTATCTGACTTATATCACAAGCATATAAATTCCATATACTTCATGCCAATATACATAAAGATATCGTATCAAGCATATTAGCATTCATCAATCCATGACTAAACAATAATGTCATACAGCCTTCCATAGGATAAATCATGGTAATTTCTACCAATTACAACAACCTACAACATGCCATGCAATGGTCATGTTAAAACCCAGCTATTCAGATCAACACAACCAAGCAACCTGCACACTCAATGAAAAACATAGATTTTAGCAATTTTATGTAACCCAATGTCCTTCACAGACACATAAATGGAATCATGACTCAATGGAATTTCCATAGAGTCTAAGAACACTCAAAATGGAGTTCGGACGAGGAAGTTATGGTCGTCCGAAGTTGGAGGTCACACATGAATAGCCAGCCCTAGCCAGCCAGCCCTAGCCGTCCAGTAGCCCCAAAAAAACATATATTTCAGAAGTTTTGTTCACCCAATGTCCTCCAAAGTCATATGGATAGAATATTGACTCAATGGGATTTCCATAGGGTCGAGAACACTGAGAAAACCGGGTTCGGACAAAGGAGGTGTATGGTCGTCAGAGTTGAAGGTTACATGAATAACCGGCCTAGCCAGGCCGGCCCCTAACCGACCGGTGATCCTGGAAAACCATAACTTTCAGAAAATTTATGTTCACCCACTGTCCTCCACAAGAACATGGCTAGAATCTTGACTAAATGGGCTTTCCATAGAATCCAAAAACACCCAAAACAGAGTTTGAAGTTAGAGGCCACACATGAATGACCAGCCCTAGCCGTCCAGCAACCCTAGAAAAACATAGATTTTAGTAGGTTATGTTCACCCATTGTCCTCCACGAGCAATATGGCTAGAATATTGACTCAATGGGCTTTCCATATAGTCTAAGAACACCCAAAACGAAGTTCGGACGAAGAAGTTATGGTCGTCCAAAGTTGGAGGCTTCACATGAACTTGACGGTGGCCACGCTTTCGATGGCGCGGCTAACGGCCGACCCGACCCTTCAGCAAACACATTTAAGGTAAACGGACCATAACTTGGAGACTCTGAGGTTAGATTTGGGGAAATTAAAAATCCCTAACATCAATTTCAGCGATGTGGCTACAATTTACTGAAGAAGGACTCCTTTATAGAGATTCCTTTATTTCCACCAACCGGAGTCTATTGATCAAAATTGGCAGCTTCCCATGGTTCAAAATGCAACCAAACATTCCCCTTGTGGCAAGACACCACTACATAGCCCTTCAGATAGAAACTAACCAAAGTAGGAGAAGACCTACCTCTTGGAGTTTGTCGAAACTCCCCGTTTCCGATATCTAATGGAAACTCTTTGCTCGGAGAAGCATTTTTCTTCTTGATCTGCTGGGAACCACCGATCCGATCATTGAGAAACCTAGAGAGAAGGTGGAGCTTCTCTCTCTAAGCTTTCTCCCCCTTATCTCTTTTCCTCCCTTTTTTCCCTCTTCCTATCGTATTGTTAGGTCTAAAGTCAAGTTTGGAGAGTACTTTTTGCCACATGTCAATACTCTATTGGCTCCTTGGATTACACCACTATCACGCTATTCATCTAACTGGATTTCTCTCCAATCATGTGTTGCCATGTCTAGAGTGATCCCATGAGCTCTTTTTGTTTGGCCCGAGTTCTATAACACGTGGCACAACGTGAGCCTTCCAAACATGTGTCATGTGTCTGCGTACCTCGGTCTGCGCTGAGGAAATTCTTTACTATCTCGGGGGTGGCCAGTTCGAAATTTGCCTCAATTCCAACGGTGAAGTCTGTTTCATCATCCGAGATCTAAAAAATTTTCAGATTTTCCCATTGAAATTATAGTTTTACCCTTTCTCAGAAAAATTGAATTTTCTTGGGTTTTACATTCTTCCCCCCTTAAAAGAATTTCGTCCCAAAATTCCACACACATACACATCGAATCAAATGCATATGACACCCCTCACAACCACATGCATAATGCATCCCAGCCTCTATTCACATGCATGCGGGATTAGCCATTTAATTACTAAACGACTAGACTGCTTACCTTCATCCCTAAACAAAAGAGGATGAGTGGCCCGCATCATGTCACTTGCGCTCCCGGGTTGCCTCACTCCACTCCGCGTGTTACTTGTGACACTGTTTAGCCTCCGCGGTCTTGCATTGCCGAACTGTCACGACTATTCATGATGCGCCAGCGGTCCCTCCTCGAGGTTCTATCAGGTGTCAGCCGTAATCTCTCCCGATCCACTATACTTGAGCTATATCGTTATACTTAGAGCATGGGCGTGGAACACCTCATGAACATCGAACATATTAGCGATAATACCCAGCCGATGCGCTCTTTTGTGCCCACCCTCTCGAGTATCTCGAAGGGTACGATGAACCTCGCGATAGTTTTAGGTAAACACCAAACGACCACTCCTATCTTAGGCGTTACCTTTAAGAAGACGATGCGCCCGCCTCCCGAAATCGAAGGTCGATGTCTTCGGCCGACGTAGCTCTTACGCCCTTTCGGCGCGAGAAAGCGTTGTCGTGCCAGCCACCTTCTCGGAATTGTCTCTAATCAAATCGGACCGGTGATGGAGCTATCTCCCACACCTCTGTCGACAAATCGGTGGTACGACATAGGTCTCCCGTAAAAGCTCAAATTGAGTCCGGTGCGTAGATATACTTAGGACTTGTGGTCTTAAAACACCTCAAGCGTTTCTAGTAGATAGTGGCGCCAAATCTTCAAGAGGCGAGACTATGCCGCCAGCGCCATGTAGGTAGTATTGAGATAATTACGCTCATGATTCTTACAGCGTCGGGGGCCATAGCTACTACCCTCCGGTTTGCATCAAGCACATCCTAGTCCGTCTTTCGAGGGCATCCTGAAACAGCATGTACCTCAGCGGCATCCTTTTAAGACTATCGAATGAGAGATGAAGTAAGCCTCCTCTTCGGTGTACGGAGCCACCTTCTCACCACAGTCACTCCACTTGAACTTTACCTCTTTCCCTGTACTTGCAAACCACCCGAGTTAGACTCAAATCCTGACTCCCCTCATCCTATAGAGTAAGGCTTTCTAGTCAACCCATCAACTGTTTGTGCCATCTTATCGTACACGGTCAAGGACAAAACATCGTGCTTCATGTAAGCAGAACAAAAGGAAATTCAATTTTTTAGAAAAATGGTAAACGGTAATTTCGGTTTAGAAAACCATAAGAATTTTCTAGATCTCCCGGATGTGGCTTGATTTAAGTCGTTAAATTCATCTCGCGAAATCTAGTAACCCAAAAAAGTTTCGTCTAATTATGAGACAATCATAATATTTTACGATTTTCTGGGTGATAAGTCGTCAGTGACTTTAGGGACAAGATTTTTACAAAAATCTCGGAAGTCAGAAAATGACGGGAGTTAAGTTCATTTAAAATAATTGAATTGAAAAGAAATAAAAATTTTCGAGATGGAAACGGACCCGAATGAAGCAATATGAATCATATATTCAAAATGATAATAATAATATTAATAATAATATAATATTATAATAATAATAAAATGAAAAAAAAATCAATCAAAAAGGGGATAAAGGAGAGGTCAAATGGCGTGGGGGAGAGAGAGGCGTCTGGGGAGAGAGAATTTTAAATTTTATTTATTTATTCTCTTCTCTTCTTTCTCAGATCTACAAAAATCGGACCGTAGGTTTTCGTCGAAATTTGAAGGCAAAGAAGTTGATCCACGCGATGAGGCTGGACTGAGATTGGAGTTCAGCCAGGAAGAGACTCAATAGGTAGAATTTTATCCTACTTGAAGTTACACTTTGTTTAAGTGTTTTGTAATGTTTCGGTTGGTTTGAGGCCTTGAACGGTCGTTTGATCGGTCCTAAAACTTGGGACCGAATTGTTGGAATTTTTGGAGAATTTTTGGAGCCCGTTTGAATGATGTGGCGTGTAGGAAATTTATTTGGGGTGTTGTTTCATAATTTATGAAATAAATTGTGTTTAGGTGAAGTGATTCAAATTGAACAAATTGTTAGTTAATTAGCCCGCATGACTAATTTTTGTGTAATAGATTGAGAAATTAGAGAATGACTTGAGTTGGTGGATCGAAGGAATAGATAGGTTAATACATGATTTGCAATGTGTTAACATAAGGACATAATTATATGGGAGATATAATTGTGTGTGTAGGCGTGGAGATAAAATTGTAAATTGCTCAAGTGAGCAAATTTGGGTGATGGTTGATCACTATTGAATGACTGTGTTGTGAGTGTAAATTTGAGAATGTTGCATATTGATATAATTGATATATTGTATAAAAATGATTGAAATGGCATAATGCATTTCATATGCATTAGGTAACAGAGATTAGGTGTTAGTGCATGACATGAATTTTCGAAAGCGAACATGGTTGCGAAAGGAATTTCACGGGATGATTTTCGGAGGAATTGGGTTGGGAGATGGAGCGGCCGGATCATTTCGGATGAGGACCATGAAGCGTTTCGGAAAGCTCACCAACAATTACGCCTAGGAGGGTAGTCCCATATTTTCACCGGAGCACTTCGGTAGTATATTTTCAAGAACAAGAAGTTTTGTTTTGAAAATGATTATTTTCTCATACATGGCTTAGGCAAGTGTGAGTGAGTCGGTGAGGACTCGAGACATGGGAACGGGCATGTAGACATTCAAGTAGAATCACACATTTACTTGAGTGTGTGTTTATTTTGAAGCATTACATATGCACTTAGGTGGAGAGTAACCCATTTAGGGTGATTCCACTCTTTTGGCGTGCTTCCATACACATCGAGGAATTTCTTTTCGAATGCATGGAGCGTTCAAGAAGATGGCTCATGTAGAGGCCGATTTTCAAGAAAGTCGGGGTTGTGACTTTGATGCTTTTGGATATAACATGTATTAGAATGTTAGATTTTAATATGTGTTTGTATAAGAGTGTAATCAACTCTTGAATTATGGTGATATAATTGGTAATGGTTTTCGGATGAGTATGGTTTATGAGCCCGAGAAGGCATTTTTACTCATGTATCGTCTCATGATACGAGACGATATGGCTTTTAAGCGGAGGTTGACGAGTTGATCAACGGACCCCGGGTTTTAGGGCGTCACGGAAGCTTGAGTATCGAGGCTAAGGTATACGATTACTGTAGGCGTCTTTGGGCATGGGCATAGGATATGCAAGGTGTAGTGTAGTGCTGGTTAGGGATTGCACAGTTAGCGAAATCGATACCAGCTTCACAGCTTGGTATCAGAGCCTAGGTTTATAAATACCTAGAGCTTAGTGTCGATAAGCTAGGTATACGGCTACCTAGGGCTTGAGGGGATTTGGGCTTAGGCCATAGTTATTAAGATGTAAGAACATCACCACTAGGTGTGGCTCGATGTAGGGTTAGGTATGTGATTACCTAGACAAGCACGGGTTTAGACCACTGCATGCATGGTGTGTTTCGTGTTGTGTTCGGATATGTGTTCCATGTTTGTGATTGTGTGATTGTGTGATTGTGTGTTACACATTTCGTGGAAAACTTATACACGGTATGATGTATATGGGAAATGTGATTTAACGTGGTTATTCTTGTGGGGAAAATTATATGCATGGCATAATGTATATAGGAAGAAGTGGAATCTTAAGGTTAGGAACTATAACCTTAATGGTTCGAAAAATGAAATGAACACGAGAAAGTATTGAATTTTATTGAAATAAATAAAGAAAGTGGTTGTGAGTAGCTCCGCTTAAGGTGATGAGCGGGTCGAGTTCATGGATTTCAGAATCTATTAGTAATGGGCATGTGCGTTACTAGGATTGGCGAAATGGGATAAATAATGTTTGTTGCCATTTGACATGTGTAGATGGCCGTCGAGGCGGGCGTAGGGTCATCCCGCAGGTGTGCGAAGCACTAAGCGATATTTGACCCGGCGAGGCCTTGGCTAAGGCCGTTCGAGTTGGCGGTACTACCATTGCACGGGCTGGTGTGGTAGTAGTCGGGGAGGAATGAATCAGCGGCACGGGGTTCGAGGGTCATCATCGCCGGCGTTTATAGGGAGGGATCAGGTGGTGGCCGGACCATTGGTTCCGGTAGATTGAGAATGTATTGGAGACTATGGATATTACCTTCGATGTAGCCAAGATCATAATAGCTACGTTCCAGCTAGAGGGTGAGTCCCAAGTGTGGTGGGACTGGGTTAAGACCTCTAGGGATTTAGAGGCAATGACTTGGGTAGAGTTCCATGGGCTCTTTATGAGCAAGTATTTTCCGGCCGCTTCTAGACATGCCAAGGCCTAAGAGTTCCTAGAGGCGGCGAGACGATGACAATGATTAGTACATGCCAGTTCGAGGTTGGCACGTTTGGTGATTACTATGTGTGACCCACAAATATGTGAGTCGAGGAGATTTGAGAATGGGCCCGAGAAGTTGTCCATTTGGGGGCGGGTGTAGGCGCCCGCCTACAAGACCACGGACTCTATGGTCGGACATTTCGGCCATAGAGAGAGAGATGAATGACGCATAAGGCATTCGAGATGCAAGTGCCGGTGGGAAGAGAAAGGAGGATCAGCCTTCTTCGAGTTTGGGCTTAGAGGTTAAGGCCTGCAGGAGAAGAAGAAGCCATTGTATGGGAAAATTCTCCCTGGGGATCTAGGGTGAGGATTTGTCGGATATAGTAGACATATAGTTTTGATCTCTGTTCTTGATATGGATGAGTTGACAACCTCTCGTGTTGCTAGTGATTGTGACCTGAGGCGGGTTATCATACCCGACACGGTCTTGGAGTTGTATAAGGTAGCATATGCATGTGAGTGAATTTGGGACCAGAGTGCATTAGGGAATACAAAGCAGAAAAATTCAATTTTTTACGAAGGAGTAAAACGTTAATTTACATTGAAAACCAAAAATTCTCACAGATCTCGGATGGGTGAGTAATTTGTCTTGTAAATTCGTCTCGCGAAATCTAGTGACCCAGAAAAGTTTCGTCTAATTCTGAGACAATCATAATATTTTACTATTTTTTAGGTGATAAGTCGCTAGTGACTTCAGGGACAAGATTTTTACAAAAATCTCGGAAGTCAGAAAATGACGGGAGTTAAGTTCATTTAAAATAATTGAACTGAAAAGAAATAAAAATTTTCGAGGCAACGAGACTAGAATGAAGCAATATGAATCATATATTTCAAAATGATAATAATAATAACCATGTGTACAATATAATAATAATAAAATGAAAAAAAAATCAATCAAGGGATAAATAGAGGTCAAATGGCGTGGGGAGGCGTGCGGGGAGAGAATTTTTAAATTTTATTTATTTATTCTCTTGCTTCTTTCTCGAGATCTCTGAAAAATCGGGCCAAGTAGGTTTCGTCGAAATTTGAAGAGCAAAGTTGATCTGATGAGAGCTACGCTTGGACACCAAAAAGTTGGAGTTTTGACAAACTCCATGAGGTAGGGGTTTTATCCTACTTGAAGTTACACTTTATTTAAGTGTTTTGTAATGTTTCGGTTGGTTTGAGGCCTTGAACGGCCGTTTGATCTGTCCCAAAACTTGGGACTTAATTGTTGGAATTTTTGGAGAATTTTGGAGCCCATTTGGACGGTGTGGCTGTGTAGAAATTTGTTGGGGTGTTTGTTTCATAATTTATATAGGGAAATAAATTGTGTTTAGATAGTGATTCAAATTAAATTGCTCGTGTTCGTTAATTAGCCACCTTGAGCTAATTTTTTATTAAATGGATTGAGAAATTAGAGAATGACTTGAGTTGGTGGATCAAAGGAATAGATAGGTTAATACATGATTTTAATGTGTTAACATAAGGACATAATTATATGGAATATAATTGTGTGTGTAGGCCATTGGAGATAAAATTGTAAATTGCTCAAGTGAGCAAATTTGGGTGATGGTTGATCACTATTGAATGACATGTGTTGTGAGTGCAAATTTGAGAATGTTGCATATTGATATATTTGATATATTGTATAAATGGTTTTGGAAATGGCATAATGCATTTTCATATGCATTGGGTAACCAAGAGATTAGGCGTTAGTGCATGACATGAATTTTACGAACGAACACTGTGGTTGCGAAAGGAATTTCATAAGATGATTTTCGAAGGATTGGGTTGGGAGGATGGGCCATCGGATCATTTGGGATGGGGACCATGATACCTTCGGGCTTCGCTGACCAATTCGCATCGGAAGGTAGTCCATATTTTCGCCGACACTTCGGTAGTATATTTTAAAAAGAACAAAGTTTTGTTTTGAAAATGATTATTTTCTCATACATGGCTTAGGCAAGTGTGAGTGAGTCGGTGAGGACTCGAGGGAACGCATGGGAACGGGCATGAACATTGATAGAATCAGCATTTACTTGGAGTGTGTGTTTTATTTTGGAGCATTGCATATGCTAGCTTGGGTGGAGAGTAACCCATTTAGGGTGATTCCACTCTTGGGCGATAGCTCACCCTGCTCCAGAATTTCTTTTTTGGTACATGGGAGCGTTCGAAGTCACGGCTCATGTGGCGGGTTCGAGAAAAGCCCAGGAGTTGTGGCTTTGATCTTTTGGATATAACATGTATTAGAATATTGAATTTAATATGTGTTTGTATAAGAGTGTAATCAACTCTTGAATTATGGTGATATAATTGGTAATGGTTTTTCGGATGAATATGATTTATGAGCCCAAGGGCATTTTTACTCATGTATCGTGTGTGTCTGAGGCGTATAGCTTTTAAGCGAGGTTGACGGTAGTCAACGGACCCCGGGTTTTAGGGCGTCACAATTGTCCCCTAAAATGTAACCTGGTAGATCTGTATTGTGGCGGTAGCCACTCTACGCTTACAATCATTGACAACTCTATGGGTCGTGAACCTGTCCATCCTAAGGACGACATCGAACTTCGATATGTCCATGACCCTCAGGTCCACAGTGAGTAGAATCCCTAAGATCTCTAACTCACAATCCCTACATATCTTATCAAATATCACACAGTTCCTAGGAAGAATTGTTATCTGATGGCTCCTCCGAGGTCTCAACCTCTAAGCCCGAAACCTCGACACTAGATGCAACAATAAGCATGAATCTTATGCATACGAATTTAAGCATTTGTTTTTGTAGAGAGTGTAAAACGTGCCCCATATACCATCTTGTTGACAAGCTCGGCTGTGGTACCACATGATCCACGCCTCTAGGGGGCAGTCAGTCTCTTTATTAATCCGGAGCTAATAACAATAATGGTAGCATATCACGCCCCATGGTACAGGTTTAGGCACGCTGGCCTTAGCCCGTGTGACTCATATGCGCGGATTGGTGGTGATTCGTGCGGCACCTTGGGTGACACTGGTCCCTTGGCCCATGCGGGGGTAGGAGGAACGGCTGCATCTATCGCGAGTCCCCCAGCGGTCGGACTATGGTGTCCCATGCCTGCGGTATCTACGCCTCTGCAGGCCCGATCCGTCTATAATGCCCGAGCACGGTGGCCTTTGGAAACATGGTCTTTTCCCTAGCTGGCTAGGAGCTCTGAAGTGTCTCCCACCCCTGGATGATTGACCTTGGCCTTAGCCCTAGTGGTCACGACCTTGTGCCTGAGGTCCATGCAAAACATAAGTCTTCAGCCTCTTCCTAGAGCTAGAAGAAGGTTGGCTCTCGTTCCTCCTACTATTAGTGCCTACATCCCTCCCGACTAGTCGGGAACAATGACCCATCACCACGGGGTCTCCTCCTCCCTCGAGGGCCTGAGAAAGGTGTGCCTCAAATCTCTAGAGGTTACGTAACCCCTCTTGGTTCCCAATAGCACTAGCTTGTGTGATGGTGGCAACAATAACGCCTGCCCGCATCAGGGCAACAATCGCAGCACTAATAGCCTTCACGAAGGCTTGTTGATCAAGGGCCGATGGTGGTCGGGTTGTCAGTCTCATCCACCGCTCCACGCTCTTCTTCGATTTGCCATCTACATGTCAAATAGCAAATTGAAATTTAATCCAACCCGCAGGTGTATGCCACTACTAATAGATCTAGTCAACAAGTGAACTAAACCTCGCTCATCACCACTAATACAATTCAATTCAATTTCCGAATTTTCATGTTCATTGTGTTTTCCGAACCCCTAAGGTTATGTTTTCTAACCCTAGCATTCTATATACAATCTACCATGAATATTATTCACACAAATCACCACACATATCACACAGCATGTTAAGCATAAAACACGCAACACACAACAATGCATAACCTAGACCCATGCCCCATCAAGTCCTAGGTATTCGTGTAACTAAGCTTTGATACCAAGCTGTGATGCCCCTATCCCGAGGGTCCCGTTGACAACCCGTCAACTAGCGGAAACCTGTAAATATCGGGTGCCCCGATATCACACTCACATGTCTCATATATCAAGACCCATTCCTGCATATTCAATTCCACACATACAAAATAAATGATGTACTATAATCACAGCTTCCTCACAATCCCTTTGATACCTAAAAAAAGGCAATGCTTTCTGGTTCTACTCAAGAGGAAGAGTTATAAGACAAAAACATGCCACCTTCTTTGACATAAATACTTGAAGGTGTTGGTGCATCACATGCCACCTTCTTCTTTGACTCCATGTAGGCCTTGCAATTTCTCTTCCTTCTTTGCCACAATGGAAGCATGCACCTTTTGAGGATGTCTCTTTGACCTTTTTCTTTATCGCCCTCCCTCGCTAGTGATTTTTCTTCTTCGCTCTAGAACCTTCTTAGGAACTAGGAGAGTTCACGAGCATCACGCTTTTACCTTCCTTTATCAAGGGTTCTGCACTGCTTTAAAACAAAGTTGATCAAATTCAGAATGGTGGTCTCTTTATCGTTCATCCTGTAGTTAAGCACAAACTGCGCAAAACTATTAGGTAAACCATCCATAATCAAGTCTATACTTAATTCATTATCCATACCAAAACCCAGTTGATCCAACCTAACTATGTACCCATGCATCTTCAATGCATACTGTACTGGAGATGTCCCATCTTGGATCCTGGAGCATAAAAGCATTTTGGAGACCTCGAACCTTTCGGATCTCGCTTGCTTATGAAATAACTCTTTTAGATGGACGACTATGTCATAAGCTGTCATAGCCTCATGTTGTTTCTGAAGCCCCGGAGACATTAATGCAAGCATGATACATGCAGCAATGATATTGTCATCCAAGTGTCTGATATGCTATCTGGTCTCCAACAGATGCATCAACATATGGGGACACTAGGAGTGGGGCATCAAGGACATAAGATATCTTTTCTGCCCTGAGAACAATTCTCAAGTTCCTTAGCTACCCTACAAATTGTCCCGCCAATTTATTGGCATCCAGTATGGATCATAAGTTCACAATGGTCGACATGTTTCGATTCTTTACAACCTAAATGTAAAAGAGATTATGTTAAATTGTACTTAAAATGCATAATTATTACGGCTTGATAATCACGCGTTATGGCTCCCACTATTTTATTACGAATCCATAGCCCTCACTATTGATCCGAGATAACCTATATGGAGGTTCTCCTAGCGAGTCGATATCCCATATCACCAAGAATCACCTTGGGGTTAACCTAACAAGCTATCTCTAGTCAAGGGTAGGTATCTCATCATACCAATCGTATTCAGACAAGAATTAAGGAATCCAATATCACTTCGAGTGACCTTGGGGTTAGCCCAACAAGCTATTTAGATCAATAATTATTCCAATTTGAAATGCGATGAAACTATCGAATCCAGTGCTATCAATTGTTGATTTGTGCACTATCACTACATTACTCCTTGATACTTGTACATCTTATGCGTATACCGACCAAACAAGGCTCTATCCAACATCAACCTTGGGGTTAGCCCAACAAGCTCATGAGTCTAGTTAAGGCCAGCCCACCAATCAGGAAAACTCATTTCCATGGATATAACATGCTCTTATGGAGGAAGGCTTGGGGTTAGCCCAACAACCTCAATCTCCAAAAGGAACTCTCGTTCACACCATATTAGGGGAAGACGTTAGCCTTAATATTATTAATGAAGGGTTTTCTTTTTTTAAGTCTCATCCTTTTCATTAGCATGCATTATCCATTCATCTCATGAAAAGGATAATTACTCTAACTATATGGCATGATTATGGACATTCTAGAATCAATTCCATGAGCCATAATGGAATTAACTAGGTCAAACCTATGGATATGCATGATTATTACAACCCTTTAAAATAAATCAAATTTGCACCTTCAAGGTCTTTCGATCCTTCTCACCCTTCTTTCTCCCCAGATCTTCAACAACTTATCCTAATCCTGTGTAATCTAATTACATACATTTAATAAGAATAACCTCAAGTTACATTTGAGGGGGATTTAGATAAGAAGATAAGTACATAGAGAGATTAGAGAGAGGTAGGGAGACACATGCCCTTTTTATCCAAAAAGAAATAATAACCAAATGCAGTATGCTCAATCACCATTAGGAAAAATCCATAATCATCCATCATGTTAACATACACCCTTAGACATGCATTCTCTAACGCAATCCATCAAAAGTTGAAGGTAATGGTACCCCATGATTTCAAAAGCACATAAAAGGTTTTTCAACACTTGAAATAAAATTGATCCATTTAGTTTTGTTCAACAATTGAACAATGACCTCAATTCAACACTTGAACTAAATTTGTCTTACATCATTTTTATTCAACACTTGAAAAAATAACCCCTTTATTCAACACTTGAACAAATCTGATTCAACATCTTGAATCATTAGCTCGATTCAACTTCTTGAATCATAAACCCTATTTAACTCCCAATTGGTTCAACTCCTTGAACCACTATTCCGATTCAACACTTGAACTGCAATCTTTCCAAAAGGACGTGTTTGTCTAAAATCTTTCTTAGGTAATTTCAACATGGTTTTTCGAAATCAATTATTCTAGAAATTTTAAAGCTGAACGATTCAGTTTTAACTCGCACATTTCTATTTCAAACACATTAGAGTAGTGTGTTCGAAATTTGTGCAAAACCATGCAAGAAACATAATAAACAAGGCATCATCAGTCTTAACATCGCGACATGTCAACGTCGCGATGCTATGAGGGTTCAAAAAACCCCACTACCGCCTTCACGTCGCGACATTTGAACATTGCCACGTTGCCACTTCACCACGTCGCGACGTTGGGAGTGTTTGACTCAAACGTCATGCCAAGTTACTTTAGGTCACATCACGTCACTTCGCAACATCGAAACGTCGCGATGTTCTGGGTTTGGATGAACAACGTCTCAACATTCTTATCCAACGTCGTGAAATTGCTGGAAATTTATGAGCAACGTCGCAACGTTGGACACAAACGTAGCGACGTTGCTGGGTTTTCCAACGATGAGAAGTTGTAAAAAATCCAATCTTTGGGACTTTTACTCACTTCCAAGTTGTTCCTTCTTCATATTCACCATCCTAGATCATCTCTTGACCATATACTTCAAGAATAACACTGGATCTAAACTTTTTCATACCAAAAATCTCATTTTTGAAACTATTGAAAACATGGATACCAAAAACCGAAAACTCTCAACATTAAATCGATTTTGATGCACACAAGGTTGATCTGATACCACTGTTAGGTTTCGTGGGTGGAAACCCTTGAAAATAACAGTGAAAAAACAAAAAAATATTCTAACAAAACCCATCCAAGGACCCCTTATAGCATCAAAACCGGTTGTACAACAAAGAGAAGGGTGTAGGATTACCTTGTGTGGGTTCCAAAACCGAGCTAGTGGTCGGGGCAGATTTAGACCGAAGCAAACCAAGTCCTAGGTTCGCCTCTAAAGATATCCACATGAAGAGTGGAGCCGATAACCTCCAAGGCAACGGTCTCGGAAAGGGTCCCAGTGCTAGCCAAGTCCCGATTCGAAGAGGAAGCTAAAACCCAGGTCTCTCTCAAACTCTAGAACACCTTTCTTTTGGGTGAGATAACATAAAGTTGGCTTTTCTCATGAACTCCCTTTTCTCTCAAAAGGTCATCATCGTCTTAGGTTTTCCATAACATTCTATTTATAGGAAAACCCCATCCTTTGAAATGACAAAAATGCCCCCCACTCTAAGTGATGATAGGTTACACGCATCCCCATGCGTTATGGCGAGTTCCCACATGGCCCAAAGCCGAGGTATAAGCCCAAACCTATTATCTCTTTAAGTGAGGGCTTTCGAACCCAGGATTCCACTAATCCCGTGACATTTCATTTATGAGAATTAACTTCCTCATATTTGGATCACATCAAAATCTGTTTCATATCAGCCCCACACTCTTCTAAGTGTGTGACCCATTAGGTTCTCGGTTATGTTGGCCACTTGATTCAACTATTGAATTAAGCAAGTCAAGATTGGTATCTAGCAACACATCATGACCCCCAATTGACCGGAGAGTCAGTGGTCTGACTACATACCCTTCCCATAGACAAATACCGTGCAATTCGTCTTGTCACCAAACTATACCCTACTTTGTTCAAAGCATGGACAATTGTGTAGCTCCCACTAGACTGGCTATGCCACACCTAGCCCAAGTGATATTTTATCTTGTCCCCAAATTCATCACTCAACCGTTATGCACTCGAAGATACTCCTCAAGGCATTTTCACTCTGACTAGAGATTCCCGAGTAATGATTCCGACAAGAGGCCTTAAGTATACTCTCTCCTTTTTGGGAGTGACGAATCCTTTGTTGGCTACTCAATTATCTTCGAACACCTCAAACTATACCCAATCCTCGTCCAATGAGTGACCCCTCAAGAGGCAACATGGATTGAGGTCAAAGTACAGGATCAACATCCAAGATATCCTTGAGCACCTCAAGTCTAAGGATACTTGCACCATTGATATGATGAGACAATCATCTACATTTAAATAGATAATCCATATGATTGTCTCATTATAGTCTCCGATGTACTTATCTACTCTTAGAAAGTATCCACATTCCAACTCGATCAACTCATGATCACGCTTATAAGATCTACCGCCGATCCAATCAAGGAGATGACACGTAAGCAGTATGTCCCGATCAACAATGTCCCGCCTTTGTTGATCATATGACTAGGAATAATTTAGACACTAACATAATTGCACATGATAGGAATCTTATTATCATGATCCCATCATGATTTCCTTCATGCTATGTTATGTATCACGAACTTCATTAATTCGATTAAAGATCTATATCAATTCAACGTATGAATACCAAATTAACGAAGAAGCCTTTCATATTAAATAATATGTTGTGATACAATAAGTGCTAATGGCGATGGCCTTTAGAGAACTTCTCTAACACCACTGATTCACACGTAAACGTGTAGCTAGGCAGCTTTGAACCAACAAAATTTGTAAACCTATACCTTCATTATGGTAACTACCACTTAAAGATGCTGTTCTAGGGTCGAACTCGTGGATGGGTTTTCTTCACAAGAAAATGATTTACGCTGATGTAAAATGGTGATTTCACTTTGGATTTGGGGTTTTTGTAAAAACAGTGTGATTGGTGGTTTGAAAACTGCAAAAAAAATGAAATAGAATGTAAAAAGAACTCCTTGAAGTCTCGTGCCACTGGGCTTGAGGTTTTAAGGTGACTGAGAGGTTCTCGGGTCCTTTTCCTCGCGTTAGGGAGGATGACCTATAGTCATTTCCTGAACCGGATCTTTGTTTAGCTATAAAAACTGAACCCTAAAAGTTTTTCCCTTGAGTTACAACATTTATTGGTCATTCATGTTTCAAAGCAGTAAAAACTGAATCTTTGACCTAACCTGCAGAGGTAAATAAATGGCAACTAAGCGAGCCTCAGAGGATCTAGCAGTAAGCAACCACTGAGCCCTAAATGACAATAACTTGCCAAGTACTGGCTAATCAAGGTACATCAAAAGGATTTTAATTTGAGAGGAGATACAGAGACATAAATGACAATAACTGCATACGTTGAAACTAGAGAGGACAGCAGTTTACCTCAAAACCTTGACCTAGTGGCCTTCCTCTTCAAGGATGAGGGGGTTTAGCCAAGCATCCCTTGAGTTGTAATCCTCAAGGATTGTTTGGCAGGTGAGGAAATAAGAGAAAGGGAGAGAAAATGAGAGAAAATAAGAAAGCCGTGGAAACCCGAAAGATTCCCGCTAAAGTTTATCACTCCCAAGTTATCTCAGACAGCCTTAACCGAGGCTTATATACGCTTCGTAGTCATGAAAATTACAAAAATGTTTGAACTACCAAAAATACATAAGGGGTAGTTTCGAAAAAAATCACAAAAAAAGGTGGTCAAATGGAAGTCAAAGTGGAGGCAGAGTAGGTTGCGAAATTTCGCAACCTGCGAACTTTCGTAGGTCGAAAGCAAAGGTGAAAATTTGCAACCCCAAATTTACGTAGCGGGTCACTCTTCGCTGCGGGCTCCACTTTGACTTATGACACACATCTCTCGAAGTTCGGGCTTGATTCTTCGTGTTTGAACTCCGCTGGCGACTAGCGCATTTTACTTGGAATAATCACACAAATAGCCACAAATGCGATAAGTAGCGTAAAGTCGGACCTTAGTGTGCCAATCGTTAACTAGTTGATTAGTACACAAAGTGCGCAAACCTGTGAATACTATTGTGTCCAAAATAGCACTATTTGGGCACTAATCACTCCCCCCAATCGACACATTGCTAGTCCCTTAGCAATGACAAAAAGAAAGAGAGAGCAGGCCAATTATATTCACACAAAAATAGTATCTCAAAAAGTATGTGGACGAGTAATGTCTAACCCTCAATATAAATCACCAAGACCCTGCACCATAACCATCTTGGGAGAATGAATGCCATACAAAATCAAGTTTTATAAGAGTATCCAACTCAAGGGAATCGACCTGAAACTTCCACCAAAATCTAAGTGTTTATGTGATCATTTTTTAACAGTAAGCTACCAAACTGCACTCTCCCCCCAACCAAGCTACTGCCAATACTGAGAACATTGACCAACCTAAATAAATCTGTCTCCACTCTTATTCCACACTTTTTTTTTGTGTTGTAGGGTGCAATGCTGAGGAATTGACCTCACCAAAGTCCCATGTAACGGGGATTCACCGATGACGCCTAACCAACTAAGGCTTAGGGAATCAAGTCATAAGGATCTTTCGACCACTGACTCTTCAGTTTCTCCTGACCAATGATTTCAAACCCAACACCTACCACCTCGCTAAACCACCCAATCCACCCAAGGAAGAGCATTAAGCCTGGGCTTACCCTAACCGCTTGGTTTAGGCACCAGTTTTAAAGACTGGCCATATACCCTCGGACTCCGTGCTCGGGTTTCATGGGCTAAGCGCCACGCTTTTCTATTCTTTCTTCTTTTTCTTCTTTTTCAAGACTACATTGGCCTTCTTTCCGGGGGCTAACCTATCACCGGTGGTCAACGAGACTAGGGTAGGTTTTGCAAAGCGTAGGGGCCTAAGCAAGCCAGCTTTGGCGTAAGAAAACTGATGTGCACTGTGTGTGGTTAGCTAAAGGTGGAAGAAGAAGGTTGAACACCATGAGACTTCAACCGATCATCTACTTAATCATGCATGGAACTAATATAACATCAATGGCATTGGGCAGTGTTTCAATTTTTTAGCTTGTAGGTTAGGCAAAACCACAAAAAAAAAAAAGGTGCAAAAAGGGGTGCAATTTTTTAGTTGAGAAAATAAGTTGTATGGTATGTATAAGAATATATATCACTATGTTTTTAGCTTTTACAAAAACAAACAACAGCTTCACAAAACTAAACAAACAAAGAAGCCACTACATACAAATACTTTGCTCAAAATGACGCAAAACTGTGCGTAGTAAGTCACTCCCTTCGCTAGCCTCCCACAACCTAATATCACATCATCTCGCAATGGGCTTGATTGGAAAGTTAGAGAAGGAAGCATACCTCAATGTGCGGCCTAAGTGGTAAGTCATCCCCATCCCGAGCAGCTCAGGTGTCGCTTAGTGGAGTGGTTGCTACCATCGCGTCAAGTAGCGTCAAGAGAGGCTCAGAGGGGCTCGGGCTCGCCGAGATGAACTCGAAGAGGCCCGGCAGGCACTGATGGGGAAATTGGAGGTAGACCCAAGTGACTCTAAATCTACATGAGGATGGCCTGATTCTAAGCTATGGCAGCCTCAGTGCAAGTCATCCTCTTAGCTAGGGCTGCATGGGCAGTCACAAATGATGCAGACGTGGTGGAGAATGTGCGGACTGCATCCATGATAGCAAGGAAATCCCAAGTGGATATAGAAATATACTACAGTGGTGGTGTTGTGGTGCTCGATCCAAAGAATATCCCAGAGTCAAGGGGTACTAGGGGCCGAGGGCCTGAGGTGCAGAGGAAGTATGTAGCCGTGGCAATGATAGCGAGCTGCAGTCGGAACTCGAGGATGCCGGAACTCGAGGCTCTCAAGATGCGCCGCCGAGGTGGTTGCTCCCTCTACAGGAAGGTCACCGCTATCGGTCCTCGGCTAGCCCGAGGTGGAGGTGAAAAGAGTCGGGCCTAGTCTCCGCCACCAATCATGACTCCGCCGCACCCTACGCTTCCAACCAGGCCCAACAAGAAAGCCGATGTGCCCCAAAAACCCGGTATACGCTTCCGGGAATAGGAGGGGAGGACCTAACTCCTCGGGTCGTTCTGGCATGAACTCGCCCTCGGGCGGAACAAGGATGTCATGATGAGCTCACCGGGCCGAACTTAAACCCTTCCGAAATATGGTATAGAGTTCCGCATCGGATCCTCTCCTCTGTACTATGTGCTGGAGCGGAAAAATATTAGACTGCAGTATGTGGTCTATGAGGAGCATACTCGGAGGAAGCAACCTCTTGAACAAAATAGACCCAACCATCGTGTCTCGGAATAGAAAACGAACCATCTCTCTGGTCGAGGGATGGGGCCACGATTCCACCCATTGAGCGCGCGACTACCATTGAACGCTGCTTATATATCCGAGGCCCGGCATCCTCGGGCCTGCCATCGCATAGAGAAATGAATGGTCGGGTCGGATAGGCTCTCTCCCGGATATCATCGTGCAGAAGTTTATGACCACCCGAGGGTAGAAAAACCGACATGGTGTCATAAATGGCTCCAAGGAGTACCTCTGCACTAGTCGCATCGAATCTCGGAGCTCAGGATCTGCGGAAAAGGTCGGGAGATCATAATAAATCTCGCAATGTAAATCCCTCTCACTGTAGTCAGCATTTCCTGGAATAGGGTTGTAGTGGAAGTAGGGTCGCCTGATGATCGAGGCTGGGGACAGGTCCAAAGGGAGATCTCCAACGGGGCCCTGAGTAGGTGGTGACTGGCGCTCTCGGGGCCTAGAACTAGAGGACTCTCCTGGGCCAGACGTCCGGTCCCTTTTAGAAGGTGGGTCCCTTCGGGTTGGCCTAGGATGTGGGGAGAGGCGTAATGTACAACCCCGGTATTGTACTACTGCGGTAAGAGCAACAAGAACAGAGGTCTGGGAGCGACAGTCTCGCACCGATGGCAGATCGGCCCGGGCAGCGAAGCAAGGGCAGAGTGTGAGCAGAACAAGCAGGCGGCAGCTGGCGGCGGTAGGAGCAGGCACGGCCGCAGCAGCAGTGGTGGCGACAATAATGGCGGTGGCAGGAGTCCCAAGGTTAGAACCGCCGATTGTGGGGGTTGAGGCACTGGCCTTTACTGGCCGGAAGCCGGGTCCTCCCCGCGTGATCTTCACCATGGCTTCTGCCGAGAAGGAGGAGATGGAGATGATGGGAGGATAAGGGTTTTCAGAAATGTTTCTAGAATGAAAAGGAAAGAAGGGGGAGGGGTTTAAATAGATGGTCAAGGGCAAATTAAGGTTAAGCCCACCATTAACAGCCATAAAAAGCGTGGTTAGGTGGTCGTGGCTCAAAAATCTAGGTGTGGCTCACGAGCGCAGGAAACGAAGGTTGTAGGGAAGTGAAAGGCAAGAAGAAGATGAACAAGGCGGGCATAGGAGAAATTCTCAGAATTACGTGAAAATTCGCAGTTGCACTTGCAACCTCGCTAAATTTCACAAGTTACAAAATTCGCAAACCCGAAATTTCAAATACACTAAAAACTCACTACCTTCCTAAGAACACCCGCAAAAAAAAAAAAAAACCAAAAATTATGAGAAAACACACCTGTAAGTGAGAAAATTTGCGAAGGAAAACAAAACTAAAAACAAAGAAATTAAGATAATCATAACTAAAACTTAAAATAAAGCACACAAAATCCCAACAAAAAATTTAGTGAATTCTGAGATACTGCAGAAGCCACTCTCACTCAGGCAGTCTTTTGAATTCATGGGGGGTCGAGGAGGGGAATCTCCTCCTCATTCGTCGAGTGTTGTGTCGCATAGAATAAATTTTTGCCCATTAACCTTGAACACCCTATTGTCTCGAGCTGAGCAGTGTCTACCGATCCATCGAGACACTTCCGGATTAAGTGAACGCCCACCCATCTCGACTTAAGCTTGCTTGGAAAAAGGTGGGAGCTTGAGTCGTAGCAGCTGACTTGGTCTCTTGTTTAAAATTCTTACGAGCTATTAGCTGATCATGCCAATTTTTAACTTATCTTTTGCAATTCTCAGCCGAAAGAGGCATCATTCCCCGCCTTCCATCTCATCGATATCATGAGCCTTTTGCTACGCCGCCCATGTCTAGGTTTAGCTTCTTCACGCCCACCATGCCTTATACTCACCTTATAGGCGTGACATGCCTTCCACAAACTAGGCGACAAGGGGGACATGCCAAGATGGTTTTGTATGTCGCTTTGTATGCCCATAAGGATCCACATTTAGAGACCACTTTTCTTGCTAGGAGTTCACCACTTCCAAACTGAGAAGATGTTCTCCTTCAGAATCCAACACCACCCCAGGTCTCGTCGCTCTACAAGGCACAACAACCCATTTTGACACATAGTCAAATTCCCACCAAATGTGCAGATGTATCCAGTTGAGGAAGGGAATGGTCCCATGAAATCGTATGCCCCAACATCGGTCATCAACTACCAAAATCGGTTTCAAAGGCATCATGTGACGATGAGAGATTTTCCCCAAACTTTGGTATTTGTCGCATTCTCTCGTACATGGCAAGTATCCTTGAAAGGGAAGGCCAAAAACTGCATCGGTAGTACCTTTCCTCGCGCTGGGAAGCAAATGGCCTCCACATGCATTTTACGGCAAGTAGCTGGGCATCCCTGTTGTTCGTCAGCACACATCTTGTTATTATCTGATCAGCATAGTATTTTTATAAGAAGGGTTCTTCCCAATAATAGGAGTGAATTTTTGCAAAGAAAAACTTCTTGTCTTGTGCTTTCCAACCAACTAGTAACTCACCTGTTGCCCAATAATTGGCAATGTGGGCATACCAGGGTGTGTTTTCAACAAAGAGAAGGGACTCTTCAGGGAACTCGTCATTGATCGGAGGGTTGTGAGTGTTGTGTGCTATTCTTAATCTCGATAGATGATCTACAACAACATTCTCCACACCCTTTTTGTCTCTAATTTGCAGGTTGAACTCTTGCAGCAGGAGAACCCATCTAATAAGCCTAGCCTTAGCATTTTGTTTGGTGAGCAGGTACTTCAAAGCTGAGTGATTTGTGAATATGATTATGTCCGACCCAACCAAATAAACTCGAAACTTATCCAAGGCATAGACCACTACCAGTATCTCCTTCTCTGTGGTGGTGTAATTTCTTTGTGCCTCGTTTAATGTCTTGCTTGCATATACATAAGGCTTTCCTCCTTCCCTTTGCCCGAGAACTGCTCCAATGGCAAGGTCGCTTGCATCACACATCACCTCAAAAGGTAACTGCCAATTGGGGGCCCTCACTATTGGTGCAGTGGTCAAGTAGGTCTTGAGCTCCTTAAAGCTCCTCCGCGCCTTCGCCCCACTCAAATTCTGAAGATCTTTTCTCTAATAGCTTATAAAGGGGCTTGGAAATTTTTGAGAAGTCTATGATGAACCTCCTGTAAAAGCCTGCATGCCCTAAGAATTTCCTCATAATTTCACATTAGTAGGAGAGGGTAGTTTGGAAATCATCTCAATTTTCTCCTTGTCAACTTCCAATTTTCGGAACACATGCCCCAAAGATACCCTCGTTTACTATAAATGGCCTTTTTCCCATTTTTAATACTGTGGTCTTCTATACACCTATGTAGTACGCTTTATAATTTTACCAAGCATTCTTCAAAGCTCTCCATAAACTCGTAACATCATCCATAACCTATAATGCGCTCCACCAAATCGTCAAGATACTGAAAGCATGCAAATACTGAATGTGGCATTACATAGGCCAAAGGGCATCCTCTCTCTATAAGCATATAAAAGCAAATGGCGTGGAAGGGTGGTCTTCCCCGTCTTCTATAGCAATCGCAATTTGAAATAGCCCTCGGTGCTTCATCCAAGAAGCAATAGAAGGGGTGGGTCGTGGAAACTCTTTCTGTAAGCCGGTCCATGAAGGGTGTGAGGTAAGTAATCCTTCCCTGTTACCTCATTTAGCCTTCTATAATCACTACATACCCCAACCTCAGAGGCTGTGTATTTCCTCTCCCTTTCATTACTCAATCGTAGTTACCCCACTCAGGCACAACCCGGGCTGGAATCACCCAAGTGCTATCTGGATACGGGGTAACAATACCGGGCCTTGTAGCAACTTCGTGGACTCTTCAAGTACCACTTCCCGCATATAAGGATTCGGCCTCCCTATGGTCATTTTTAACGGTTTTGCCTCCTCCTTCAAGTAGATGATGGGTGCAACCGTTGGGCTAATACCCTTGTGACGTTGATTTTCCTGAATTCCACAATTCGCTTGTTTTCCCAAGGATGTCCAGCAGTCGCTTTTCCCGCTGCTGTTACAAGGAGGAGATTACAACAGTGGCATTGTTCATGTTCTTCCGTGTATGTACATACTTTAATTCCAATGGTAGGGGTTTGAGATCTAGTTTAGAGGCTCATTGGCTTCTCCCCAGCTAAGAGATGTAATTTTCCTAATGCCTCTATACAATATTCATGTCAGCTTTCTACGCTCTTCAGATACTGACAAAGGCCTCAAGTGAGCACATCATGCCTTGTTGCCGATCATCTGTCCTCCAGATTGTCAATTATGCAAATTTCCTCCGGGATCTTCCTATTAGTTGCATATGCTTTACTCAAGTGGAAGATATCAGGCAATAAAGTCATGTTCCTAAATGCGAGTTGCATAACTCCATTTCGAAATTGATAATCGCATTAGAAGTAGCCAAGAATGGTCTCCCCAAAGATGATGGGCACATAAGGCCCCCACAAGAATGGGTTCAGATTACACCACAAAGTCTAATGATAGTAGAATTTGTCCACTCAGATCAAACATCCTCCACAGTCCTTGGTATTTTTACGACTTATCTCGCAAGGGACAATGTGATGGAATTTAGCTTTAGCTCACCTAAACCTAGTTGCTTATACGACAAGGCAAAGAAGTTGACCGCTCCCAAAATCTAGTAGTGCCTTTCACACAAGGCCTCCAATGTTCAATGATAGTAGGGCACAAACCCATCTTTGTATTTTTACTAGAGTCTCAAGATCGACGATGGCGCCCGACTTGTTCAAATGTGAAGGCCTTTTGGTTTCAACATTTAACCCTCTCTTCGACTGTACTGTGTCCTTTCAAAAATTTGGCATACGTGGGGACTGTTTAACTATGTCATGCATGGGGATGCCGACTCACTCATTTTAGTACTTGAAGATTTCAGCCCGGTTTGAGGCCTTTTTCTTAGCTTCTAGTGCTTGCAGTGTGGTGCCATTTTCACAGATTTTCTTGGTCGCGCACCTCATCCGGTTCAACCCTTTAGCCTCCCCGTCTCGTTGGTTCGGTATTGGTCGCTTAAGCCTTTACCACTTCTCAATGATACCCGCTAATTTCCATCCATCCCGATTTGGTTCATTGAAGAGCCCACTTCATGCACCCCCTAGGATCAAGCAGGTTTGAGATGAAAATTTCCTTTCCTACACTCCGCCGTCAAGCAAATTTCTCGAGATTGAATACCGCAAAGCTGTCATATTTCGGGAGGGATCTCAGACGTAGGTTATCTATTTTGCTGGAGCGTAAGCTCACCGTGTCGATTCTCTAATTAGCCTAGGCATTCACTGCCTTTTGTTCCTCCATAAAGTTGCCTACCACTTTGCTCGAATTCATGATAGCCTGTTCAACTGGGGATGAAGATGGTGGTGGTTGTGGCTAAGATGGGAACCACTGGGCTGTCATAAAATGTGGGCATGTCATGTTTAGCCTAAGAGATTAGGGTGGTTCCTCCAATTAGAGTTGTATGGCTATCAGATGGGGCATTAGGTGGTGGTCAGGACAACCGCCCTGTGCACGCACAAGCTATTATCATATCCCTTACTAAAGGAACCATGCGGCAAGGTTCACGGTGGTCATGGACCTGGCAATACAAGGTCGGATGGTTACAGCGCCTCTTCTACCGCATGTACCCTGCGTGATCTTCTCCTTCCGGGGCTTCCAACCTTCTAGTCAAGGTGGACAGTCATTTTCATTTCCATATCCTCCCGGTCTGCGAGTACAGCGCCTCCTTCGACGAGCCAGATGCTTCCATCCCGTCCCGCCTCCTCTAGGCTCATCCCATGCTTTGGAAGTTTCGTACCACATACAGAGGAAATCCATGGCTTCACCGATTCTGCTAGAAGTCCTCTCCACATATAGTCCTTCCACACCCTGGCTTCATACGTGGGACATCCCATCATAAAAATGGTCGATCAAAGATCCAAGTATCATAACCATGGTGAGGACAGCACCGATGGTTTCCAACACTTCCCAACACTGCAAAACTTTCATCATTACAGTCGTAGTAAAGGTATAAATCTACCTCTTTAAAGGTTATTTATAAAAATATAATTTCTTCAAGAATTCAGCCTACATCTCTGTCCAATTTTTGATAGTCCTTGGCCTTAGAGAATTAAGCCAAATCTCGCCTCGTTTCGTGGTTGCGGAAGGCTTCTTCAACTTCGCCATAGAACTCCACATCGCCTGCACCCCTCCTCAAAGTCGTGCAAACTTCCTCAAAATCCCTGATGTGTGTGTATGGATTTTCATTTTCCATACCATGGAAGGTTGGGAGCAGGGGCACAAGATAAGGCCTAACACTCACATCCTCAGTAGGAGGTATAATACATAAGGATGCACTCACCCTTGGTGGGTGTATATGGTCCCTCATCGACTCCATGTGCATTGGGTGGTTTCTCCAGAACCCCCGTTGGCTTTGTTGTTCCCCTCGTGTGGAGGCTCCATCCGCCCACTCAGAAACTCACTTCACAAATTTTACAGCTGAGCACCGAATTCTTTCCACCGCTTATGTTCCCGGCCCCAATGGTGCATAAGCCGCTACAAGCAACACGCATGCATAACCGTAAGAAAGCAGTACAACAAAAGGGTAATGTTAGCTAGAAATAGAAATGAAAATTCTATGTATGGACAATATATATAAAAAAAAAATTAAACCAACCCAGTAGTGAACTGCTAGGAGAGATCAAAGTAAAGATAAAAAGGGATTAGAATCACTCAACACTTAGGATGATGACTCAAGTTCAATGTTCTTCTCACTTGTTCTAGCACCATCCTAAGAATCGCGCCTATTTTGATTCACGCACGTAAACGTGTGAAGCAGCGCTTCAACCAACAAAATTCTGTAAACTTATACCTTCACGCGTAGTTTCCAATCCATCAGCAAAGATAGCTACCTAAGGTCAACTCAGGACGGGTTTTATTCACAAAATAATTTACAAAATGATGTAAAATGGTGATTTCACTTTGATTTGGGGTTTTTAAAACAAGGTAATTGTGGTTTGAAAACTACAAACAAATGAAATAGAATGCAAAAGAACTCCTTGAAGTCTCACACTCTGGCTTCGAGGTTTTAAGGTGATCTAGAGGTTTCCTCGGTCCTTTTCTATATTGGGAGGATGACCTATAGTCATTTCGAACCGACCTTTAGTTAGCTATAAAAAACCCAACCTCCTAAAAGTTTTTTCTCTTGAGATACAAAGATTATTGGTCATTCATGTTTCAAAGCAAAGAAATCACCACCTAACTCGCAGAGGGCAAAATTAATGGCACTAAAGCGAGCCCTCAAGTGGATCTAGCAAAGAAACATCCACTGAGCCTCAAAGCTGCTACACCGGAGTAATCACACATCAAAAGGATTTAAACCTGAGAGGAGATACAAAGACATAAATGACAATAACTTCATGCGTTGAAAATAGAGAGGACAGCAATTAATTTCAAAACCTCGTCTGCTGGCCTTCCTCTTCGTACGAGGGTCAGCCACATCCCTTGAGTTGTCATCCTCATGGAGTGTTTGGCAGGTGAGAAAATAAGAGAAAGGGAGAGAAAATGAGAGAAAATAAGAAAAGCGGGAAAACTGAAAGATTCCCGCCAAAAGTTTATTGCTTCCCAAGTTATCTGTACAAAACTTGACTGAGGCTTCTATACTGTCAAAGTCAAGGGAAATTAAAAAAATGTTTGAACTACCAAAATACATATAAAACACAAAAAAAGGTCAAATGAAGTCAAAGTGAGGCGTATGCAATTTAGTCATTCACCTCCTTCAGCTCAGGACTCCAATTTCCTTTTCGACTTATAGACACGACCGAGTTTGGTTTGTATCCTTCGTAGTTTGAGCCTGCTCGATGACATTGAAGTGTATTTAGCTGTATAACTACAAAATACTGCAAAATGCCAGATAAGTAGTAAAGTCGGGACCTTAATGTGCCAATTGCTAATTCAGTTGATTAGTACACAAAAGTGCTCAAAACTGTGAATAATGTATTCAAAATAACACTATTTGGGCACTAATCAACCACTGTCCTCCACAGGCATATGGTTAGAATATTGACTCAATGGGATTTTCATAGAGTCTAAGAACACTCGAAACGAAGCTCGAACAAAGAATTTATGGTCGTCCGAAGTTGGAGGTCACACATGAATAGCCAGCCCTAGCCGGCCAGCCCTAACCGGCCAATAGTCCTAGAAAAACATAAATTTCAGTAAAGTTATGTTCACCCACTGTCCTCCACAAAACCATGGATGGAATCTTGACTCAATGAGATTTCCATAGAGTCTAAGAACACTCGAAACGGAGTTCGGACGAAGAAGTTATGGTCGTCTGAAGTTGAAGGCCACACATGAATGGCCAGCCCTAGCAGTCCAGCAGCCCTGGAAAAACATAGATTCAGCAGGTTATGTTCACTCACTGTCCTCCACAGGCAATATGGCTAGAATCTTGACTCAATGTGCTTTCCATAGAGTCCAAGAACACCCAAAACGGAGTTCGACGGTTGTGGACGTCCAAGTTGAGGCCTTACATGAACCCACCGGGTTGACCCTAACCGCTGACCTGGGCTGACTCACCGGTAGCCAATCGACTAGCCGGTAGCCGGCTGACTTAACCGTAGCCGGGCCGACCTGTACCGCACCTCTTCCACTTAGACTGTTCAGGGTAAAAGGACCATAACTTGGGCTACAAAGGTTCAATTTGGGAAATTTAAAAGCCTAACATCAATTTCACTGATTTGGTTACAATTTACCTGAAGGATTCATTGCCAAATTCCCTCTATTTCCTACCCAAAAACCAGTAATAAAGTCCAGATAATGCATATGATCAAAATATGGCAGCTTCCCATGGTTCAAAATGCAATCAAACATTCTCCTTGGGGCAAGACACCACTACATAACCCTTAAGATATAAACTAATCAAAGTAGGAGAAGACCTACCTTTTGGAGTTTGTTGAAACTCCCCGTTTTCGGTCTCTACTGGAAACTCTTTACTCGAGGAAGCACTTTTCTTCTTGATCCGTCGGGAACCGCCGGTCCGATCACCGGGAAACCTAAAGAGAAGGTGGAGTTTCTCTCTCTAAGCTTTCTCACCCTTTTCTCTTTTCCTCCCTTTTTTCCCCTCTCTCTTTCCTACCGACAGCCAGTTCCAAAGTCAAGTTTGGAGAGTACTTTTCGCTACATGTCAATACCTCTATCGCCTGGATTACCCTTTTCACCTTATCCATCTACCTTGGATTTCTCTCCAATAATGTGTTGCCACATGTCTCTTATGGGTCCCACTTAAGCTCTTTGTTTGACTAATTCTGCACTTGACACGTGGCACACTGTGAGCCACTCAACATGTGCCAAGTGTCCCGTACTACCCTCGGTGCCTCGAAAAATATGAAATTCTGATTGTCTCAGAATTCAACGAAATTCGATGTGGTAGCTAGATTTCGTGAGACGATTCCAACGGTGAAGTCCGTTTTGTCATCCGAGATCTAGAAAATTTTCAAATTTTCCCACTAAAATTACCATTTTACACTTTCTCAAAAAAATTGAATGTTCTCGGGTTTTACTTTCTTCCCTTCTTAAAAGAATTTCGTCCTGAAATTCTACACACATACACATTGAATCACATGCATATGCCACCCCTCATAACCACATGCATAAAACTCTAATAATATCCTAAATATATATTTTAATTTATGGATTATCATTATGTTTTCTTCTATTTTTATATTATGAATAATTATCTATAAGATATATATATATATATATATATATATATATTAAAATAAATTATGCACATATCAAAAATTATTTTATATTATTGAATGCATTTTAATTAAATAAATTATTATTTTAGTATTAAATATATCTCATTTAGCCAATCTTAAAAATTAATTATAACTTCACTTTTAATTTTTTATGTTTATCCATTTACTTTTATTTAATTTTTGTATATTATTGAAATATAAAAAAAGTATGATTTTTTTTGTCTGAAAATGTGACGCCCTAATTCCTGGGGGTCGAAATTTTGGACTTTTTTTTTTTAACAGTGTCCATTAACAATGTTCGTGAACAGTGTTCATGAATAGTGACCCAAAACAATGCACAACACAATGCATCGTCACAGTCCGCATGCGCACACCGCGTAATACGGGCCATCGCGCGAGCAGCACTGCCGCGCCGCAAACGCAAGGCACATACTGCCAGGCGCGCCAGCGCTCTATCGTCGTGCACCCAACCGCCTCCAGCACCCAAGCCCTATAGCAACACGGAGTGCCTGTCGCAACATGGGGCCAAGCCTCCTCTGTGGTGACAGAGAACTTTGGAGACTCTGTCGTGATAGGAAATTTTCTATCGCGATAGAGCCTTCACTGCGGCCCCGCTTCGCACGCCTGCCTGGCGGGACGCGATGCGCTACGCACACGGCGCGCCATTCCCCGCTATCGCCGCGCATTTCATATCATACATAAGGCCTCCGCCTCGGAACCTACCTGATCGCTTACACGGTCCACAGCCGGTCACGAATTCCAAAGGTCCAAGGGACCTTGTCGCAACCTTGGTCGCCCAATCCCAGCCCCACCATGTCGCGACACAAAATCCTATCAGACAATCGGGCCGAATCAGAGCGTACAATCGTTGCATCGCCAAGATCCCAATCATGCGCTACCCCGCCACGCACAGCCCACCGTAGGCCCGGTCTAGACGCCCCGCCGCGACACAAAGACCCCAGAGCCCCCGTCATGATACAAAGACCTAGAGAGCCCCTGGCTGCGACAAACTTTCTATCGCGAGCAAGATCGTAAACGGGCAAGAGCCCATTCCGCCATCCAAATTTCTTTTCCTTTCTTCTTCCTTCTTCACCAAAGCGCCCTAATTTCAACATAGGTTAATCTTATTATTACTAAGACAACTAGAAGCCTGGAAAACTTATCAAAATGCATAATTTATATAGAACGAGTTTAATTACAACTCAGTGTTCTTTAATTACAATGCATAAACTGGGTTTTCTACCCAAAATTCATAAATTACAAAATAAGGCCAGAATTGGCCTTTTTATTCACAATTGAGGTCCTGGATGAGCTTTGTCACCCGTTACACCTCCGGAACCTGAAATTGTTATTCCCACGATAGGGTGAGCAATGCCCACTAGTTGAATTTTCCTACAAGGGCTACTCCCTACCTAAAATGCGCATGCAATGGCACACAACAATCATTTCATTCCATACAAATGTAATTCACACATGGAATTATTATTATTATTATTATTATTATCATGCATGAGATGAGACTCCTCATGCCATGCCCCGAGTCCTAACCTACTCCCTCACACACGCAGCTGCGGTGAAACCATTCATTGGTGTTTGACCAAATGATCGACTCTATCGGATCGATTCAATAATTAGCTTCTCTGATTTACACAAATTTTCGTGGTGTTTATTTAAGGGCCACGCTTCTTTTCGATCACAATCAGAGGATCGACATACATCTTTAGACATTTTTACGGACTTTCACCGTCGATGATCATGTCTAACCGCATGTGAATTTTTGACTTTCACTTGTGGGGGATCACCCCAACTCACAAATTTCAACACACTTGATTTTTATCATTCATTTCTGATTTATTAAACTGTGGTCTCGACCCGATCGCTGTCCCCGCTTCCGAGCCCACTCATCACATTCACCAAGAATGGTGACTCAACATCACAATCCACCCTCACCCGACTAGGACGCTGATGTTACGTGCAAATGAATGCACCATGCTAATTCATATATCCATTTCTTTTTCATGGTTCATGCACAATTTTTTTTTTCATCACAATATTATTTAATGCCATGCAACCATCATGTTAACACATCAATTCCACATCCATTAACATATCATTTTTCACACACAATTCATGCTTATTCCTTACTAAGCAATATTTAAGCAACACATGGCGGGCAATTTCAATCCAAAATCAGATCTAGATTTGTTCAAAATGGGCCCTATTATCGTCGTGGACTCCGCCCAATGACAATTTCCCATCAAGCATTCGGTCTCATTTCTTTGGGACTGGAATGCATGGCCATTTCCGGTCTCACAACTCCCAAAACCATTTTCATGGCTTTTTAGACAAGAATAATCGAGTAGGAGAAAACCCCTACCTCTTGGAATTTGTTAAAACTCCCCATTTCCGGTCTCTACTTGTAGCTCTTGTCCGGGGAAGCACTTTTCTTCTTGCTCCACCGAAAACTACCGATCCGATCGTCGGGAAACTTATAGAGAAAGTAGAGCTTCTCTCTAAGGCTCTCTCCTTCTTTCCCTCTCCTTTTCTCTCTCTTTTCCCTCCCTCTCTCCCCATCCCACCGGTTGGTCAAAGATGGGTCAAGTTAGAGAGTACTTGTTGCCACGTGTTGCCACCCCATTGGTTCCTTGGATTCCCCTTATCACCTTTTCCACCTACCTTGGATTCTCATCCAATCATGTGTTGCCACATGTCTCCTATGCGTCCCACTTGAGCTCTTTGTTTGACTTGTTCTCCACTTGACATGTGGCTGATTAGTGCCCAAAAGGTGCTATTTTGAACCCTATTTAAGATAGGTTATAAGTACTTTTTGTGTACTAATCATATTAGTTAAACCGATTGACACGTGTAGGTCCCTTTGGTACTAGTGATTGTATTTCGAGGCTGTTTCGTGGTAGCGTTTTGGTGTGTTTCGTAGGCCTATTCTATCTTTCAAGCTAGGCATATCGAAATCGAAATGACATCGAGTTCATATGAGCTTCTATCTTCGATTGATTCGCTGTGAGTGAAGAAATTGAACGAGAAGCAAGCAGGGAATTTCACTATAGGAGAGAGAAATTTTTGCTACACCTAAAATTTCGCTACATGCAGGAAATTTCGCTACATAGCGAATTTTCGCTACAGTAGCGAAAATTTCTCCAGCTACGAAAATCCCTGTTCCTTATTTTTGTGTACAAACGACACCGTTTTTGGTTAATTCCATTTCTACCCTCACTGTAATTATACTAGTTAGGTTAGATTGGTATTTCACCTGTTTGTAAGGCTATATAATCCATTTTCCGAATACTCAGAACTAACTTTTAATTCAAATCATCGCGCACGGGCCCCCGTTTTCGCCTCACTTCTTCTCTCTCCTCTTTTTCTCACTTAGCAACAAACACAGCCTTTGAGGATGACAACTCAAAGGATGTTTGGCTAAAGCCTCAAACCTCAAGAGAGGAGAGTCAAGTAGGCAGGCTGATATGCCTGGCAGCGTGATCCTCCTCAGATTACCTAAGCAGTAATCGAGTAAAGTTATGTTTCAAACTTTCAAAACTAGGTTTAAAAGCTATTTGATGTACTTTATTTGGTCAATACTTGACAAGCTTTTAGGGTTCAGTGTATTCTTAGTGTTAGATACACTGACATCCATTAGTTGTCATTTACGATCCATTGGAAGTAGGTCAAATGCTAGATTTCAACTTCAGGAACATTGAATGCTCAGTAAATGCTATGTTTCAAAAAGAAACGGTACTAAGGGTTAGTTTTTAAAGTTAAACAAAGATCCGGTTTTGGAAATGACTATAGGTCATCTTCCCTAATGCAAGGAAATAACCGAGGACACCTTTACCAACCTGTCATACCAAACTAGTGGCCCCGAACTTCAAGGACTTCTTTTACATCTTATTTCAAATTACCTTGATTAGCATAGTGAAAGCGACTAGCTATTTTTATACAAATCCAAAATCGAACAAAAGCCTCACCATTATAAATCATTACAAAATCATTTGTAAGGCGAAAACCCGATCTTGTGTTAGATCCACAAACGCTATCTTCTTGATAATTATATTCTGACGGTAATGGATTTTGAGTATAAATATTGTTGATCAGGAACCTTCTTGTAGCCTGAATCACATGGCGGCGTTCTTTGGGGATGGTGCCTTATTATAGATGATGAGTTGATGAGTACTTGTAATCCTCATTACAAGTATTGGTGACCCTTTTAAACCTTTTGAATTCCATAGTTTAGAATTTCAAGTTTTTTTCTCACTTGATCACTGCAGGCTATTTTTATGTATAGAGTCGTTTTATTTCTTAGCTAACACTGATCTTTTTGGCAAGCCTTGTTGTTGTTCTTTGCTTTGTCTCTTTTTATTTCACAAGTGTTTATGTACCACTAGGATAGAGATATATCAGGTAGATTGCAAAGAGTTAGTACACCAATTAAACAAAGTTGTGAAGTCAGTGTACACGGTGGCTTGGAAATGGATCCTGCACGAAGAGCGACAAAGTTAGCGAGGGCTCAATAAATCCTACAGCATATAGGTCAATGAGGGACCACATACACCCCTCCTAGGTAGTACACCTTCCACCATCACCACTGTGGCCGATGATATGGTAGTAAGACCACTATTTGATGCCCACACTTCCACTTTTCATGGAATGGAGAATGAAAATCCATATACGCATATCAGGGAGTTCGAGGAAGTTTGCACAACTTTTAAAGAAGGTGTATCTAACATGGACTTGCTTAAGCTGAAATCATTTCCATTGACACTGAAAGATAAGGCCAATATTTGGATCAATTCACTAAGGCCGAGAACAATTAGAAATTGGTCCGAACTTCAAGCTGAATTTTTGAAGAAATTTTAGTCACTGACGAGACAGCCAGGTTTGAAGAGGCGAATCTACGCTTACTCAGCCCGATAGTGAGGAAGTTTTATCGGTGTTAGGAGAGGTTTATGGAACCGTCGAGTGCATTTCCACACCATGGTTTTGATACATGGATGCTTGTGAATCATACATGATGGTATGTCTCCTACCGTAGAAACGACCTCACGCGGAAACCATGTGTGGAGGGACTTCTCTTGAGCAAGCACCGGATGAGCCATGGACTTTTTTGAACTATGTGGCCGAAACCTCCAAGGCAATCCAAGAGAGGCTGAAAAATAGGGCCTTGCCGACCCGCAAGGGAGGCATTTATGCACTTTCGGGCTGCGGAGATGAAACTCAATGACCACTTTGATCAGAAGGTTGGAGGAGCTTGAAATGAAATCGTGAAGTCGCAGCGATGATTAGTGCCTGCATCTCATGACTTTGTTTAATTGTCAGTCAAGTAGCCATCTTGGGGAGCATTGTCCAATTGTTCCTTCAGAAAGGGATTTGATGTAAGAGCATGCCCATGTCTTTGGTCAAAATAATCCACCGACAAATGCTCCATATGGCAACACTTATAACCCTAATTGGAGGAATCATCTGAACCTATCATGGAAGCCAAAACCCCATGCGGGTTTAGCTCCCACTTGCATGACGCCTGGCGGCCAGCGACCTCCACCTTCTTCTCTGTTGAGCAAGCAATTCTGTTTAAGCAAAAGTGTCACGATACCTTTGTGGAGGAACAAAAAGGTGTTGAATGTTAAACTAATCGAGAAAATTTGAGGCAGGTGAGAGGCCTGGCTCAAGCGAGAATACAAAGACGATAATAAATTCACGAGATCCTCCAACAAAATATGACAGCTTGCAAAGTTCCATTTCCAGGATTGTCTAACCAGCGGCGAGGATCACGAAAATGGAAATTCCCTTCGAGACACAGCAAAACCGAGAATGCATGAAATAGGCTCGCGATAGTCCCGATAAATTGATGAAATTAGAAAGCGGTAGTAACATTGAGGAAGTGATACGAACTAAGACCGGTAGTCGAAGCCCGGCCCGAAAGCTCCCGCGGTGGTTGAACCACTAGAGGAAGAACAACCAGTAGGGGAAGAGGTAAAAACACGATTGTACCCCTCCTTTCCACGGGCACTTCGAAAAAGGAAAAGTCGGTTAACAGTGAAATTTTAAATCTTCGGGGTGAAGGTTAACATCCTCTTCTCGATGTGATCGAGCAAGTCCCCACGTATGCAAAGTTTTTTAAGGACACAATGCATGGTAAAGGGCCTTAATGTGAATAAAAGGCCTTTTGGCGAGCAAGTGAGTGCCATCATTGAGTGCCAAGACTCTGTGAAGTATAAAAGATCGGGAGTCCTACGATCTCTGTTAACGCGAGGCGGCACTTGTGTGGAAAAGCATTTGCTAGATTTGGGGGCAAGTGTTAATTTACTGCCTTTTTCCATGTATAAGCGACTTGAAATTTGAGCGAACTTAAAGCTAACCTTATCACTTTTTGTCTCTGGCCAGATAGGTCCATCAAAATACCAAGGGAGCCCGGTTGAGGATGTTTGATTCGGTGGACGAATTCTCTTATCCGGTGGATTTTGTAGTCGCGATGCCAACGATCGCGTGGGGGCTAACCATGTGCGAATCATCCTAGGAAGGCCATTTTTGGCCACTTCAATTGCGATCATTAATTGTCGAAATGGGGTGATGCAGCTAACCTTTGGAAATATGACCTTAGAGCTCAATATCCTTCCATCGAGCAAAAGCACATGCGCGACAGGAGGATGGCCAGGTGAAAGAGGTTTGTGTGATAGATGCCATCCTTGAAGAACAAGCAAATGAGCTACTTGTGCAAGATGTATTAACCAGGGAGTTGGTTGATAGTAATGAAGACCAACATGAGCTTCAGAAAGTGAGCCTACTGCATGAGCACTGGAGAAGAAAGGTTGAAGTTTTACCTCTACTTACTGGAAGTGAGGAACATGGTCCTCAATAGTTAGATCTTAAGCCCCTACCTATTGAATTGAAATATGCATTTTTGGGAGGAAAAATGCATTGTCCAGTAGTGATTTCTTCACTATTGAGCAATCCACAAGAGGTTAGTTTGCTTCCGTCCTCCACAAGAACAAAGCTTAATCAGATGGAAGATTTTACTGGGTTTGAAGGCATCAGCGGCCAGGTATGCACCCATCATATCTGCTTAGAAGAGGAATGTCGACGGTTCGACGACCCGCGAGAGAAGCTGAATCCACATGTACGAGGTGGTGCGAGGTGGAAGTGTTGAAATTGCTACAAGTCGGCATCATATACCCCATGTCACGATGGCTCTTGGGTGAGTCCAGCGAAGTAGTACCCGAGAAATCGAGCTCACGGTGCTGATGAGGATTGGAGAGGAAATGCCCACGGAGCTACTTCTGATGGAGGGTATGTATCGGCCTTCTGGAAGAAGTGAATGAGGGTGATCTTGAAGGATCACTTTCCTTACCCTTCATGGACGGCTCTAGAGGGAGTATCGGGTCATCCTTCTCACGCTTTTAGATGGGTGATGCATTTATTTCGGTCCCGAGATTCGTATCGATGATCGAGGGGAAAAAGTGCTTTCACTTTTCCTTTTAGTAATATGCCTATAGGAGGATGCCCTTCGGTCTATGCATTACCGGCCACTTTTTCGTTGTAATGCTCGATATTTTGATGATATGGTGGAGCGTATTATGAGTTTATATGGATGACATAGCAGTTTGCGAGAAGCGATGAATGCACCGTCCATTTGAAGGCGCTCCTCCACAGAGATGCGCCAAGAACTCAGTACTAAGCGGGAAAAATGCCATTTTATGGCCAAATCAGGGCATGGTGTTGGGGCACATCATTTCAAGGGAATTTAAGTGGATAAAGCCAAGGTAAATTGATCTCAGATTTTCCCATCTCCTACTAATGTGAAAACCGATCTGTGATTCTTGGGACATCTGAGGCTTCTATCAGCGAGTTCATCAGAGACTCTCGAAAATTGCTAAGTCGCTTTACAGCTCCTTGAAAAGATCTGAGTTTGGTCGGATCATGAATGCCAAGAGAAAGGTTCAAGGAAAAACTGGGCATGTTTGACTCGGCACCCATTGTGAGCGTAAGCGCACTTGCCTTTTGAGAGTGAAGTACGATCGCTAGTGACCTTGCTGTCGGAGCGGTTCTCGAACAGAGAGTAGAGGGAAAGTCGTATGTGGTGTATTATGAGAGCAAAACGTTAAATGAAGCTTAGAGAAACTACACTACTACGGAGAAAGAATTGCTAGCGGTGGTCTATGCTTTAGATAAGTTCCGATCTTATTTGATTGGGTCAGATATTGTAATCTTCACAGATCATTCATCATTGAAATATCTACTCACAAAGCAGAATGCAAAGGCTCAAACATTAGATGGAGTTCTACTGTTGCTCTGAGAGTTCAACCTCCAGATTAGAGATAAGAAGGGTGTGGAAGATTTGTTGCGGAATCATCTCTCAGTTAACCATAGCCACCACGTGCTGACCCTCCACATATTTGATGAATTTCCTAGAGTCTCTGCTACCGGTGGTATAGCACCATGGTATGCTCACATTGCCAATTTTTGGTAACAGGAGAGTTACCAGTGGAGTGGACAACGGAAGGGACAAGAAGTTCTTCCATCACGAGGGTTCATTCGTATTATTGGGAAGAAGTCGTGTTGTTCAGTATTGTCTTGTCAGATAATAAGGAAATGTGTGCGGGAAGAAGAACGAAGAATTCTCGGCCATTTGCCATGATGATGGTGCATGTGGAGGGCATTTAAACTCTACAAGCGACCATGAAGAGAGTATTTGGGCTTTTATTGGTCGTCGTTGTTTAAGAATGCCTACGCGTATGTGGCGATTAATGATAAGTGCGAACTTGGAAAGATTTCCGTCGTCACATGATGCCCCTTGAACCCCATTTTAGTAGTTGAATTGTTTGATGTATGGGGCATGGAAGCTGTGGGACCATTCCTATTCCTTGACTATGCCTACATGCAATGGGGGCGGACTACGTGTCTGAGTGGGTTGAGGTGCCATGCGGGAAGCTGACCCGCAAAGCCGTATTAAAATTTCGAAGGATAACATTTTCTCTAGATTCGAGGGTTCCCAAAAGCAATTATCGGTGATGGAGGGTTCTCACTTTTGTAACAAACCCTTTGAGAACCTCTTATCCAGGCCTGGTGTTAAACGCAGTGGCCACCAGTATCATCCTCGAGCCGGTGGTCCAGTGAAGCTTACTTGGCGAGAGAAATAAGACCCGTCACGATGAGGATTGTTTAATTCTAACAGGAAGGATTGGTCTTTGAAGCTTCTAGACTCATTGTGGGCATACGAGCGATATACAAGACCATCCTCGGCATGTCCCCGTATCACTTAGTTTATGGCAAGGCTTTCCATTTACCAGTAGAAATCGAATACAAGGCATGGTGGAGCGTCGAAATTTGAACATGATATGAGCCGTGCTTTAAAGAATTGAATTGACGAGTTAGAAGAGGTGAAAGCAGCGCCTACTTGATTCGAAATTGCAAGGATAAGCGAGAAGAAGTGGCATGATCAGCTCATAACCGGGAAGCTTTTTCAATCGGGGGGATCATGTCCTCTGTATGATTCAAACTAAATATTCAGAGCTGACTCAAATCACGATGGACGAGCCCATTTATCGTCCATCAAGCATATCTAAATGGTTCAGTTGACCTTCTCAACCTGAAAGACAAGAGAGTATTCAAGGTTAATGGGAAAGCAGTAAAATACATGCGTAAAGCCACTTTGCGAGAAGAGGAGGAGATATCCTCCTTGATCCTCATGGCCGACATTCGAGCCAGGTTGGTTTGGTCTCCTTTAAGACAAGCGCAACACAAAATTTGTTTTTTTTTATTGATCGTTTTTAATTTATTTTATTTTTAGCATTTTTATTATATCTTAGTTTTTAATTAAAATCTTCTTTAATATCTTCAGTTCTTTTATTTTTGTTTTTGTTTTTATTCTGCAGGAGCAAAGCTGGTGTAGGGACAAAATTTTCGCTACAATAGAGAAAATTCGCCCCCTGTAGAAAAAATTTTACGACGGAAATTTGCGAAAGGGGAGGACCCTTGATTCTTGCCTCTTCGAAAGCACCATAAAGCCACCCACACCCCCATTCTCTTTTAGCCACCCTTGACAACGGACCAAGCGACTCTCTCAGCCTTAAGCCTCCCCCGCCACGCCCATTTAGGCCTCTGCGTCGGCCCTCGCCAGTTTTCGTTGCAGTCTCCTGATGGATCGGACGGGGACATCGATATAAACCCGGGGTTGAGACCCAGTTTCCACACGGGATGCCACGTGCACTTCGGGTGCCGCGGGCCTTTCCCGGTTCGAGATCTTGAAGCACCTCGCCGTCTGCGACGGCCGTAATGTCGAATCAGAGGCCTGCGATATCCCGGAAGGAGCCACGGTCTTGTGAGTCCTGTCAGGGACGATCTGATACCCGCGTGGGACCTCGACCCCCCCTCTCTTGTGCATCCACGGCCTTCACGGAGGGCACCGCCTTCTAAGCGGGCCCGGACATCTGGCCCGGGGGAGTCTTCCGCGTTCCCCAGAGCCCAATCCTTCATAGTCTCGGTACTCGGGAGTCCTACCGCGGTCGTCGCCTCAATTATCCCACAACACCGAGAATTGAGAGTCACTATTTCACTATGATATAACATTGACGACGGACCACGGTTCAGGATTCTATGCGATTGGTCACAGTGTTGCTATTGTCGTTTATGACTCAGAAATTTTTCTATCCACTGGAGTAAGTTTCTCCAGGTTCTGCACCATACCATGGCGTCGGGGAGTGTCGATCGATGCGACGATTCGGTATAGATGGCGTCATGGGTTGCTGCTGACCGAATCAGCGCTCTTGGCCTGGTGGTAGTTACACGGTAACTCGGCCGGTTATCGGCGGTAGCCTCGCCCACCGCTAGAGAGATGGTTCGCTCGCTCTCTCGAAATCTGTGGCCAGATTACATCGCGATCGGAGCGGCTTCCTCAGTATATGTTCCTCCACGAGATCCTTTATCTGCGATCGAATACATTCCCACTCTTGACACCTATATCTGACGTAAGAGGGAGCTATTCTAGGATCTTTGCTCGGATATACGAGGGGTTACAGTTGTGATCAAGGCCCGGAAGCTTATCATGTAGCCTTACTTCATTTCGAAGAAAAGGTCGCGCGAAGTGCGACTCGTCTGGTCTATTCACTTGATCTCGAATTGTTATGCCATGTGTTAGAGCACCTCGAGTTCCCGGAGGAACCATGTATTGAGTGTTGGCAGAATTGTGCTATGATTAATATCCCATGGGCGAACCACAGCCATGCCACACTCTTTTCTTTTCTGACGGGAGGATGTCGAGGATGATTATGCGGAGGACTGCCTAGGGATGAGCGGCTGTCCAGGTGGTCGGTAGGGAACCTGGTTAGAATTCATCCCCCTTTAGTTCGCCTCCTCTTGCCTGACTCCTCCACGAAGGACTCTGACCCGTCCTCCACATCCACAACCCAACCATCAGAGCACATCATATCTTCTAGGGATTTCTTGGTACATTATGGATCTGTCCAGCACATTTCTTTGCCATACGCATCTTTGCGACTACTCGAGACAAAATTGGCCTAGCGGATGCCCGCGTCGCTCTCTCACGAGAATCGGGGCTATTCTTCTTCGGATCTGAGCCACCTTGGTCTCCCACCGGTTAAGTGACGGCACCTATCCCGGCCATCATGGACAGCCGCGTATCGGCCGTGACTTCTTTGGATATTGCTTTCGACTGCTGCGGTAGTAACCGATCCCATGACTTCACCACCACCGGCCACGGTGAGAATTAGCGCCTTCTCCCCAGCTTTAGATCCTACCCGGTGAGGACACAATGATGCTTTGGTTGGAGGGGAGAGTTAGCGTCGATGGCATTTATCATATATGTTTCGTTTTGTTTTATACTTGTGTTGTTTTAGTTTTATCATTGCTACTTGTCTTGTGCGGGACTGTTGTTAGTATGTATTGGCTAATAGTAGAGCGTGGTTTTGTTCCCCAACAGCTAAGTATTGTGTTCGACCATTATAAGCTTGTGCTAGCGCTTTTGGTTATTTTAACTTTATATCGTGTTGCATTTTTCATTTTCTTCATTTTTGTATATGCATAATGGTGCTTGCAATTTGATGAACTTAAGTCTTTCCTAATGGTGTCGGCGTTAGAAGGGTCCTATCTTAGAGTTAAGTGGATGACTAGTCGAATTCTTGTTGTATTTAACTTTTTTCTTCTGCCTTTAGCTAACCACACACCGAGCATGTTGAGTACCGATGATAGGCTAGAGAAACAACACAAAACCCTCTTATAATTTTAAAACCCTTTCACAGTGTCGTTTACTCCTTGAATGAGTTCACCAGGACCCCCATCTGAAGAAGGTCAATGTGTCTCACATAAAAAAATATAAAAGAAAAGAAAAGAATAGAATCGCATTGCTTTTCCTTGAAACCCAAGGACGGTCCGAGGGGTTTATGGCGAAAGCACTATTTTCCAGTGCCACTAAGCCGACTAGTTAGAACCCTTAGGCTTAGTGTTCGCTGCGGGTGGATGAGATAAGTTTAGCGAGTTGTAGGTCTTTGGAGGCTCAATCATCGAGAAGTCAGGTTGAGCCCTATAGAGTTTGTGATCGAAAAGATCCTCATGGCTTGGTGCTTTGAACTGGTTGGGGTTGTCGTGATCCCGGATTACACGGACTTTGGTGAAGTTGAACCTCGGCACGCATTGCACTGCAAAGGCAAAATGGTGTGTAATAAGGGCAGGTCAGTCTATTTAGGTTGGTTAACGATAAAGATTTATGGCATTAGCTCAGGTTGGGGGGGCGTGCAGTTTCGTAGTTTATGATTGAGACCTGATCAAACAAACCCATAGCTTTATGTAGAAGAGCACAGTTCATGCCTGGGGAGGAGCTTGTTGGGCGATCAGCAGCGGTATAGTTTCATTCTTTCGAGATGGTTATTAAAAAGCAAGTTTCGTGATTCTCATCACCGAGGGCTATGCATTACTTGTACAAACCTTTTGACCTCCATGTTATTGTTCTCTACTTGTTTGATTACGCCACGGAATTGCTACGGGACTAGCAATGTCGGTTGAGGTGTGATTAGTGCCCGAAGTCTTATTTTGAACCACTATTAAGATAGGTTCTAAAGTAATTTTTTTATTATTATAATCATGGTCTTAGATTGACCGTGTAGTTGCTAATTTATATCAGATTATGTTGAGTTGTTGTGGTAGTTTTGCAGGTTTTAGAGCCTATTCTATCATATCGAGAAGCTAAATGTCGAGTTGGTGATTTACATCGAGTTCATATGATTTATCTTCGATTACATCAAGCCAGGAGTGAAGAAATTGAACGAGAAGCAAGCAGGGAATTTCGCTACAGAAGAGAGAAAATTTCGCTACATTAGCGAAATTTAGCCTCTGATAACAAAAGTAGCTACCAAATTCGCTACACAGAATTTGCCTACGATATGAGAATTAAATCTACATATAGCGAAAATTATTCTGATGTAAATTTCGCCTCCTGTAGTACATGCTGCGTGAAAATCCATGTTCATATTTTATGTGTACAAGCAGACCGTTTACAGTTCATTCATTTCTACTCTCCAACGTAATTATACTAGTTAGGTTAAGATTGGTATTTGGCTGTTTGTAAAAATTTATATAAACCATTTTCGAACAATTTGTAACCTAACTTTTTAATTCCTTATTAGTGATGGGCCCCTGTTTTTGCCTTCACTTTCTCTTTTTCTCTCCTCTTTCTCTCGCTCTGTGACAAAAACACGTACTTTGTGAGGATGTGAAACAAGGGATGTTTGATAACCTCTAAACACATGAAAGAGGAGGAGGTTGCTATATGGGATTGATATGTTTCGCGGTGATCCTGCAGTGACTAGAAACGGTCTTGAGTAGTTATGTTTCAAACTTTCAAAACTAGGTTTGAAAGCTATTTGATGTACTTTATTTGGTGATACTTGGCAAGCTTTTGGGGTTCGATTAATATTCTTAGTGGTAGATATGACATCCATTAGTTGTCATTCTGAGCATTGGAAGTAGGTTAAATGCTAGATTTCAACTTTAGGAACATTGAATGCTGGAGTAAATGCTATGTTTCAAAAGAAATGGTACTAGGGTTAGTTTTTAAAGTTAGCAAAGATCCGATTTTGGAAATATTTATAGGTCATCTTTACCTAATGCGAAAAATAACACGAATGACACCTTTGCAAACCTATCATATGGAAACTAGTGACTGACGAGGACTTCTTTATCTTATTTTCAAATTACCTTGGAGTTAGCATAATTGACGATCACTATTTTATACAAATCAAATCGAACAAAAGCCTCACACACACACCATTATAAATCATTGAAATATCATTTTGTAAGGCGAAAACTCATCCACGTGTTCGATCCTAGATTAGTTATCTTTATGATGAATGCAGCTATGGCGGTAGGAATTAGTTTAGGTATAAATATTGTTGATGCGGAACCTGCATGCGCGAATCGGTGGCCTGGCATGGTTTCCGGCTCAACACGTACCAAGTGTCTCGTACTACCCTCGATGCCTCGAAAAACATGAAATTTCAACTGTCTTGAAATTCGACGAAATTCGACAAGGTAGTTAGATTTTTCGAGACGATTCTGACGGTGAAGTCCGTTTCATCATCTGAAATCTAGGTAATTCCGGATTTTTGACCGAAATTACTGCTTTACCTTTTTTAGAAAATTTGAATTTTCTCGAGTTTTTATATAAAAAGTTACTTAAATATATTATAATAATAATAATAATAATCATCATCATCATCATCATCATCATCATCATAATAAGATTCTACTTTTATGCGACCCAAAATAATTTAAGCAAAATAAATTATCAATATATTTTAAATAATTTAATTACCTAAGTAAATTTTGCATATTTATATTTATCTTTCTTCATGTGATCCAAGTGATCCAATAACCACGATTACATTATATATATAGAGAGAGAACAAAATCAATTATTCATTATATTTATATATTTAAAATCTAAGTATTAGTATATACATTATATCTATACAATAACTTTAATATATGCATTCTTATTTATTTTAAACTTTTTAAATCATTTTTAATGATTTTAAATAATTTATATTTTATCGATATTTATGTAAAAATATCAACCGATATTTCCAATATATCCGTCAAATCCAAGTACTGATATATCCGTATTTACAAATATTTTGATCCTTGCCTACAACATGCTGTTTGTTTTTGTTTTTGTTTTCGTTCTTGGTGGACTAAGCATAATACATGATCAAATTATTGAATCATTAATGTTAGGGAGTTTTTATGCATTAAATAGCCTTACTACTTTATTCACATGTGCTTACTTGCTAAGTACATAAAAACTGTCACCAATATATTCCCATTATAAACCCACAAGACATGCTAGCATAATACACTCTTTTTAAAGAGGGAATTATGTTTTAAGGGTAGCTAGACATAAAATTTAGAAATAGGCCTTATAACCTCCAAAATTTGGCTAAACAACCATCATAATTTTAAAATTTAATATAAGAGAAAAATAATTTTATTAATTCAAACTAACAATACATCGATTGAAACATATAATCAAAATTATTAAAAATCATAAAGGATAAAACAACATCGAAATTAAAAGCATAATGAATCATTTCAAAGCTTATACATTTGATAGTTAAGCCAACACATTTGATATTATGTAACTAGAATACCTATGACTCCAACTATAACATATTGACAACCATTGATTTGATTTCCTATTGCTGATCGGGATATACTTTGTTCGTCTAAATCGCCCTCACACAAATAAAAGCCGCACCACAATGACAACGACAAACAAACGTCGTACCGAGATGATGAGAACTACACGCCGCACTAAGACAATGTCTAAATTAAAAAAAAAAACTAAAAACCTAGATCTGTGTTAAATAGCTACTTTATTGAGGAATAAAACAATGGAAAGAGGTGTATAAGGGTGATTTCAGACCAATAATAGCAAAAAAATCACTTCTCATTGCTTAGGGGAAAAAGGCTAACAAAGAAAAATTGAGAGAAAAATAGACTAGGATTTAGGGCTCAAATATTTTGACATTATACTTATTATCAATTTAAAAATCAAACCGGAAGTTGAATCGGAAAAGTTATCGATTCACGATTCACTAGTCCAACCGCTGGTCAAATCGGTGATGTAATAAATTTATAAATTATATATTATTAAAATTAAAAATAATAAAAAATAAAAAATAAATTAAAATTATATACTATTTATCTTTTATATTTGACATCATTTAATATAAGTATAAATATACTATTATTTTAAATTTTATAAAATAAAATATGTTTAATATTTATATCTAAAATATAATGTTTTAAAAACTGAATCGACCGATCGAACCATCGGCCAATGGGTTTTCTGGTCCTATTTAACTCTTGAGCAGAACCATCAATTGAACCGACCAAGAACCTCTTAAACCAACGGTTGGACCGATGGACCGCGCGAAACGGACAGTTCTTTAAGGACCGAGCGGTCCGTTTGGCCCATTATTTTTTAAGCAAAATTGCATCATAATGCCACACATTTTACATGTACATCCCATCGACCGATGGGTTTTCCGGTCCGGTTTAACTCTTGAGCCAAACCATCAATGGAACCAGCCAAGAACCTCTTAAAACAGCGGTTGGACCGATGGACCGCGCGAAATGGACAGTTCTTTAAGAACCCAAAGGTCCATTTGGCCCATTACTTTTTTAAGCAAAATTGCATCATAATGCCACACATTTGACATGTACAGCCCGTCGACCAATGGGTTTTCCAGTCCGGTTTAACTCTTAGGTGAACCATCGGTGCGACGAGAACCTCTTAAACCGGATTGGACGATGGACCACGATGAAGCGGACGGTTCTTTAAGAATGTCGAGGGGGGCGGTCGGTTTGACCATTACTTTTTTAAACTAAAAATTTGCATCATAATGCCACGGCATTTGACATGTACAACTGGGGGTGCTAATGATGCGAGTGGGGACCGAGTTCAACTAAAAACGGTCAGTCGTTAACGTTCAGTCGAGCTCGAGCTCGAGTCGAGCTTACTCGAGCCGAGCTCGACTCGACTCGTTAACATTTAGTCGGGGTTCGAGTCAGTCGGTACTACTCAGTCGAGTTTGATCGAGGTTTGATCGAGTCGGTCACGAGTAGCTCGTGAGATTTATCACCATTCATTACTTACCTAGTATTATATATCCAGCTTTAGGCTCGGTATATATATATATATATATATATATATATATATATATATATATATATATATATATATATATATATATATATATATATCACGTTTATAATACTAACTTATTAATTTAATTTTATAGAATAATATCCTATTTTCTTACATCGCTGCTAAGAAAATTAATATTATTTTAAAATAAATATATTTATAATAATAAAATAGCAAAATGTGATTAATTTAAGAATAAAAAAAATAGAGATATATTATTTATGTCATCCCCTAAAGTAGAGATATAAAATTTAAAAAAAAACTTTTAAAATTTTATATACAAAAATATTCGAGTTTCTCGTCTCATTAGCACCGTCAATCGATAGGTTTTCCGATCCGGTTTAACTCTTGAGCGGAACCATCAATTGAACTGGCTAAGAACCTCTTGGCCGTGTTTGGTAAGCGGGACTGAGGGGGATTAGACTAATTTTTGGACAAAATTAGTGAAGTGCAGCATTTGGTAGATGTTGGGATGCATTAAGCGCGTGGACAAAATTAGTGAAGATGGAGTTATTTTGTGCTTCGGTTTTAACCACACACGAAATGAGTGGGTCTCGTCTGGACTAATGGGGACAAAATATTTATAGTTTTTACAAATAAATAATTAATAACAACTAAAAATTTAATAAAAAATTTATTAACTAATATATTATATTAACTAATAATAAATACATTAAATAAAAGCCAAGCAATATATTATATATGATCATATATAATATATTATAAACTCTCAAATTTAACAATATATAAATTAGAAAATATATTATCCCAAAAAATATTTAGTCTTAGGTGAGCGTTTGTTTTTGACTTAATCGCTACAGGAAACTAAGTAAGCTTCCGGCCATTAAGCGGACTGTTTTTTAAAGATTTCCAAGACTTATTAATGAATTTTTTTTTAAAAAGGATGCAGATAGAAAAATGAAAATGTTTGAAACTACATTCGAGAAAAGTCGACCTCCACAAAAATAAGAAAAACTCAATTCATTAACCAACATAATTCGCGAAACTTTTACGGGTCGCAGATTTCGCGAGGCAATTTAACGGCGCGAGTTCGTTTAAATCGTAGGATATCTAAGAATTTTTAAGGTTTATACGAGGCATATGATTTATTATTTTTATTAACGTTTTCTTGGAATTTTGAAAATTTAATTTTTATCGGCAATCGGTATGTCTGGCTGGGATCAAAAATCGTAATTTATCTGACCCATCTGCAGCAACGGGAGGCCCTTGACCACAAAATTAATCCTGGTACCAAACATCCCTTATACCAAAATTAATCCTGGTACCAAACATCCCTTATACCAGAGGTTGGACCGATGAACGGACAATTTTCTAAGAACTGAGCGGTCCGTTTTGGCCCATTACTTTTGTAAGCAAAATTGCATCATAATGCAACACATTTGACATATACAGCCCAATCCATTTAGGTTAGCAACCTAACCCAGCCCACTTTAATGGCTTATGCATCTTTATTTGTAAAGGAAATATAAAGGCTAGTAAATTCCCCTCCCTTTCTGATGTGGGACAATTGACAAGGGACAAGGGAAGGGCTTTAAGTTAAAGAATAAGGGAGTGTAATTTAAAAGTTTCAAATTTTGGAAGCCAGGTGGACTCGAACATGATCTCTTCACCTTCACAAAGGTTCATAGGTAGGAATCTTATCCATTATGTCATCTTCAAAGTTTTGTTAATTTTATAAAAACAATAGGTAGGAATCTTATCCGTTATGTCATCTTCAAAGTTTTGTTAATATTATAAAAACAATAATATAATATCAATTTTTGAAAATATAATACAGTTTTACATTTACAATTAAAAACATAATAAATTATAATATCATTTTTTTCATTTTCAATAAATTTTTATATTTACATATGTTTTCACAACTATATAAAAATAAGAAAATAATATTATAAATATTAAATTATATATTTTCAAATTAATTTTAATTTTTTAAAATATAAATTATATATTAATAACCGGTTCAACCGCGGTTCGACCATTAATCCGACTAGTGAACCGTGAATCGATTAATTTTTCAGTTCAATCACCGATGTTGTTTTAAAAACATTGCTAAAATATTCAAAAGCAGTCAAATTAAGTATTTAGTTTTAACTATTACTTTATATACACAATTTTGTTTGAAACAAAGTAATACAAGTTTAATGTAGCCTGGTGGCCGATTGCCTTATTGCTTAAGCTCAAGTTCAAAACCCTTTGGATCCATGTTATTTTCTTGATTTTTTTACGACTTAGTCTCACCACCTAAAACAAACCCCACATCGAACTAGAATAAGAAAAGAAATCTCTTTATAAACTAAAAGCACATCAAGATAAGACAGTTGCAGCTTGGGTCTAGTCCCATGGGCTTCACTTGGTTCTTTGGTGTTTGATATAATAAAAATTAGGATTTTATTAACTTAATGTATTTTTTTATATTTTTAAATATGCTTTAAAATAACATTGTTTATAATATTTTATTTCTAATAATTTTATATTTATATTATTGTTATTTTTTAAATAAATAAAAATTAATACTTTATTTTTAATTTTTTTTATATTTTTATTATTTTTATTGTTCTTAATCTAAAAAAAGATGAATCTTTAGGAGGATATATGATGTCCCAACCAGGAGATTATAGTTAAACCAACCATGACATAAAATTCCCAGTAGATTTAGATGGCAAATCTGCACTAAATGTCTCATTTATCGAGATCACGTTTTCACAAAAATGGGGAGAGTCTTGTTGTTAAGGGGACTACCCTATTATACAATTTTGTATATGATATGTCATGACTAAATCAAGATTACCAGCGAGTAGTAATGATCACATAGAGTCCATGCAGTAGTATCGCAATAGGCGACTATATCAGCGATAGTCGGTAGGTTTATTCTGACTTGCTCTTTATCTGAGGAACATATAGATACAAGTCAAGCCAATCTAAAAATTATGATCAGACTTTCTTATGATTGAGCCTCTATTTGAGTGTCTCCGAATCACACACACATCTTGTCTTATAAAGGAAATCGTGATCCTTTGTAGGGATTGAAGACAATGCCAAATAGAGAATAATTATAGAGCTACTCTCCACCTAATCTTGGCATTGCAATGTCATTTTAAATTTCCTTTAAGTAAAAACATACACATTCCTCTCAAATGTATACATGTCGGGGATGAGAATGTAATGACTGTGGCCAATAAAATGTCAGTCATAATCAAACCTCACACATGCATATGCGAGTGTGGCAGGTCATTTATGTTGCATCGACCATTTCCCAAAACAAAAGCTTTTTGTTTTATAAATCAAATCCACTGGACAACCTCCGATGTGCTTTCAGTCATGTGTGTTTTTGTGGGTAACGAATTTATGGGGTCTCACCGTAGGCTTCACATGCCTTCCGACACTTTCACGAACTTTCATCACTGGATATATATGTCTAACCTTGAGAATCTTAGGTTTTTCATGGTGGGATATCTATCCTACTTGCTATACCAACACATGTATTTTCATTTCCTTTTTACTTTTATGCGGCGAGAGTGAGACTCATTTTTAGGCGTTTGTCCCATTTCACCAAGGCCACCATGAACACCAAAGCACAATGTCGATCCCCACCATGTACTCACAACATACCATCGAGCGAGAAAACACGATGTCAATCTCTACCATGCACTCACACGTGTCACGATGTCTAGCATGCGTAAATGCGTGCAATCTTAAATTGCATGTATCTCATGCTACATGCACAATGAATGCCACGTGCAACAATTCAAAATCATACTTCATGCCAAGTATCATGGATAATCATATTTAATACATATAATTATTCTCATTTAATTTCCATATGTCTAACACATATATCTCAACATGCTTCACAATACAATAAACATGTCATTCACTTTTCATGCATCTCAAGCATATATCAACACCAAGTATCAATCATACAAGCAATGATAACTTGGTACCCTTTATCAATTGTTGCATAAGCAATGCCCACAAAACAATCCACACATCAATTCATAATAGACCACAAGATAGTTCTAAACTCGGTTCAGAAAACTAGCCCCCTAAAAATCCTAAAATCTGGACACAAACCCTTAAACAACCTAAGTTGTAGCAGTTCCGGAAAACGGACCATAACTTGAGTTATAGAGGTCCGATTTGGGTAATTCAATAGCCTAACATCAATTTCGCAGATAGAGCTACAATTTCATAGAAAGATACTAGCCTAAATTCTCACTTTTTACCAACCAAAAATCAGTCCCAAAAATCTGGATAGTAGGTTCGGTCAAAACAGGGCAGCCTGTGGTAGTCCCAAAAAACGGACCATAACTTGGGTTATAGAGGTCCAATTTGGGTGATTAAAAAGCCTAACATCAAGTTCTCAAATAGATCTACAATTTCCTTGAATGATACTAGTCCAAATTCTCATTCTTTTCTAACCAAAAATCAGCCCCAAAAATTGGACATCATATAGGGTCAAAACATGGCACTATTCCTATAACCCATTATTTTGCCAAACAACACCTTAAGGCATTAAAACTAAACCAAACAGCCCCTAGAATGGAAAATAAATCAAAGTAAGAAGAATTCCTACCTTTTGGAGCATAGAAGAAAACCTAGGAAGTCCCCGTGGACACTTCCTAAACCTGAAACCCTTGATTTCCCGAACTCCTCGCTTGAATCCTCGAGTGAATCTGTACTAAAGTACCCATGCATTGGCCCTCGTAGTGGAGCGAGCTTTCAGCTCTTGTGCGACAAATTCCAACCGGAGGAACTCCAGGGATCGGAGGAAGAAGGTTGGAATACTTTATTTCTTTCTCTCCCTCTTTGCTCTCTCCCCCTTTCCTTTTTTTTTTTTTTTTTTTTTTGGCCAGCAACAAATCCCCTCCTCCTCTCTCCAATTTGACATTTTCTAACTTATCCTTAAGTTTTAAAGACAAGGCCCACATTGCGCCACGTGTCTGCTACCCGTTCGAGTCCGTTTTTGCTCCAAAATATATTATTTCGTCCCGATTCAAGTTGAATTTATTTTAATAAACTTTCCTGAATTTATTTTTCTACTTTTGAGATTTTCTCAAAATCCACATTTTTAAGGGTCCATCGGGCTGGCGCGAAAGAAATAATGAAAATCAGAGCGTCTCGAATTTAACGAAATTCGTCTTGATAACTAGATTTCGCGAGACGAATCCAACGGTGAAGTCTATTTTATCATCCGAGGCTTCCTTTAACCATTTCAGAAATTTTTACTGCTTTTGTCATTTTTCAGAAAAATTAAAATTTTCCCGGGTTTTACAGGATATCATTTAATCAAAATTTTGGAACTCTTTTATTTTATATTTTATTTTCAAGGTTATTGTAAGGACCTTGATCGTCGGAACCTTTGGGCATCAGCAACGCAACATGAACCTGCAAAAAGGTGACCCAACGGTGGTGTGCCGCCCATGCTCTTCGATGATTAAGTCAACGCACGATGGAAAAGAAACAGAAGGTTCAAGCAATGGGAAAATTTGGTTTGCTTAGTGGGAGATCTTCCCGATTTATAGGGCGTGGTTCACAAATCTCTTAATTTTAAGGATAAAATCTCTTCTCCCCTATCAATGATTAATCTTCCGAGAAATAAGAGGATAAATATCCCTTTTGCATATTTTTCACCTTCTTATTTATACTGCCTTGAACTTCCATATCTTTTGGACGATACAATGGTCGATTGGGGCGAAACTTCTAGGCAGTATGCATGAAGCGGGTCTTTAATAGGACACCCTGGCTTTCTCATATAGGCTTTAAGACTCTCTCATCTAGATAGTTCATGCTTGGCTTTAATACGGTAAGTGGGCTTAGGCCTTTTCACGATGCGACGAGCCAGGTACCATTTAGTGGTAGTGGTCTAGATGCTTAAGATCATAGAACTCACAATGCCCCCCCTTTTCCCATTGAAAGTTTGGTAGCCTGGCCGGGAAAATGTTCTTTAAACCTTGAGTGTGTGAAAAGTTGAAAGGATGGGGAGAACTTACGTGGGTGAACACGTCGAGTGAAGCGCATTTGGATACCAGCGTGGAAGTGCACATCTCCCGATATTTAAAGTAGCATCTTTGATGCGACGACACATTTAATGCACCTGTTGAGGTTTTGTCTTATATATAGGGGTTGGGATCCAAGTGTTATTTTTTTTATTGTTACACAAAGTCCTTCGCCTATAAAAATTTTTTGTGCTTTTGCAAACCATTCTCTCAAAGGAATCATTGGAGACCCTCTGATCATTTTCAACTTTCTAATGAGTTTTTGTTGTTTTAACTCAAATCTCGTTTATATGGCCTTCTCGGTATTATTTCTATGGCTCTGTTTGATGAGTATTTATGGGTTATAAGGTTTTTGTTTCTTTTGAGGGTGAGTTCATCGTTCATCGGTGGGGTTTCAGTGATGAAGTTGTAGGCGGTTTTAGGACCTCCCGAGGTTTGAGGACATCCATTAGGTCTTATAAGCTTCCTGATCCACGGGTTCTTAGGTTTTGTTACTAGTGGGTTGTCAAACCTCCAAAGGGGGATTTCTTTTGTCTTTCAAGGGTCTTGTCACCTTCACTGCTTAAAGATCCTCAAGCTGATCCCTTTTTTCTATTTTTTTTTTTAAGCCTGTAGAATGGCTAGAGGTCAAGAAGAGACTTCTACCAGTCAGGTTGGGCGAAAGAGGATCCCTGGAAATCCTATTTGTAAGAAGCTTGGTCCTCTTTACATGTCTATAGAGGTGGGAATCCTTTAGTCGAGGTCTCTTCTTGAGCGATGATCTAGAGTTGTCAAATGGCGACAGCCCGCCATAGAAATTTAGATAATGTCATCTTCCTTTGGCGAGCATTTTGTTGCTAGACTTCTCTTCCCTATCCTGTCTTTAGTGAAGCAGTTTTTACACTTCACTAGGGCACCTCCTACGCTTATACATCTGAACTTCTCTACTAGTTGGATATTTCACTAGTAAAGATTTGTTTTATTTATACTTTGGAAAGAAAAACAGGGTTGAGGTAGGTTGTACATGTCATTTATGGCTCATGAGCAATTTGTAACGAGCTCCGGACTCTCCTAAGGCCGGAAAGAAAAATGTAGTTTTGGTGAAAGGTCTGTGGTATGAAAACACCCAGTTCTCTTGGGCCTCCATTTGATCTGAATCAGTCTCTCACATTCCCAGGTTTGTCTCATCTTGATGGAGCTTGTTCTTTTCTAAGTCAACTATGTTTTGATATGCCCCTTCCTGCAGACTTTTTGTGAGTAGAGTGCGAAAAAAGAGTGGCTAGTTAGTGGTGGAAAAGAGCTGAAATTTGGATCACATCAAATGACTGCTCGGGAATCCGCGAGAATGAGCGGAATCTGAGCTTCCTTTTATCTACAAAAAATTTGCAAGAGTTGGGCGCCAGTCCCTTTCCTTACATTGTCCTTGTCCTCCACTGTCCGTTGTCAAAGAAGCTTGTCAAAGGCGAACACTTTACTCTTGCTGACCTCTTGAAGTCGATCTGGGGTAGCTCTTTACAAGCGGGGTCTCGAGCCTGGCTGGGAGGCAGCTCGAAGCCTCGGCTACGCTTTTGGCGACCAATCACCTTTGACAGAAGCAAGAATTCATAGCCTATCTCCCAGTCGAAGAAGAAGAAAGAAGGGGAAAAGTTTGAAACCGGTCGAAGGCTAAGGCGGGATTGGCGAGGCACGTGGTTGCGTGAGGATCCGATGGCGATAGGCCGGTTGAGGAGGGAGAATGATATGTCTGGCAGCCTACGCTCTTTGGATTTTCGCAGCACGATGGGCCGCCGTGCGCGAGGAGGCTCGAGGAAACTGCCCGACTTTTGAAGTGCCGAGGCGACAAGCGCCCGAAGCGGTCTGAATCCGGATAGTATGGCTGAAGAGCCGAGGGCGGTAAAATACTGAACTCTCGAAACGAGCCTCACAATGCCTTGTTGGCTTTGAAGGGTGCTGCCTAGGATGCTTCCAAGGAGGCTTGTGCATCGCTAGAGAATGGGGCTCCAACCGGAGGACCACCCAAAGCTGATAAAGTTGTGGGCGAGGCTCCCTCTAAAGGGATATACTTGGATTGATCAGCCTCTCACGATGCTTGGTTTGTCTTTCTATTGCTAGTCGATGAGCCGAGGGGCCACTGTGGTAGTCTTGACCTCGCTGTTAAACCCGATGAAGTGGGATCATCTTACGACATAGATATCCATTCCTGATCCAGATGCTACCCGGTTAATTATCGACCATTGGAACCCCTTCAACTAGAGAGACACCTCTGTCACCAATATGCACAAGCTCTATCCCCACCAACCTTCCAATACCAGTGGTGGCTCTTTCCGAAGAGTATTTCATTCCCTTCCCTGACTACATGGATAAAAAGTCCTACCAGCATGTGGCTGAAGATGGAATGTATATTCGCAATCATGATTTCAATGAAATGGTTGAGCTACTAAGGCTAGACTTCTAACGTTTGAACGTGAGTCTTATGCTGTGATTATCTTCTAACTCCTCTTATTTTATAAGTTGTCACTACTATACAGAATATGGCGCGCTAGCATATGGAACTTCATCTTCGACTAGATGATGTCGAGAAACTTCGATGTTATGCTCAGTCTGCTATCTCCAAGCAGAATACCTTGAAAGACGCCCTAGAGTAGACGGAGTTAGATCTAACCTTTGGGAGAGGAAGAATTTAGAGAAGAGTCCTGAGGCCCATTCTGAGGTGCGAAGAATGAGAGATGAGGCTAAAAAAAAAGCTCAAGTTAGTCGGCTGGTGACGCAAAGGCACGGGCGGAGGATGACCTGGCTAGGGTGCAAGATGCCCTGGAAGTTGCGAAGGAGGCCAGGCGCAAGGCTAAGGTTGAGTCCTTCCGCTTGGAGGTTGAACAGACGTCTCTCCTGTTGGAGATCAAGGCTGCAAAAGATGAAGTGTCTTATCTTTAGTCCCAGGCCAACAAAGACAAAGAAGCCATGGAGGAGGACTACCAGAAGGCCTTGGAGCTGATCTTCGCCTATGGCTACGGATGTTGTATGTTCAAACACAACATCTGTGGAGACCCGACAGAGATTCGAATGGCGTGCCCCGATCCTCGACACTTCCTCTAGAGTTCTTCGTGAACCCCAGTTGCCCACAGTCCCATGACTAATTGAGGCCCTGACAGTAGGTGAACCCAAGCAAAGCGGCAAAGGAACCTAAGAAGAGTGCTTCCGCTGGGGATCAGAGTTGATATTTGTCTCTCTTTTTTCTCTCTCCTCCTTGGCCTCATTTTGCCGCCATAACATATACGTATTATTAACGCTATTGGCGTATTTATGAAATATGATTTTTGGTTTACTAATGCAATTTATACCTTTTATTTCACAACTCCTTCCATGAATCTTGACTAGGATAGTTGCTTCAGGGATATCAATGCTAAGTTTTTTAAGAGCTAGAAGCTGGTAGGGTTCGCACATGGGCCAACAGGCAAGGCACCATTTCTGGTCTTCGGCTCAGTCAACAGGCTAAGAGCCACTACTGTGCTTAAGCATGTGCCAACAGGCTAGGAGAAACGTCTGGTCTTTTGAAAGTGTCAGCAGGCTAGGAGCCACATCTAGTCTTTCGAAAGTTCCAGCAGGCTAGGATCCATTTTTGGTCTTTTGAAAGTACTAACAGGCTAGGAGCCACATCTGGTATTTTGAAAATGCCAACAAGCTAGGAGCCACATCTGGTCTTTTGAAAGTGCCATCAGGTTAGGAGCCACGTCTGGTCTTTTGAAAGTGCTAGCAAGCTAAGAGCCACATCTGTTCTTTTGAAAGTGCTAGCAAGCTAAGAGCCACGTTTAGTCTTTTGCATGGAGGCAATTGCAAAAATTGAAAGAAAATACTTTACAAAAAACTTTATTGATAATACCTCTTAAGATGCATATCATTCCACATTCTAAGCACTGGCATCCTGTCTAGTTTATTTAATGTGTATGATCCGACTTCCCCCGCTCTCATTATCATGTATGGCCCCTCCCAATTTGGTTAGAATTTGCTAGTCTTTGGGTCAGCCTTGTTTTAAAGAAGACCGCTTCAAGAACTAGGTCTTCGATTCGAATCTGCGGCTTTACATGCACATTATATAAGGTTTTTTAGTCTTTGTTGGTACGATGTTATACGCCGCGGCCGGCGGCTTCTGAGTTAGTTTGTCGTGTCTAAGTCTTTGGTGACGGCTTCAACATTAGCTTTTTCAGGGATTTCAGTTCAAAGTGTGAGCACCCCAATCTTTGTATGAATTATGGCCTCTATCCCATAGGTAAGGGCAAACGGTGATATCCTGGTTAGCTTCCGGCTGGTTGTCCTATAGGCCCATAGAACTCCGGATAGCTCTTCTACCCACTTTCCCTTAGCCAAATGTATTTTTCAAGCGTTAAGAGGTGCATTAATGCTTAGTATTATTGCTTTGTATTAGATGCAGCGGGGTTGAGTACAAGTTTCGATTTTTCTTTCATAGCGAAATTTTTGTATATTACCTTGCTATCAAGCGTGGCCCATTATGGGATTACAATCAAGCTGAGAATTGTGAACCAGATTGATGACTGCTTCCACCTGAGTGGATTACATCTTTATCTTTGATGGAGGTAGAAGGAAGCCGGCTATCATTTGCTAAAATAGTCGATGGCAGCTTGACAATTGGCGATAGGTAGTGGTCCAACTATATCAATTCCTCATTGAGCAAAGGGTTAGGGGCTCGTGATGGTGGTTAGATCTTAAGCCGACACGAGAGGTCGCACTTTTTGACATAGGCGGTTGTATCTACTCTCATGGTTGGCTAATAGTAACCTTGTGTATGGGCCCTGTGATCCAAAGTTCTACCACCTGGATGGTTTCCACATATCCCTTCATGAATTTCTACCAATATATATTGTCCTTCTAACGACGTTGAGACACATTTTTAGATATGGCCCCCGCATCGAGGCAAACTTATATAATTGCCTGGATTCCTGAGGAAAATCTAGCCTCCTGGACACAAATCTTATGGCTTTCAATCCTGTGCAATGACTCTCGAGCTCGAATAATGGATTAGGGATCGGCCCGAAAAGCATTACTTCGTCTATCTAACTTACGGTTGGATTTGTAATGAGCGATGTCGGTTGGTAGTAGACGGGAGGAATCACAGATTTCTTTTTAATTAGGGTCGGATCGACCACTTACGCGAAGCGTCTCCACTGGTCGAAGTTCACTTAGGATATGCTCCAAGCTTCAGTCGCAAAACTCCTTAGTCATTGCCGACCGAAACATATATATACTTGACCATCGCGTTTGGTCTCGGCGTTTACGTATTCTTTGTTTGTCCACCACTACCCGGTTGAGAATCATGTATGATGAGTTTTTCGAGGATCACGAGGCTTTACAAGGTTCGACTCAGGCCCGGGGATTGCTTCATATTGGTCTCATTATTAGACAAAGGGGAAGTCCCTATGTATGGCATGTTTTATCATTTTCCCGTTTAGGGTTGTGAGGTTTGCGCGGGCTCGACTCCGTTTGGCGGCGCCGTCCACGATGGGATCACCAGCCCCGGCGTTACCCTTGTCCACATCCGGTGGGGTAGTTCACGCTAAAATCTGCAATATATGTCTCTTCAATGCCCGAAACAGGTTATCACGGGCTGAGTCGCGGCTCGATCGCCTGGACCATCAGCTAACGTCGGTCGGGCTTGTATATATTGCCCGCGAGGAGATTGAGTCGTATGACCCGGTAGGGTGTGCCTAGAAGTAGAGGCGGAGCTTCTTAGCATACGGAGGCGGTGCTGCTCGTTGAGCGGGTATACCGGGTTTAAAGCGGTGAGATTTTCTTACGAAGAATATTGATCTTTGCTTTCGGTTTTCATCTTCTTTGAATAGAGTTGCACTTACTGAGGCTTCTGACACCGTTAGGTAAGGATAGAGTGTATCGCCTGCCCTTGGGCTAGCCAGAATTAGCGGTTCGGTAAGATATTGTTTGATTTCCCTGAAAGCTTAGTCGCATTCCTCATTCCAACTGGCCCTTTTGGCTCCCTTTAGAGTGATAAAAAATGGTTATAATCGGTATGTTAATCGGGATATGAACCGCCCATGAGCTGCCAACCGACCAGTCAGTTGTTGTACTCCTTTTCTGGAGAAGCCTGAGAGTTCATTATAGCTTTGAGTTGAATAGGATTGGCTTCAATCCATCTCTGGGTCACCATAAAGCCTAAAAACTTGCCTAAACTGACTCCGAACGCACATTTAAAAGGGTTGAGTTTCATGTCGTGTCTTCTCAATAACTCAAAGGCTTCTTGTAGATGCTTGGTGTGGTTGAAGTGTTCTTTGGATTTTACAAGCATGTTGTCGATATAGGCTACCATGGTGTTACCCAACAGCGGTCGAGATATCTTAGTTACCAATCTTTGATAAGTTGCCCCAACATTCTTCAAGCCATAAGGCATCACATCATAGCAGTATAACCCATGCGGTGTAATGAAGGTTGTTTTCTCTACATCAGGCAAGTGCATGGGAATCTGATGATACCAAAAGAAAGCATCCAAAAACAACAGTATCACCGTGCGCGTTGAGAAAAACCCGACAATTTTGATTATAAGGCTGAGGAAGCTATCCTTTGGGCCACGCTTCATTGAGTCAAATATAATCTACTTTAGCCACCTCGTTTCTTGGAATACCTACGTTGGCTAGCCATTTGGGGTGCACTTCACTTTCGATGAAACACTGCTTTCTAGGTTTTAACCAAAATGCGAATGATCGATGACGATCGGTGATGCCTCGCTTCTGTCTTTGGTTTAAGTAGTGGGGATAATATTCAGTTTGTGAGAGGCCAACGGCGGGTTAATTCCAACCATATCTGAGTGGGTCCAGGCGAATACATCTATGTTATTCAACAACACAAGTCGCAACTACTCACCTTCTTCATTGGACATGAGAGAACTAATGTAAGTGAAATTTTTCGACCCGTCCAACATTACTTTTTCCAAGGGATCCATAGCCAACGGATCCTTCTCTTCGCCACGATCAGGCGTGAAGCTGTGGTGCTACGGGGTTTGATCTTCGAGGGGAGGACTTTGAGGCTTTTCTCTGTACGTTCCCATACGGGATGATTGATACTTTGTCGTGCGACCAGTGAGCTACTTAAGGTCAACCTCCCTGGTATTAGTCAAATGACTGCCCAGTTTATGGTAGGTCGAAGGGATAGCTTTCATCGAGTGCGGCTAGGCCCACCCCATTATGGCGTTGTAAGGTCTCAAGTCTTCAACAATTGAGAACAAAACTTGTTTTAGTGGCTGGTGTGGCACACAAGGGCGTGAGCATCTATTGTTATGGTAGTTGCACCATTAAAGCAGGAGGATCGCCGGCTGAGTTCGGCATTGATTGCTACCCGAATAGTGTTGTTTGCTGCCTGCCAACACTCAATTTTTAAGCACTTTTTGTGTAGTAATCAACCTAATTAACCAAGTTGGCATGTTAAGGACCTAGCAAGGCTACTAATCAAATTTTGTAGCAAGTTTGGTTGTTTTTAGGAATTTGTATATCTTGAGGGCGAGTTAAATCAGGCATGAGAAGAATCCAATTGCGGAGTTCGAGCACCGAGTCGGAAAGCGGGAAACGTGATGCGGCAAGATGCGTAGCGGCCTTGAGAAATTCGGGGTTAGCGGGGAATTTGCAGCCATACCAAGGGTGCGAGGGCTTGAAATTTTGCTGCTGCTAGAAAACTCAGAGGCTTTGACTCTTTTTTTTTTTTTTTTTTTTTTTTTGTTATTCTTACCAGTTTATCCTCGTGTAATAGTTTAATGAGTTGTATATTTTGGTCATTTGTAATGGGTTTAGTGGTATGAAACACCCCAGAAAAGACTTTGTAGACATTGAGTTCATTATTTAGTAAAATAGTTTTGAAAATCTTGCTAAGGAAGCTTCTGTTTTCTCTCATTTTCTAATTCTTTTTCTCGACAGCAAAACAACCTCTGAGAAGAGGAGGAGCGGCTAAACCCTTAGTTTCCTTGGAGTAAAGGAAACTAAGTGAAGGTATCGAATGAAAAGGTGGGGGTTTTCCATGTTTTAACTGAGGTATTTTCCACCATTAATGGTTTCTTTTCAAATATTGGTTTAATCCTTGGTTACCTTGAATGATCCGTTACTTTATAAGCTTTTAGGGTTGATAGTTCTTGTTGCTAGATCATTGACATTCGTGAATTATCATTTATGGGTCATTGGAAGCGATTCAAGTGATGTTTTATTTCCTTCAAATCTAGGCTTTATCCTTGAGTCACCTTGAATGGTTAGTATTTGAGTAGCTCGAGGCTCGATGGATAATTATTGCTAGATCCAGTGATGTTCATTAGTTATCATTTATGGACCATTGGATGGTAAAGTTAAGGAGATGTTCTTCACTGTCCGAGACCATTAATGGGAGGCAAATACCATTTTTCAAGGATATTTATTTAGGGTCAGTTATTATAGCTAAACCAAGAACCGATTCAGGAGATAACTATATGTTATCCTCCCCAATGAGAGGAAAGGACCAGGAAAAACCCCTCCTTTGCCTAAGGAACCTGAAACCTAGTGACCTGGAACTCCAAGGAATTTCTTCTTTTTACATTTTATCCTGATTTTACTTTATGCTTTATTTTTATTTTTATTTTCTCTCTAAAATCCACTCTTTTTATCACAACCCAAATATCCAAAATGAAATCACTAGTTTAAGCCTCACTGTCAATCATTTCCATGAAGAAAACCCATATCTGTGGACGATCCTAGAACCACTATACTATAGTAGCTATGCTACGCTAGTATGAGGTGTTAGGTTATAAATTTTGTTGATTAATACCCCGCTCAGGCACAGAAAATCAAATGGGCGATGTTATTGGGGATGGTGCCTTAGTGCTAATGACTTTTTTTTTGGATACTTGTGACTCTCATCACAAGCTGGTGATTTTTCTGCTATCATTTTTTTTTCTTTGCATTTTACTTTTAGTTTGCTTAATATCCTTCTTTTTTGTAATTCTTCTGATGAGGAGAAATTGAAGCGTTCTTTGTGCTCTTGATTTTAAGGATTGTTTTATGCTTATTAAAGTCAATGAAGTGTGGAAACTCCTCTTGTCTTCAACCTTACCTCTTCCACTTTGAACTAATCACACACTATGCACATTAGTTTTCAATTATAAGCTGAAAAATTGTCCTGCCTCCTGAACCTTGTAAAAATCTGGCCTAGTACTTTTGACCACCTTTAATAGGTTTGGATCCCTAAAAGACCAATGAGTCTCAAAAAAAAAAAAAAAAAAGAAAGGAGCAAAAGAAAAGAAAAATTTATTGGCACTTACCTTGAAGCAGAGCACGGTCTGAGGGGTATATAGAAGATCTTTAAAGCTCGTGCCCTAAACCCCGATTGGTTGGAGGCCCCGAGATTTGTTGCTCGATGCATGGATGAATAGGTGGAGTTTAGCAATTTATAGGTGCTAGAGCATCGAACTTATTAAAAATCCGGGGTGAAATCTGAAGAGTTAGTGGTTGAAAGATCCTTATGACTGATGCCGTAAACCTTGATTGGTTGGGAGTCATCGATGGACCCAGTTATGGACTGTGCGGTCGACACCTCGGCATTGCACCTACAAGAAAAAAAAAGGTTGTGAAATAAATGAGGTTCTCGGTCTATTGAGTTTGGTTGATACGCTGGTGTAGAAGAGCTAAATTAGGGGAGAGAGCCGAGTTTGGCGACTATTTTGAAAACTAACGAGTGCTGCCAGGTTTTTTATAGAAGGTTTCAGGTTGGTTCTCTAGCAGTTGAAATTCTATTGAAACTTAAATTTGCATAGCACATACTCCTCTTGAGATAGTCATTGGGCAGAATTTTGATGACTTTTGTTTAAAGTTGGGTTTTATCACATCATTGCTTTTGGAAAACAATTTTTTGTGGATATATATGGATTCGTCTTACTTTTGGTGCTTTATTCTTCCTTCATTGCTAAGGGACTAGCAATGTAATCGATTGGAAGGAAGTGATTACACCAAATAGTGTTGTTTCATACCCTTAACACTTTCAAATTTTAACCATGCAGTAGTAGTAATCGGTCTTATTAACTTGATTAGCATGTTAAGGACTTAAGCGAGAACTATACTAATCAAATTTTGTGGCAGCAAGTTTGGTTGTTTTTTAGGGACTGTATATCTTGAGGATTGGGATTCAAGTCAAGGCATGAAGAATCTAGTTGTAGTTCAGAGCACCCAAGCTAGAAGCGGGTAGTGATGCGGCAAAGATGCGTGCTTGACCTTGAAATTCGCGGGGTTGCGAGGAGATTTAAAACCTGAAACTCACACAGGCTTGACTTTTTTTTTGTTATTTTTACCAGTTTATCCTCGTGTAATAGTGTTATGAGTTGTATATTTTGGTAATTTGTAATGGGTTTGGTGGTATGAAACACCCTAAAGAAGACTTTGTAGACATTGAGTTCATTATTCAGTAAAATAGTTTTGAAAAGCTTGCTAAGGAAGCTTCTGTTTTCTCTCATTTTCTCATTCTTTTTCTCAGCCTGACCAAGCAGCTACTCACGAGAATAGGAGCGGCTAAACCGCCGTTTCCTTGGAGATAAAGGAACTAGGTGATCTTGATGAAAGGTGGGGGTTTTCCATGTTTTAACGGAGGTATTTTCCACCATTAATGGTTTCTTTTCAAATATTGGTTTTAGTCCCTTTGGGTTATCTTGAATGATCCGTACTTGATAAGTTTTTAGGGTTCAATGGATGCTTATTGCTAGATCCATTGACATTAGATTGAATTATCATTATGGGTCATTGGAAGTATTCAAGGTGATGTTTTTATTTCCTTCCAAATCCCCAGGTTCGATCCGCAGGAGTCACCTTGAATGGATTTAATTATTGGTAGCTCTCAAGGCTCATTGGATACTTATTGCTAGATCAGGTGATGTTATTAAATATATCATTTATGGACCATTGGAAGGTGAGTCAATGAGAATGTTCTTCATACCTTGTCGAGACCATTAATGGGAAATACCATTTTTCAAGGATATTTATTTAGGGTCAGTTATTATAGCTAAACCAAGAATCGATTCAGGAAATAATTATATGTTATCCTCCCCAATGTAAGGAAAAGACCTGGGAAAACCCCTCCTTTGCCTAAGGAACCTGAAACCTAGTGATCTGAAACTCCAAGGAATTTCTTCTTTTTACATTTTATCCACGTTTTCACTTTGCCTTTATTTTATTTTTATTTTTCTCTGCAAAATCCCACTCTTTTTATAACAGCAAATATCCAAAGATGAAATCACCAGTTTAAGCCTCACTATCAGTATTTCCACGAAAAAAAAACTCATCTCTATGGACCGATCCACAGAACCCTTTATCACATATTAGCTATCTTCTGTTAGTATGAGTGTTAGGTTATAAATTTTGTTGTTATACCCCATGGGCCACGAATCAAACTTAAGGCTTCATACACCTTTGAAGGCGGTAATTACAACAAGTTTTCCGCACTGCTAGAATCTACCAGTACCTTGTGCACATCAAAACCGTTAATACAGATGGTGAGTACCAGTGCATCATAGTGGGGCACAATAATCCTATTCAGGTTGACAGAAGGAAAGGATATGAGGTCATCTATTGGTTTGGTTTCTTCATGTCTGCCTTCCGCGTGGATAGCATTTACCCTGGCCTTAACTGTGGCGGCTCTCAAAAGCTTCTTTTATTGGCGCTTCGACTGATACTAGTCGTCAGACGAGCTGCCCAATTTATAGTTATGGCTTGTCTAGATTCTAACAGGACTGTCGCGTCGGTTGTAATTCTATCTACATCTTGCCTTGATTCCACCTGGTAGTCAATTTCTCTAACATACCTCCTGAGGTGTCCCGCTTTGATTAGCTTTTCCACCAAGAACTTTAGGCTTCGGAACCTGTCGGTCTCATGCCCATGATCTCTATGATAATCACACCGCAAAGATTTGTTTCTTTGGGAAGGATCTGTCCGGATCGGTGCAGGCGATTTAAACTCTGGCAAGTTGCGAATGATGGGCAATTGCCTCTAATACGAGACATTCAGGGGGATGAATTGCGGGAGCTTTCTCTTTTTTTGTGACTGATCACGGGATCGCTTTCGGTCTCTGCTTTAACCTTCCTTGGATTCAAATGGCTTCTTCCCATGTGGCTTATTTCTCTCGGCTGGTTGATTTGTAATCATGACAGTCTGGAGTTCTTACCGCCCGGATATTTCCTCGGCATTGAGTACCCTATCGGCCAAACATATGATTCTTCATTTTGTCATTGGCGGGTGTAAAGATAGTGACTAGAAGAAAGGAGTAAATGGCCCAAAGCTTCTCCTAAAATTTTGGAGGACCACATCCATGCTATTTGACTCTATCTGCTATACGACTTGCCCAAACCTCATTGTGAAGTCTAGAATAGACTCCCCTTCATATGAGGAGCTAGTGCAATAAAGGAGCGATGTTCCTCTTTTGTCACATTGAACAAGATCTTGATACGAATGCCGCCACTTAGTTCATTGAATGAGTTTTATTGAGTTCTGTAGGAGCTTGTGGAACAAAATATGAGCCCCTTGTAAACCCGGGAACACTACCTGACGAGACCGGTCATTCTTGGCATTTAGTATCGTCGCCTGATTATAATGGAGATTGTGATCGTAAGGGTCGATGGGAGGCCATCAAACATGGCCAGTGGTATGACAAACCGCGTGGTGGCTGTGGTCGAGGAATGTGAAAAAGTAATGCAAGCTATGCAAGGGGGGCGAAGAGAGTATGTCGTTGGGTCCCTGAATTAAGGCTACTGGTGGCATGTAGAATGTCGGCCATGTATCGAAGACAGGATGTACAATCGACATTGGTGGCATTACACTTGCGGGCATCTCAGAGCCCGCGTTCGGGACTCGGTTTGGCTAGTTACGCTCCCTTGTCTCCTTCTCTTCTTGCTGGCGGGATGATCCGAGCGGTATCTGCGAAGGCCGGGCGTCTGAGAGCCTCCGCAGCGAGTTGGCCCTTATGTTCTTTCGATGAAAGACTCAGAAATGGGAACTTTACCTAAGGACAACTCATCATTCTTCGGGGTATCTACATCGTCGAAAACGATGGATTCCCTTCCTTTATTGCCTTGATCGGATGCCTGACTTCGGCCCAGCTATCTCATACATCTTTTCGAATCGCGGCTTTTTCCAATCTAGGCCGCGACTAGTCATTCGTCTTTGCGATGGCAAACCTTATAGACTCAACCATCTTGTCTTGCTTGTTCCCCCTGCTTCCTCTCCATGTCTTTTTGCCAATGGAAGAATTGATCTTCTGGCGATTGGTTCATCAGAATGCTTGACATTGCGATTGCCTCGGATGAATCGGATGTTGAAGGGGGTGCGAGCTCGGGTGATGAAGAACAGAAAAATCGTTGAAGCCAAGCCATACGACTGTAGACAGAACTCTGTTTGATTCATAAACGGCGCGGTGTAGGACATTGATCATCGGAACCTATGGGCATCAGCAACGCAGCATGAACCTGCAAAAAGGTGACCCGACGGTGGTGTGTTGGCCACGCTCTTTGATGATTAAGTCAGTGCATGATGGAAAAGAAACAAAATGTTCAAGCAATGGGAAAATTTGGCTTACCTCATGGGAGATCTTCTCGATTTATAGGGCGTGGTTCACAAATCTTCTCTTAATTTTAGGGATAAAATCTCTTAATTTTAAAGATAAAATACTAACTAACTATATCGAGGATTAATCTTCCAAGAAATAAGGGGATAAATATCCTTTTTGCCTATTTTCTGCCTTCATATATTTATCGCAGAACCTGCCTGCGGTGGGATGGTAGGAAATTTAAAGAGAACTAAAGTTAGACGGGCCACCATGAGACGGGTCTTTAATAAGACATAGCTTTCTCAGTATGGGGCTTTAAGGCTATTCAGATGCGGATGATTCCCGCGCGGTTTTTAATATGGTAGGGAGTGGGGCATTATTGGATTTTGTGATGCGGGCCAAACGGACTGGGCCTTGGACTATTTAATTAGTGGTTTTATATTGGGTCACAGGTCCTAAAAATCGTAATCTTCATGGTATAAAGGGTATATTCATCCCTTATAAACTTTTAAGTCATCCTTTTAAGCATTGTATAATTGTACATTCATCCTTTACACATGAATGTTAGTCGAGCTCAGCTAAGTCAAAAACATAATTCTCCCCTTCTTCCTTTTCTTTTAAAGATTAATATAATTTATAAGTTCCAACAGTTTATCTTTCGAAAGACAACTCATTCTCATATGGTACGAGGGAATGACATGTACCTGAACATTTTCTTTTGTGCTACCCCTTTATTATATAAATAAAATAAATAAAAATTATTTCCAGACTTACAATTTTCAATTAAAAGAGGAAAAAAATAAATAATTTTAAAAATACATAAAAAAGACATTTGTTTTTATTTTCTTTATTTCAAGGAAGGAGATAAAAAAAGGCTAGCTCCACCTCCTGATCACTAACTTTTATTTTCATTTTGTTTTAGAGTGTGATCTCCCATTCAAGAATCAGAAGCATATTGAACTTTCATCATTGTGCTTCACCAAATATATATATATATATATATATATATATATATATATATATATATATATATATATATATATATATATATATATATATATATATATTTATCCAATCAATATTAAGAAACAACTCAATTATATCACAAGTCAAACACATTGTTAAGATCCATATCAGATCACCTGAGTTTTCTTTAGTAAAATAATTGTTGAGTTGGCTTTGGAGTTAGATAAGACCTTGGTGTAGATTCACAGCTGGAAGCAGAGTACATTCTTGTTAAATGCGTGTTTTCAATGCTTCAAGGAATCATATCATTTAGAAACACACTTATTTGTATGTTGGCAAAATATCATTTGTTGTTGTTCAAAATAACTGAACCAAAGAAAAAGTTCTTTGATTTCCACCTATCAACCTCATCTCCTTGGGTGGAAATCTTATTAATATTAAAAAATACTTCAAATTTTTTTTTATTAAAATAACTAAATAAGTATAGAGTTGTGCTCTTGGAAATGAGATTGTATTCCAATTGGAGAAAACAACTTAGGTTGTTGGATTAATCAATTTAAGAAAAATATATGAAATTCGATTTTGTTCCTTTCTCCTTTTTTCTACTACTTTTTTTAGGAAAGTAATAAAGAAAATAAAATATTATTTTATTCATTATTTCTCTTTATGTTTTTTTCAGTTCTATTCTCTATCTTATCCAAACTCAAGAATATAATTTTTCTTAAGATTTATTAATTTTATTTTACTATTTTCCTAGATCTAAATATAGCCCAAACGTTGCAAGGAGAGGGAACGAGTATATGAAAATTCGCAACAATGTAATACAAAATGAATAAATATGAAAAAACAAAAAGCCTGATAACAAAATAGGGTTTCAAAATCAAGTTTGTTGGATCATTGACCAAAGGTGCAAATAGGAAGGAAGGAACCGATCAAGTTTGGATTTTGGGAGTCGTGTTCCTGGTTCACATGAATAAATAAATATTTAGTCAAATTAAAATTTTTAACATTCTTAATATCATAAATTAGGCCCTTAAGGCCTGGGCCTTAAGAGGTAAAGAGATGAGGAACGGAAGGTTACAAAATTTGGCCCTTAAGTTTCGCAGAAAATATGGAGAATAATTTTACATTGTCTCGTGTACATTGCCAGGAGCCTATAACATAAATGGTTCAAAATTTCCTATGGTTTTACACATGTGTACTCTTTTGTCTCTTTCTTCTTAATGTCATTCAAGCAAAAATGCCAAGCTGTTGCTCCATTTCTCACTGATCAAGAATATCAATCTCTGCTCTGTTGCTGAGAGATAGTGTTGTTACGTGCCCAGTAACCATTCCTCGTTGAGGGCAAGGCGGAGGCCGAGCAAGATCTTCCCCAGTATCAAGCACATAACAGGAAGAAGATCCTGTCTGAAGATTTCCGGGCGGATAAAGAACCTATGTATTAGCTCGCGGAATTGGTAAAAAGGCATCAGCTCTGCTCATGCTTCAGTCAATTTTAAGCGAGGGACAACATTCATGGCTTGGAGCTCCTAAACACAGGAAATCGAACAGGCCAGGATGTTATCAATAGAGGAAAAGGCTAAAAGGAATGTTATCCAAACTTGAACAGCAGCGTGATTAAGAAGACGAAACAACTCTGCTCCTGCTACTTCTACAAGAAGCTCTTCCATTTAATATGTGTGTAACAAAAATTTATAAATTCTAAAACAATGTCTCTATGAGCTCTTCTGCAAAGGCATTTCACCTGACTTCACTATTAGAGAGCTTGAATACCTCAAATCTCCTACTGTAAGTGGTCTATTGTGCCTAATTTTGGAACCACCATGTTATGACATAAAAATGAAATTTAAACTTTACATAAAAGCTGGAGGAATTGGTTTAAAAGGGATAAAAACAAAAGTTATTTGCAAAACTAATCTCTTACTTTTATAACCTTAAAATATCCACTTAATGTGTTAAAACCCAAAAAATATTACAAATCTAACCCCTTTCTATACATGTCGGACTTAGTCATCGTTAAGTCCGTATTTGAACAAACTTTAAGGGTGTCAAGTCCAAGTTTCTAACACAACTTCTATACATGTTGGACTTAACCATCGTTAAGTTATAGTTGAACAAACTTAAATAAGATTAAGTCTAAATGTGTAACAGGTACAATAGCTATTTAGTTTGGACTTAATTATCGTTAAGTTCTATTTGAACAAACTCAAAGGGGGCTAAGTCTAGGTTTGTATGGTGGTTAGATGGGTAAATTTGTTAAAATGACGTAAAAATATCCTTCTTTTTTGGGTTTTAAGAAAAGGGGTTAGATTCACAATTTTTTTTGTTTTTTGTCCCTTTTAAAGGGCTACCCCTAAAAGCTGCTACTCCATATTTCTAAATGCAAAAGAATATGGTGAAAATTTCATCCAGATGATAAACAAGAAAGTTTAAATATGATAAGCAATTTGTCACATTTATTTCCAACCCTCAATAAGCAGCAATGAAGGGGAAAAGAGAGGCAATATGGATACATAAACACACACACACACATGAATTGCCCTTCTCTTAAAGGGCATAATAGTTCAAAAGAAAAACAACCAAGGGTCATACTGCATCTCTTGCCCTTGAACCTGGCTAAAGAAGGCAACAGGTTGGAGTGAGGTTGTGGGATATTCCAAGTTTGGGTTCTAAAAAGGGGCAAAAAGGACTCAAAAACCAAGAAAAACATTACTTCGGTTAGCTGCTAACCATCTGTCCAACCTCCATCCTAACTTCTGGCTGTTGCTAACTGTCAATTCAGCTTGCATCATCATATTTCTGGCTCCTGATAGTTTGGTGTAAGTACTATATTACATGGTCTTGTATCCAACATCATTTGCATTGATTTGGCAATCTTTCCCAGAGGAACTGAAGGTATTCTGTTTGGTTAGTGCCTTCTAGTTACAATAATTCAACATCAATAGTTAGGAGGTTAGTTTCTAAGCTGTCTAGATGCTTTATTGTTTTCACATTCCTATTTCTAGTTAAGATGATTGTTCAATCTACCCCCATCAACATTTTATCATACATGAAATATCTCCATGCCAATTAGTATCAATTACTAAAAAGGTGAAGCCTGATCCGTGCATATCCATGTATGGGTTCAAATAAGGTGCTCACATGGGATAAGCCTTGAAATGATTTAAGGAATAAACATGACTATAACTTGATTCAAATGGCATATGCAAATAAACAACTAAAATTTTAATATTAGAGGCCTTTTGAGTTAATATACCAGTTTCTCCCATATTCCGTATATAAGACTTATGATCAACTTATAAACAATAGAAAAACTTAACTGAATCTTTCCTCAAGAAAATTAATATAGAACAAACGTCAAAATTTTTTAATCAAATCTACTAAATACTTAACCATGTACTACTACCGTCAAAGAGGAAAATGTTAAGCTTTTTGTAAATATAAAAAGCAAATATTAGTTTACCTGGAATAAAAGCTTGCATGCATAGGGAAGTTTCATGGTAGAAATATTATCCCCGTTTTTACAACTAGAACAAATGCCAATTTTCAGTTGATGATTGTAATACCCCAATAAGCCACACACCCTGCAAACCTGCATAAAAATAAGAGAGAAAAGGGAAAAGAATGAAACCAAAGATACATCCAAGCAGAGAAAAACTGCCTAGCTGCAATCAATTAGAAAACATGGTAGTACTACTGTACTAGTAAGATGTGAATTTTGCTAATGTCAACAGGCAGGAAAGTGAACATTGGAAATATGGATGCTCCAAAGTATAGTCTAATGTCATGATATTGGACATCATCTCAAGTATCAATAAGAGTTGGTGGATGGAATTCAGGTTTAGGAGTTCTCGTAGTTTCATTTTGGCAGAGAAACTAAAGTCTCCAAAGGCTAATTTGAAAGAGCAGAACGAAGAGTTGTTTGGGAATGTGCCAGTGAGGAAAAAATTGGCTTTCACACAAGTGGGCTTCAGGAATGCATAAGCAAGGCTGCGTGTTTTATCTCAAGAGGTGGCTGGCTGCAAGGGAAGAAGCGAAGGGGAAGTTCCATGAATGGGCTCATAAGGAAGAGACTAGCTGGAGGCAGAAATCTAGGGTGGTTTGGTTAAAGAAAAGTGACAAAATACCAGTTTATTCCACAACATGGATGTTAAGGATTAGTTTATGCTGAGAATTATAGAATATTCTCTAGATATTCTTTATTTTATCTCCTACCTGTTGTGTACATTATTCTCCTTCCTTTTATACTTTATTTTGTTTCCTTTTGATTCCATTGTTTTGTATATATATAGGTGTCTCTAAACTGTGTGATTCATCCATTCAATAAGAAAAGCATTCTTTTCATCTATCCATTCACATGGTATCAAAGCCATGAGTTAAGTTTTTGCCGTGTTTTCAATTCCAGCAACCCATTTAGTGGGGTCTACTTTTCCAGCAGCCCTCTTTTTCCGGCAGCTCTCTTTTTCAGGCAGCCCCTCTTTCCGGCAGCCCCTCTTATGGCTTGCCCTCTTCCGGCAGGTTCTCTTCCGGCAAGGCCTCTTCGGTCCATAGACTTCGTCGTGATCGGTTTTCAACGACATATTTAGTGGTTGTCTCACTCCGGTCTCATCAACTCGTCGTGTAGTCAATTCCGGGTTGAACAATCTAGTGGCCCGATTGTCTCACTTTGATCATATCAACTCGTCGTGTAGTCAATTTCGGCGAGTGACTATGTCTCACTCTGGTCACATCAACTCCATTGCGGAACACCTCGAAAGCTCTTGACAGTGTCAGAATTCCACATTGCCGTCGACATCAAGCTACTTTTCCAATGATCTCAGATCTACCCATCGGATAGGATTAATAACATAAGTAACGAGAACTTGTGCGCCCTTAGCGCATGTCTCGAAACAGGGAGTGTTGAAATATTAGAATATTCTCGAAATAATCTTTGGTTTATCTCCTACCTTTTGTGTACATTATCCTCCTTCCTTTTACACTTTATTTTGTTTCCTTTTTGTTCTATCGTATTCTATATATATAGGCATCTCTATACTGTATAATTCATCCATTCAATAAGAAAAGCATTACTTTCTTTGATCCTTTCACGGTTTCCTAATCCATTTAGGAATTTGTTCCTTCTCTCTTTAGTCACCTAATTAAACTCTAACATTGTTTCCTTTTTTCCCTAACACTAGAGTATATATATATACTCCCTCACTTTGTAAATCAATGAAAATCAAAGAATTTTTTTACTCTTCATGGTATCAAGCCATAAGAATAGGAATATTAGGGTTAGGTTTAGCTATGTCTTCAATTCCGTCAACCCATCTAGCGGCCGTATTTCTCTCCGGCCTCATCAATTCTATCATGAAGCAATCCGGAAGCCTTCACAGATGTTAGAAGCCCCGCACGGCCGACGAACTTCTCCGGCAACTTTTCCGACAACCTTGTTTTCGATTGATGAGCACACCATTGGAATCGTCGGCAACTAATCTACTCATCGGAGGAAAAACCTCCGGCCAACGGCCAATCTGCGCCTCACGGCGGGGACTCTTCCTGACCCTATCCCTCACGCGCCTACGCGTGGCCCATCTCTCGATCGCCATACTTCACCTATAGGCTCGTCAAGCGCTGATCATTCCTTCTATCATCTTGGCTAGTTGATTTGAGACATGTATTGTTTCTCGGTTTGTCTCTGATACTTCTTTGGAATTTCGACACTATTTGGCCCAGCACCTCCTCGACAACCTAGAAACGCGTAGGCAAGCCACTCGAGGCCCCTTCAGTGTCATTCGTCACGAAAACCCCTCTTTTTCCCCTTTTTTCTCTTCGGTGACTATTTCTAGGCTATTATGTTTCTTGAATCTCCTTCCTGTTTGTGTTTTCTGAAGCTCTTCGACAACTTCAGGCCCTTGAGAGTTGTTTGTTCCTTCTGGAAGCACTAGTTCCATTGACCTTCTACGGATTTTTCATCTCTATGTGAATATTGGACTTTTAATTTCTTTGTATACGGAACTCTATGATTACCTTAACGGGGAGCTAAAATTATCAGTCATGGGCGAATTATGTGGAAAAATGGTTTATTGGTAATGGTTGTGAGGATTATCAACAAAAGTATCACCAAAGATAAACGTCCTCTGTGATGAAAAACCGATGCTTTACTATACGATACTCTGTGTCCCATTGATGCAGACTATATAATGACCCAGGGTCATATAAAATTTGCTACACTCTCTAGAATCAGGTGAAGAAACTATAAACTAATGACATTCAACATCTCTACTAAGTAATATCCTCCATTGCTAATTTGGAACGACCCGACATGGATATATCTTCTTATGGTGGATGAATGTCTGCTCTAAAGGATGAACTTGCATTCAACTTGCCGAAATCTACTAATGTCGAGACTTCATGATCAAAGATGGATCGAGTCTTTATGATGCGTTCTTACGCCAGCCTCGGCCGGATTTTGAGAACATCGGGGTGGTCTCCTTGTATCGATTATTCCGAGCTTTTGATGAGGTTCTTGCTCGGTTACTTGCCATACCTCCACTGCCACTCGGTCCATGCGATTTGAGATTACACCAGACACTTATGTTATGGTTACTTAGTCTCATTCTCGAAGTGATTTCTAAGGTGGACACGGTAGCAACCGAGATAGAGGACATTGTCCTCCTTTGCACATACATCCTGGAGGCTAGGCCACACGTGATCGATGTTGTTAGTTCGTGGCACGACCTCACTGTAATGTCATTTAGCTCTGATCTTTTGATCATCCATCGAGTTTAAGTTATATCTCAAGGAGCTCATCCACACCTCAAGGAGTCATTCTTACGCCCGGCAAATATGAGTACCTTCGTCTCACTCAAGCAGCCAAATCTGCCTCCATTGCTTTTGTTGCCCAAACCGATAATGTCTCTACTTGCCTTACACATTCATCTACACCTTGGATCTTTGATCCTGAAGTCTCTGATCATATCTCTGGCAATAAGGACCTTTTTTCTTTTCTTACCTTTTCATCTCCTTTACCCGCTATTACCTTAGCTAATGATTCTCAAACCATAGCTAAAGGCATTGGCTTGTCACCTCCCTTACTTGCCCCTTACCTCTGTACTTATGTTCTTGATTTTCCTATTAATCTTATTTCCATTAATAAGTTGACTCATGACCTTCATTGTGCGCTGCTTTTCTCACAACTGTAACCTAACGGGGCCAGAGATCTGAGGAAGGCGATTGACATAGGACATGAGTCCATGAGAGCCTCTTTTCACCTCAGCTCAACCTCTTTGTTCCACTACTTGCACTTCTATGGAAGTTCCTCTCCTCATCCACAATTGTCTCGGTCATCCAAGCATCTCTAAGTTTCAGAAGTTGGTTCCTCATTTTTCTAGTTTATCTTCGCTTGAGTGTAGTCGTATCGACAGGAAAGCATCTTCGTGTCTGGATTACTTAAGCTTAGATCCTCGAACAAAGTCTCCTTTTGAGTTTATCCACACTAATGTTTGGGGTCCTTCTAGGTCTGCATCTACTTTAGGATTTCGTTACTTTGTTACTTTTATAGACAATTATTTTCAATGTACTTTGTTATTTTTAATGACAACTCGAGTTAAGTTATTTTATATCTTTCAAAAATTCCATGCTAAAAAAGGTGGCAATTAGGGAGGGAATTGTTTGGGCCTTTCATAACCTCCTCAGGAACAAGGCGAGTGGCAAACCTCAATCAGGAATAAGATGTTACAAACCTTAGATGTCCAGCAAAGCTGAAGAGTCATTTCAAGAGGAAGAGGTGTTGGCTGCCCTTTCAAATTTAAATGAGACAAATCTCCTAGGCATGACAGTTTCTCATTTAACTTCTTGGAAATTTAGTGGGTGTTGAGAATCGAAGAATATTCCCTAGATATTATTTGGTTTATCCTACGCTGTTATGCGATTATCCTCCATTCACACACTTTATTTTGTTTCATTTTTATTCCATTATATTGTGTATATATATTTTATTCCATTATATTGTGTGTGTGTGTGTATATATATATATATATATATATATATATATAGGTGTCTCTATACTATGTAATTCATTCATTTAATAAAGAAAAGTATTATTTTCTTCTCTCATTTCACATGGTATCAGAGTCATGGAAGGCTCGGGGTAAGGGTTTCGCCGTGTTTTCTTTTCCGGCAACCCATCTAGGGGTTGTGTTTCCTGTCAGCCACCCCACCCGATCCGCAAGCGGCTCGGGGAACCCTTTGCGCCATCGAGGAATCTTCTACCTCTGAGAAAAATTTATCCAGCAAACTTTTTTGGTGATTGCTCCATCTCGGCCGTGACCCCGTCACCAAGTCTTGCCGTCGGCGGCGCCTCACGCCCGATCTTCTCTCCTAGGGCCTCCTCCACACGTCGGCGCGTGTGGGCACGTGGGCCACTTTTGGCGACATGACTTCCCGCCGAATTCATCGACCGTGACAAGGCCTTCTGTGCTAGTTCTTCCATTTGACACTTGTGGCGTGAGTTTTACTCTCTTTTGTCAAACCGACCCCTACATTATGCTCCTTTTGGCTGCCGTCTCAGGTCATTCGTCAACGTGGTGTGATTTCGACACCTACACATGAACCTGTAGTCACTCACAGTAACCCTTTTTTGTTGATTCAAAAGTTTATTTGATTGCTTTCTCCTCTATGGATGTCAAAGGGAGCACATCCCCACCTTCAGGAGTTAATCTTATGCAGCGAGCTATGGGAGTACATTCACCTCACTCGAGCTGACCAAATGCGCATCATTTCGTTTATTTACTGGTAGTAATGCCTCTGCTTGCCTTTCATATTCATGTGGTTCATGGATTCTTGATTCTTGATTCTGGAGCCTATGATCATCTCTCTGGTAATAAGGATCTTTTTTCTTCCCTTACCATTACATCACCTCTATCCACAGGATCTCAAACAATTGTCCTTTTAATATAGATTTCCTATCGTTAAGTTGACTTAGGACCTTAATTGTTTGATTCACTTCCCAATAATTATGTCACATTCTTTGGACGATACGAGGAGGACGATTGGCATAGGGCGTGGTTCAAACCTCTTTCATCCTGCTTCTTGCACCATGCGCTTCCCATGGATACTACTCTCCTTATTCATAAGCGCAGTGTCCCGAATATTTCTAAGTTTCGGGTAATGGTTATAGTTTTTCTGATTTGTCCCTCAATTGAGTGTGAGTTATGTCGGCTTGGGGCTCACTGTGTCACAGGCCTCCCAAGCTAGATCAACGACAAAGTCTCCTTTTAAGCTTGTCCCTGCTTGATGTTTAGGTCCTTCAGGACTAAGTCTACCTTAGGGTTTCAACCCTTTGCTCAACATAGATGATTATTCTGAATTGTACTTGTTTATTTGTGAAAACTCAAGGCGAGGATTATTCTCTATTTTCCAAAAGTTTCATCTTGAAGATTCGAACTAGATTTAATACTTCGATTTGTATCGATAAGTGATAATGCAAATAATAATATCTTTACCCAGTTAATCTTTTTGTCTTCATGGGATTAACCATCGGTTTCTTGTCTTCTATTATAACATAATGGAGTGGTTGTGCGCAAGAATCGTCATTTGGTTGAAACTGCTCGCACTCTCCTACTCCATCATAAGGTTCCTCAACGTTTTTCAAGGGATGCTACCTTAGCCACTTGTTATTTTATTAATTGTAGATCATGTCTTGCATGATAAAATCAGTCATTTCCATTCTTTTAAACCTGACATCTCATTACACGCTTCCCCCTCGTGTCTTTGGTTGTGTTTGTTTTATCTATATTCTTATACGGACAAGGCAAACTTTCAACCAAAGCACAGCCTCTTTCACAGTTATTCCGGCTAGCGAGTTTATTATTGTTACTCTTACGTCTGCACCGATCTGTTCTCTACCCGATAAAATTTTAGAACTCTTCTATGTTCCCTATCAACCACCCTCTCAGTTCTGATGTCATATCTCTACCCCTTCTTTATCCCCTCTTGGATACCTCATTTGTACCTTCGGCTACTCCACCTCGACCATTGTAGGTTTATACTGTGCTTTGCATCGCGACACTAGGCCTTTGGGTGGCTAGTCTCACTGGCACCCTCCTCTGGCCTTGATCTTAATCTCCGTGATCTTCCCCATTGCCATTCGGAAAGGTCTTCGTTCTCTTGGTAACTCTATACTATTTATAATTTCTTGACTTATCGTCGTTTTATCTTACGTCTACGCTTCTTCCACCTTGTCTTCATTACATTCCTGAAACTATGCATGAGGCTCACATCCCATGCGGAATGCAGGAAGCAGCGGGCTATGGCAGGATTGAGGAAATACAGTGCGCTCACATTCTAGTAGGCACTTGGGACACAGTTTAGTTTACCTATTGGCAAAACACTTGTTGGATATCATTGATGTATACAATGAGAATTATTACGATAATTGATAGGTCGTCTTAAGGCTCGGTTGGATTCTGAAGGGTATCTCAGGTTTTATAGTTCAGCCACTATAGATTTCATGTTCCACTGTAACCAAAATTGCCTACATTAGTCTTCTCTTGTCATGGTGCTATGTAATCTTGGTCTTTGTATCAATTGGACGTCAAAAATGTCTTCTTTCATGGAGACCTAGTAGAGGAGGTCTATATGGAGTAACCACCCAGGTCTGTTGCTCAGGGGGAGTTTGGATTGGTATGCAGGCTACACCGCTCATTATATGGCTGACGGTCCTCGAAGCGGTTTGCCGGGTTTAGTTAAGTAGTTCAAGAGTTTGGTATATTTCAGTACAACAGATCACTTTCGGTTTTCTATCATCATCACAGAGTTCGAGCGTCACGTTTATTTGATTGTTTATGTGGATAGCGGTGTTATAAATGACGATAGTCGGGATGGTATTCGAGTAGTAACATCTCTTCAACCACTTTCGGACTGAGGACTTGGGGAAGCTCTAAATATTGCATAGAGGTTGAATGGCTCAGTCCATGTGGTTCATGAATCCCGGAAAAGTATGCCTTGGAAATATTAAGAACGGGTGGCCTGCTAGTTATTGTAGACCTCCTATGGATCAGATGTATAAGCGCGTACTAGAATGAAGTCTCTACGTGATCCATGGAGATATCGACTTGTGGGAAAATTAAACTATCTACTTGTCACCCAGGCAGACATTTCCTTTCAGGGTGCGGTGGTATTGTAGCGGAGTTCTTACCGTCACCATGTAATAGCCGCTGGATGTTGTGATTGGTAATCTCCGGTGCTATAAAGGGAACAGGGCGAGATTTGTTATGAAAACGAGAGGTCCGCGTCAGTTGTCGAGAAATTGTGATGCGAGGCCGAGCAGTTCAAGCTGCGGATAAGCGCTCTGCCTAGGTGGTAGTGGCATTTTATTGGTGAAGCCTAGTATCCTAGAAGAGTAAGAAATGGGTTGTTGTAGCGGATCAGGCTGGCACGAAAGGAGCAAAATACCGAGCTATGACTTTGGCGACATGTGAGCTCTCTCGGCTAAAATATATCTTTCTTCGGGAGCTAAAATTTGGGAATGATGAACAAATGAAGTAATATGTAACAATCAAGTTGTTCTCCACATCCAGCATTCAGGTCTTTCTTAGAAGAGGACCAAACATATTGAAGTGGACATAGCTGTCGAGAAATAAATAGAATGGTATTTGCACTAGTTGCATTGTTGAATAACATTTGGTTTATCTGTTAGCTTCAATTTGGTCTGAGTGCATGTATTTCATATTTTAGGACTTGGGCCACATTTGACTACGTGTTTGATAACACGAAGTGTTGAGGAATCCAAATAATATTCCCTAGATATTCTTTGGTTTACCTCCTCTACCTTTTTGTATATTCTCGAGAGGATATTAATTATGTACGGTGTAACAAGCTTTGTGCATTTGACCTATATGCTCCAACTTGAGGGGGAGTGTTGAGAATCAAAGAATATCCCCTAAATATTCTTTGGTTTATCTCCTACCTTTTTTGTACACTATCCTCCTTCCTTTAACACTTTATTTTGTTTCCTTCTTTGTTTCATTATTTTGTACACATATATAGGGGTCTCTATACTATGTAACTCACTTATTCAATAAAAGAAAAATGTTCTTTTCTTCTCTCATTTCACAGTCTCAATGGTTTTGAGCCAATTAGCTTAGCGGGTAGCCTTTATAACATTTTGGCCATATTGTTAGCTAACAGACTTAAGAAGGTGGCATACAAACTGGTCTCAAAATTCAAAAATGCTTATGTGGAGGGTAAGCAAAGATTAAATCTGGTGCTTATTGTTATAATAATGACTAGTGACTATGATGAAACAACAAAAATGTAATGATGTGTAAGCTTCATATCGAAGGCAGGCCCTATTTTCATTGTACTTTTATCTTCTTTTAATATATTATTTTTAGTTCTGATAAAAATAAAAAAAAAATTCAAAAGAGGTTTATGATCATGTAAATTTAGAGCTCTTATTTATCAGTTTGGACATTATAGGATTTGGGGAAAAGTGGATTAGTTGGATCAGATGGTGTATTTCAATAGCAAAGTTTCTCCCATTTTAATTAATGGGTACTCACTTCAGCTTCTTCCAAAACTGAGAGGCTGAGGCAGGGACCTACCTTCACCAAATGATTTATATAGATACTTAATACCAGTGATTCAGCACCAATGACCAATCAAAAGGCAACAAAAAGCCACCAGCATTTATTATGTTTCCCTCCCCTTTCCTGCTGCTTGGGAATTCTGACAATAGTTGTTCTTTTTGGCTAGTATATCTGGGGCTCCACTTAGAGACATTGTTAATATGTTGGTCAAGCATTTTAGTTTTTTCAGAATGAATCCCAATCCCAGTGCGATAGTGCTGGAGAAGAGTCAAAATTAGCCATTCTTAGGGCGATTTGGCTTGAGAAGGAACTAAGATTTTTGAGATGGAGTGTGAGGGATTGCTCTCTCTCTCTCTCTGTATGTCCTATCACTAGAGTCATTTTGAATTCCATCGGTCTAACCATATCATTGGGGAGGAGGTAATTTAGACAGGAAAATCCATTCAATCAATTGGAATATTGTGTGTTCGAATAAGGAGAATGGTGGGTTGGGCATTAGAAGCCTTTCTATTATTAATAGGTCTATTGGGGAGATAGGTTTGGAGATTTGCAAAGGAGGACTCCATTTGGAAAGAAGTCATCAGGCTGAAATATCAGGTTGAGGAAGGGGGCTGGTTCACCAAAACTCCAAGGGGAAGCTTTGGAGTGGGCCTATGGAAAGATGTAAGGAGAACATGCAAATGAAGCTGGACAACATCTTTGATCTAGGTGATGGGAGAAGAATAAGTTTTTGAAGGAGGCTGCGTTTTTGGAAGGACCCCTGGTGCAATGAGACGGTGCTTTGTAATGTCTTCCCCACTCTGTTCAATTTGGCAGTTCACAAAGATGTTAGGGTAGCAGATGTTTGGGATTCCTCAAGGGAGGATGGGGGTTGGTCCCCAGTCTTCCTAAGACCTTTTAATGATTAGGAGGTGGAAGAGGTGGAAAGGTTCCTTCTATTCCTTCACAACAAGAAAATTAGGTCTTATCAAGAGGATCGTCTGTTATTAAAGGAGACCAGGACTGATGGTTTCTAAGTTAGACTCGTATGCCCAAGTAGGCGGTCGTTACTGCCCTTTCTGATTTTCCACTTGTCGTTCCATACGGGACCGATCGTTCCCAAAGTTGGGTTTCTTTGTGAGGAAGCTTCGGGGCAAGGTGCTTACTCTTAAGCCAGATTAAAGGAAAAGGGATCCCCCAGTAAGCAGTGTTTTATGTGAAGGGAGGAGAGCAATAGACCTTTGCATCCATTGTTGAAGGCTAAGATGTTGTGGAATCTTTTTGTATTCTACGGGACTATAGCGGGTGTTCCCATGCTTGGTTTGTCAATTTCTCCCTTGCTTTACAGAAAGTGCTAGTGTCGACAAAAAGCGAAATGGGGTTTGGTTGTGCTCCTCTTTGTTTATTAAGACCCATTTTGTGGAATGAAAGACAGGCGGCTTTTGATGAGGCCCCCTGTTCTTAGGATGAAATCTTCTTTTTTGTTCATCTTGTGGTCGTGGGCTAAGTTGTATAGTGTTGATAACTTAAATTCTTTGGTAGAGTTTCTAACCTGGCTAGGGTATAGGTGAGAGTGTGTTCTCCCTTTCTGTACTCCTCTTGTGTACTCTTTGGGAGCTTTGTGCTCGTTTTTTAATATATATTATGCTCTTTACCGATCACAAAAAAAAAAAAAAAAGTTGTTAGAGGACACTTTGTGCAGTGAGGCTCCTCTATGTGAGATTTTCTGCTACGTATGGTTTGGGTACATCCTGAGGGGCTAAAATTGAAGGCTATTGGGACTCCTTCAAGGGGGAAGGGGCTTGGTTTCCTAATTTTGTAAGGCCCCTAAATGATTGGAAAATGGATGAAGCACAGAATTTCTTGTGTTTGCTTAATAGTAGATGTGTCAATCAAGAGGAAAAAGATAAACTCTTCTGGAAGGAAGACAAAGAGGGCATGTACATTGTTAGGGTTAATGTGGGTAGGCTGCAAGAAGTTTTGGGTAGAACAACCCCTATGAAGATGCTCTGGAATAGTTGTGTGCCACCTAAAGTGTGTTTCTATGCTTAGGAAGTTGGTAGGGAAAAGTACTTACCACGAAGCATCTGAAAAAGAGGGGTTTCCAATTGACCAACAGATGTACATTGTGTGTGGAAAGTAGAAGAGTGCTGGATCACACATTCTAATCCTTTGCCCGCGGTGTGAGGGGATCATTGTGGGAGGGGCTCATTTCTATCCTAGGCATTGCCTGGGCGTGCCCTCTGTTGGCTAAGGACCTGTGATTGGGCTGGAGTTGCTTCCCCATAAGAAAGAGAGGAAGAAAGATCTAGAAGGCTGCACCTCTTTGTTTATTCTAGGCTATTTGGATGGAAAGGAATCGTACAATCTTTGATGATATGCCCTTCTCGTTATCTAGGCTAAAAACCTCTTTTGTAAGCATGTTATTCTCTTGGGCAGGGTCTATTGAGTTGGAGGAGTGTTGTGCATTCTATACATTTTCTCGTGGGTGGTAGGTTTTTCGCCCTTTTTTTGTATAGGCCAGGTTCCTCCCTGTATACTATGGGGTTTCCTAGCTCACTCCTCTTTTTTGTTAATATATATTTGCTCAGTCTACCTATCAAAAATAAATTGTCACAAGTGGTGGTTCCATTGGGATCAAGCACCAGTAGACCTCTCCCATCAAAGGGTCTCAAGCAGTAATAGTGAAGAGCTATTCTTGAACAAATCTGAAGCATATAGGAACCATAACAGTGTGGCTATAGAATTGATCCAGCCACTGGTGCAGATCTACTACCACTAAATGAAGGATTAGCAGAGGCATATTGTAGACAAAAACTTTTTGAGTCGAGAGGAACACTTTCCTTAGGTTTGGTGAGATTGGGGCCTCTGAGACTTGAAATGCAAGACCAACCTTCCCCTGCGCCCCGCCCCCCCAAAAAAAAAAAAATTTCCTATTATGACTGTAGTTCTAATTTGATTCCGACTACTAATGCTAATATGACTCAAACTATTAGTCTTAATTTGACTCTAATTGCAACTAACACAAATACCCTTTCTTGATGTCTGTTTTAAAGATTCATCCTCATCATTGATCATGTCCTTTTCAAATGCAAGGGAAGACCCCTATGATTTCATTGGGTCACTGGAGATGTTCTTGTGATTTTTCTTTACATTATGTTAGGTGGGCTGGTAAGTTTTTGTTTTAGCCCTTTTTTAGTAAAGGCTCTTCAGGCTCCCTTTGTATACTTCCTATATACGCCCCAGGGCAGCCTGTTTGGCTTCTTTTTATCTCTAATATATTGCCTTTTTTGCATATCAAAAAAAAAAAAATTCCTTACATTACGTTATTGTGATCATTATAATCCCTACAAAGGAAGATAATTTTACAGCATTTTCATGTTGCAATTTGATAAAGTTCTTCCATTTGAACATTTACTTAATTTTGTGATGAGGGAAAAAGATCTTATTAAGACAAAAAAGATGAAAAAAAGAAAATATAAGCTTTGTACAGAAAATACTATAATTGTAGGCCTGCATTCTATGGCTTACCAGCATACACTCATTTCAATGATATTTAAATTGAAAATATTATGGCATAGAACTGGCATGTTACAATACCTGAACTTGAAGGGTCGCGAGCTTCGTGTCGTTCAAAATCAGCATGCTTGCACCTTAAGCAATCAAACAATCTCTTTCCATTTCTCCAACCCGTAGTCCTGGGAAATGTTGAATGATCAAAACGGAATAAAACTTCTTAAAGTAATCACGAAAGTAAGTTTTAGAATTCAGTACCTCCATTCCGAGCTCTTCCTTCTGTGGGCTGTCTTGTTAGCATGACACGGGGACCACTACCTCGAGCATGCATTTTATCTAGGACCTGATTATTGTAAATTTTAGGACATCATAAATTATAAGATATGAGATTTATACCGCAAGAATACCTATTTAATTATAAGATCTGAGATTTATACCGCAAGAATACCTATTTTATTCTAGTTTCCTATTTCACCAGACCTGGGATGCAATATGGTTTTAAAAGATGAACTAGATATGAACAGTTTAATAAGATTTTATTCTCGAATAAAAATCCATGTTATTTATTTATTTTCTTTTACCATGGAAAAAATGTGAACAGTACTATTAAAATAATCAGTTGTGAACTAATAATAATAATAATATAAAAAAAATTTGACATTAAAGATGATGGTTAGAAATGGGCAATATGTGAGAATAGAGCTATTAGCTATCTCAGCTCATTTGAAAGCAAATAGACATTAGTAGAAGAAAATAACTCTTTAATTTTCATTAATTAAAAGAAGTACATATTTATACTATAAGTGTTAGAGCAAAGAAAAGAAACAAAATTGGAATCTAATTAAGAGGTTAAAGAGAAAAGGAAAGAAAAAAAAGATTTTTAAATGGATTAGGAAACGAATTCTTAATACTCCCCCTCAAGCTGGAGCATATAAGTCAAATGGGTTACATATGTACTTAATCCTAATGCATCAAGCTTGTTAGACAAATAGTTAATCCGATGGGTAGATCTGGGGTCGTTGGAAAAGTCGTCGGGTGTTCTGCTGGCAGTTGATATGACGGTGAGACACGACCACAAAATGTGGCGTCGAATTAGCGAGCGACAAGTTGATGTGGCCAGAAAGAAGGGCTTGCAAGTAGGCTGCTTTACGGAAAGAAGTAAGTAGAAAAGGTCCGATGGAAAGATCCCACCGGAGAAAGCCCACGAAAGAGAGATAGCGGGAGAAGATCCGTAGGAGAAGGTTCGCTAGAGGGTCTGGAAGAATGGCCTTTGAGAAGGTCCACGGGGAAGAATGCCCAGAGTCGGAAAGGTCGGAGTCGGAGAAAGGTCCACACGGGAGAAGGTCGGCGAAGAAGGTCCACGGGAGAGAAATTAGTAGGAGAGAGATTCGTCGGAGAAGATTAGAGAAAAAGAAGATCCATCGGAGAAGGTCTGCGGGAGAAGGGCCGCCAAAGAAGATCCATCGGAGAAGGCGATTAGTATGAACTCATATTACTATAAGTCCATTTTTGCATACATATTTGAGGCCTTAATGCTTAATTTAATGAAAAATTATGGAATCTTCACCAAAATTATTGTTTTGCAAGAATCAATGTCAAAAGAAGTAAAAAGAGCAAGAAAATGAGCTTAATTGACTAAGGCAGGAAGCAAGGAATGTCGAGACACTTCAACATATCTCGCGACATAACGCGGGAGGCGGGCGACATAAAGTTTGATAATCAGCGACATTTCAACATGTAGTGACACGGCGCCTTGAAGAATCCACTGAAACAATTTAACAATGTTGCGACAGTCACAAATTTGTCGTGACATGCATACGAGGGCGTCGGCGAGAATGTCGCAGCGATATCCGCGACACCCGCGAACCGGCCCGACTCAGTTGCGCCTTACCGCATTGCTAGTGTCGTGACATTCATTCCAAAGGTTGACAGTCTTACATCACGAGGGTAGTGTCACGACAGACTTTGAAGACACGAGGTTTGAAGGGAATGTCGCGACAATCAAAATAGTGTCGCGACAGTCTCAATTCAATCTCAAAGGCAAAAGCATGAGTCGAGTGTCACAACATCATCATGACAATGCCCCAAACACAAATGAAAGACGACATGCCTAGAATGTCGCGACACATCATCCTATGGGCTTTATAAAGTCCCTGACATCACACTTTAGAAGTGCGGTGACAATGATTAGACTATAAATAGAGCGATAGAGGCGCGAGAAAGGAGCGAAAAATAGAGCAGCAAAAGGATAGAATAAAGTTTTGTAGTTTTTGTAGAGAGTTTTTTTAGTAGATTTAGAATAAAGTTTTCATAATTTTTTTTTAGAATAGTTGATCTGAGCTGAGTTTTTGGGGGGAGAACATTGAAAACCAAACTCCATTACTGTCAGAACTTGAAGAGAAGCAGAAAACATTGTTTGAATTCCTTTTCCTAATTTTCTCGATTGTAATCATAATGAACTTGTTTAAACAACTTGTTCTTGTTATGTGCAATCCAGTGATGGAAGGATAAACACCTTACAGGAAGAGTTGGTTATGTGATTATTATATTTGCAAGGACTTAATGTAGGTTGTGGATTTGA